>CM077162.1:41668863-42096204 GCA_039583875.1 Platanthera guangdongensis
CAAGATATGGCAGAAGTGTCGTACTCCCCTTGGGCTTTGGTCGAAGCGTGTGAAGCCCGGATTGTTAAAAACCAAATGAGGTGATGACGCAAACTCAACCATTCGGACTATTCGAGAGAGATTTGTTGATTGCTCAAGATCGACAAGCGAAGCACGACAACGCCAGCACCGAACGTTGAATTTGCGGTTGGCGATTGGGTCTACTTGAAGATCAAGCCATCTCAAAGTGTCTCCAGGATTCGACGATTAAAAAGTTGAGTCCAAGATTTTTGGGTCCTTTTGCAGTGGTTGAGCGAGTTGGCGAAGCGCTTATCGACTAGCTCTATCGGCGGACTGGGTGGGTTACATGATGTCTTTCACATCTCGGTGTTTCGAAAGGCGTAAAGATCCAGCTCAAGTGATCGCGGATGATCATATGCCGTGGAGGATGGGCTAACAACGAGAGTTAGACCCTTTCAGATCGAAGATCGAGCCAGAGAACAGTTGCGGAACAAGACGGTCGGTATGGTAAAAGTCCGGGGACAACTGCGGCCGTGAATAGCTGACATGGGAGCGCGAGCAAACCATGCGAGCAGAGTTCCCAGAGCTGTTTGGTGTAATTTGTAGCGAGAATGTTGTAACATAAAATTTTAGATGTTTTACCTTTTTCTTGCTGGTTTCTGTTACTTTCCTGTCTCTAAATTTCGAGGACGAATTTCTTGTAGGAGGGGAGGATTGTAACAGCCCAAAGTTCAGAAACAGGCAAATTTTGGGTGACACGGCCTGGGACACGGGCGTGTACAGGGCGTGTCAGTGACACGCCTGCGACACGGGCGTGTCGCAGGGCGTGTCGAGTTGTGTCGACGATTGGGCTTTGTCTCGACGATTTTTGCTCTCGACGTTGCGTCGGAGGAGGACACGGCCCAGGACACGGCGTGTCCAAGGCCGTGTCGCATGAAGGCGTGTTGGTGACACGGCCCATGACACGGGCGTGTCCCATGGGCGTGTCACTGGTTTGGATAAGTCGGTTGACCACCGCTTGAGGCCACACGGCCTGGCACACGCGCCGTGTTCGAGGCCGTGTCGGGTCAAAATTTGTGTTTTTGGCTGAATCGTGGCCGTCCATTCCTTCAGTCTGGATCCAAGGGCTGAAAGCCTCTTCCTCTTTTTCTTCAAGGCCGAAAACTGAGAAGTATTCCTCACTTTAATTTGGCCTTCATCTTTCTTCAAGAGAGAGAAAGAGAGAGAGAAAGGAGGAGGAAGAAGGAAAGGGGCTGCTGTCGGTGGTGCTGCGGTTTTACCGACGAGAGATCCGAAGCCAGCGTTGCGGAGGAAACGCTCTTGCGAGTCTTGCAAGCTATCTTGGAGTCCATGGCACCGAAGCGATCGTCAAGGGTAACGACTTTTCTTCCTAGCCATGTGAAGGCTTCCTTTTTGGCATATCTTGTGATTTCCCCCACCAAGAGGTGGCTGATTTTGGAATCTTTGGGTGGATACTTGCAACCCCCTTTTTGTTAGCATATAGATCCGAAAATGGAGTACGGAATAGGCATGCTGTGTGAAGCCCATCTGGACAGGTTTGTCTGGATTGGTGATGTTGCATACGAACCGGAGAAGACTCCGTGATAAACGTGTAGTGTAGGAGTCTCTACGGGTTATGCCTGCGAAAAGGAGTAGCAGGAAGTACTGGGGTGGTAGCCCAGGAAAATAGCCATGTGATGTTTTTGGTCCAACCTGTGGATGAGACACAGGAAGTACTGGTGGGACCAGGAAAGGCCCTTTTGTTATGCTTGATGTCATAGGGTGTCCACCTGTGGAGCGAGTCACAGAAGTACTGGGTGTGCCCAGGAAAGACCCCTGACATTTGTACTTTGCGTGTCCACCTGTGATGAGAGTCACAGGAAGTACTGGTGTGCCCAGGAAAGACCCCTGTTGCTGTGAGCAATGGGTATAGTGACATACCCAGGCTTGAATGCCAGAACAGGATTGGTGAGACCGACCTGCCCTTTGATATAGCCATGAGTACGCTGTACGCGGAAAAGGCAAGGCGATTTGAGCAACGGGGGGGGGGGGGGGGGGTGGAGGATCCGACCTGCGCTATGTCCGTCTGACGTGAGACCAAAAAGTGCGGTCTGTTGGAGCGCATAGCAAGAGTCTTCGGCCTGCGCGCCATGACACAACGGGGGGCTACGGGCCATCCCGGTGTCCGAAGACTAACTCCGGCTGCACGCCATGGAGTAAATGCTCAAGAGAGTTACCGTTGGGTTGTAACCCTGATACGGGTGGTGGGCAAGAGGTTGCCAGAACACCAAGAATGTGCCCTGAGTGCACGGACCGTTGGGCCGGGCGGCGAACGGTTGTGATGGCTTGTGTGCGTGAAAGCACCTTTTGATGATATAGCTTGTCATACTTGTGATATGATATGCCTGCAGGGAAAAAATACCGCTGCCCCCGAGAAAAGGGTAGGGTCGTTATAATTTGGTCAGCTGAACGCTGACCGTTGCTTTTGTTTGCCACCGTTGGGTGGATTGGCCTTGCACAGGTGCTGGAGAGCCGAGCGGGACGCATAGAGGTTGATGCTCCTGCTGGTGTTGCTGCTGCTGCTGCTAGCCCTCGAAGGCTAGATGTGTTCTTTTGAGTGTTTTCTTTTATTGTGGTCGGCCTGCGCGCCAATATGTTTTAGGCCACTGTATGAAAGTCATGTAAGGCCATAAGGCCAACTCTTTGTATATATTGTAAGACATTCCTATACTGTATAAAATGTGGAGTTTTATGTTTGGACATTCATGAGGAGTTCCAGTTGTAGTCTAGGCTTCCGCTAGAATGCTTTGTGATAGGTGCGATGCGCTACTCTGGTATCATCCTGTACCTTCACCGACTGTTTTGTGATATATCCTGTGGGGCCCCGGCCGGACCTTCTAGAATATATCATATGAACGGATGGGGTTGTTACAAATGTCATGGGGGTTATCAGGCATAGAATATCGCTGTGCTGCTACTCGCGCCTACCTGGAGCTGGAGAGCAAGTTTGACCAGCTGGTGATCTGCGAACCTCATCGCCGAATATCATCGTTGGAAGTGCGGATGGCGAAGATGGAAGAGCTCAAGAGTACGTTGGAGAGCTACGAATCCCGCTTCCACATGGTAAAGGAGAACGATCGTCAGCTGGAGATTAACAACCATCGCCTCCAGCTCGTCCTTGACGAGGTTGCCGACATTCGCACGAGTATGGGCTCTGTCGGCCGGTTGACGAGGATGGGGGAGCAGTTGCGACTCGGCGATGATGCGATGGCGATGGCGACCGAGCACTTCCAGCGAGCGCGCGAGATGGGTTGGGTCGGGCGACATCCTCATCCCCTAGAGAGGCCTAGGCCTTAGAATTTTTTTTTTCATTTTTCTTTTATTTGGAACTCGCTAAGTACGACTTGATGAACGTTTTCTGATTTTGTAATAAGCGAGCTTTGATCTCGCACCATTATTTATTTTGTTTTCATTGTTTTCAATGTTTGTGCTACATCTTGTCTGGATTGTGTTGAGTTTGTTCTGTAGGTTGTGATCATGCTTTCTCTGCTCTGTGCGACCTACACAACGGAGTCGGCTTCCTCGCTTAGTGCGCAACTTGGTTTGATACTCGCTGTAAGGATGATATACCCCCCTGGCACCTATAAATAGAGGGGGTAGGTAGGACATAAGTACACTATTGTGCTTTTGACCCCGAGCTCGCGAGTATCGTTTCCTACTCGCGTGCTGCGACTTTGCTTTGCTCCTCGCTATTCCTTCTTCTTCTCCACTTTAAAACTCGCAAGATGGTTGGAGACGACGCTAGTGCTCGCCGCCAAGCCCATGCCGCCAACTTTGCGGATGCGACTTTCAAAAAGTCGATCACCACCGAGCGCGACTTAGAAAACTTTAGGAAAAGGCTCCTCCCCGAGGGATACTCGGCCAGGCTCTCGAGCCGTAGTGAGCGACTCAACACCTTCATTGAGGACGCGCTTGTCCTTCCCCTTCGCCATTTTGACGCCGGCCTGCGACTTCCACTATGGCCGAAGTATTGCGATATTCTCCGATACTTCGGCATAGTCCCCGCACAAATCAACCCCAACGGCGTCGCCATCATTATGTGGTTCCTTTGTTATTTGCGCAAGGAGAGGATCTGTAACGCCCCAATCTCCCTAAGAGGGACGATCAACGTTTTTGGCCAGGATTGGGTCTTGGTAAGGGGTGACACGGCCAAGGACACGTGAGTGTCCAAGGCCTTGTCTCGGCCGGGTTCGGCAAAGAGCCCTAGAGGTCATCAATTTGAAGTCGACGAAGTGTGGTCGAGTCTGCGCTCGAAATTTGGAATTTGGCCGGGGGTACATGGCCTGGGTCACGGGCGTGTCCCAGGGCATGTCAGGGTCTTTCGACGATTTTGGTTCGACGATTTGCGTGGCCAATGATTTTGGTTCGACGATTTGCGCAGTCGATGATTTTGGTTCGATGATCAGGCCAATGATCGTGGTTCTGGAAAGCGCTCGACGATCTGGCCAGCGATCGACGATCTGCATTCGACGATCTGGCTACGTTCGACGATTTTGCCAGGGATCTGCGTTCGACGATCTGGCTGCGTTCAATGATTTTGTCAGGGATCTTCGTTCGACGATCTGGCTGCATTCGACGATTTAGCCAAATTCTCCGTTCGACGATTTGGCTGCGTTCGACGATTTTGTCAGTGATTCTCCGTTCGACGATTCGGCAGCGGTCGACGATTTTGGTTCGACGATCGTCGAGCGGAGTTCATGACTGGTTGTCACGGGGTGTCCTTGACGGGATGCGGTGTTCGGCCCATTTCTAGGCTGGACTTGGATCGCAGCCGTGCATTCCTTTGTGTGGGATCCGAAGGCTGGGGGTTTTCTATTTGGGATATACCCGAGAGTAGGGTTTCAAAATCTGGATTGTTTCAGTCGTTGTTTCTCCGTCTAAGATCTAGAGAGAAGGGAGAGCGCGGAAGACGGTGAAGGAGATCCGGCTGTTAGAGAGGTTTCGGTGCTCCAAATTGCGAGCCGAGTCCAGATCCATGGAAGCTAGATTGTTGCGAAGGTTTTCATCCGGCTATTTTTCCATGGCTAGGAAGAGGAGTCGGAGGGTAACGACAATTCTCCTCTTGGTTTTAGGATGCATGTTTTAGCATCTTTTATTTTCTAGTTTTTGGGCACCAAACTCTCAAATGAGAGGGGTTTGGGTCGCCAAGGTTCAAGAGGAACCTCCGGGTCGATTGAGTCCGTCCCTGGCATGTTCTAGCATTAGAGATCCGCTTCGTTAGTGGATTAGGCATGGTGGGTGAAGCCGTAGTCACGACTGTTAGTCCGACTTGGTGATGCTGCATATGAGGTTTAAGGATTCGTAGAGATTCGTTGCGGCAAGAGGCCGTTTATGATGTGTGTGGTGTTTGTGGTATTATTCCCTTTATCTTGCATGAGTACGTGTGGCCGGTACTAGACAAGGTTAGCTCCTCATTGACGGTAGATGGTTTCCTTGGTGGACAAGGTTAGCTCCGCATGGGTGGTAGATGGTTTCCTTAGTGCGCGGGAATACTGCAGTATGAATGAGGGATTATGGAGTAACTAGCTTGGTTTGTGATGTGCCAAGGCGTGGCTGTGTCTCTGTGGTCGGCTGGCTATCCCGTGACATGTAAGTCATGTGTGGAAAGTGTCCCGGCGAGACTAGTCCCCTTTTTGTGAGACTGACGAGAACGCCGAGCATGGGGCAAGCCCGGGCAATGAGGCCATAAGCGGGTGGGGTCCAGCAAGGGTTCTTAGAATCGGTCAGTGTGTTGGATGGAATCCTGACATGAGAAGTCAGAGTTTGCCGGCAAGCCCGGGTCTACGACCGTGAGCAGGCGGGGCCTTGGCAAGAGTTCCGTGTGGCGGGTTGTATGCCGTTGGGGGATTGTGTTTCCCCTTTGTTTGCGGCTTTATGCCAATGGGTAAATGATGAGTACCCAAATAATGTGATGTTGTGTTAGATGCATACGCTATAGGGTACCTTGGGTGAAGCCCGGGTGTTGCATTCATGTTGCATAGTAGGCCCTATTATTATATGCTCAACAGTAGAGAACATGTATGATGTTTGAGACATCCAAGCATGTCTCCTTAGTTGCTTTTCTTGCTTATGAATAATGCATACGAAGTGCTAACTTGCAGATTGGAGGAGTACCTCGGGGTCCGTTAGGGGCGGCCGGGAGGAAATGTGTTGGTTACACAGTTTGAGGTCAGTCTTTGCTGACCCACGTTACTAATAATTTTTACAGGGCAAGGATCGCATGCAGGAGCTAGCTCGCCGGCCAGAAAGGCCTAAGCGTCATGAAGTGTTACCTTTTGTTGTAGCTCTACTTTTATGACATTGTATGTTTGATGCTCATGTTGACCGGCTTGCATGCTGAGGTAGACTAGGAGTGCTTATGCACTTTTATGACTGATGTATTATTTGAGTTTGGACTCACTTTTGTTGTAACGCCATAAGGACATTTTGTTACTCTTGTAGGTGTGGATAACTTCTAGTCTTGCTTGTTGTTTCTGCTGTGTTGTGTTATGAGTTTTGAGTTTGGGTAGTTATATCATCTTATAATACTGAAGCTGTGGCGTCTGTATGTTGTGGGGCCCCGGCCGGACCCATATTATACAGTCATTACAGGGGAGGTGTTATAATTTGGTATCAGAGGGATGTTAGATTCAAGGTCAGTGCGTATAGAAGTTATCCACGTAAGAGAAACGCGGGACCATGAGTGTCCTTATGTTTAAGTCTTCAGATTAGAGACTGATTCCTTGTTTCTTGTTTTCTTGAAGAGTGTAAGCAACGAGGAGGGTACGTCGAGAGCAAGAGATGAGCTTTCGACGAGCAGTGCCACTGCTCCGGGTCTTTTGGGCACGGGTGTAAACCCGGTCGACTTCTGTCGCATGCTTGCAGAAGCGATGGTGGCAGCCCAAGCTGCAGCGATAGCTCAGGTAGCAACCCCGGTTGCTCAGGTAGCAACTCCTGCTACCCCGGATACGACGACGACTGTTCCAGGTGGAGAAGCCAGGAGAGTAGAGCCTTTGACAGAAAGAGTCGTGGTCGGGCATGGGGACCGGCAGATGAAGTACTTTCTGAGCTTCCATCCCCCGTCGTTCAAGGGAGTCGGTATGCCAACTGATGCAGAGGATTGGTGGGCTCGGATTCAAGAGCTTTTGGGGGTGGCAGAGACGCCAGAAGAGAAAAAATCTGAGTATGCGGTGTTCATGTTAGAAGGAGATGTCAAGTTGTGGTGGGTGAGCCATAGCGGCCGCCAATTTCCTGGACGCACCCCGTCGATGGAAGAATTTGGGGATGCTTTTCTAAAGAGATACATTCCCGTTTCTACACGGTTGGCCCTTTAGAGGCAGTTTCTGCACTTAATACAGTGAGACAAGATGGTGGACGTGTACGTGCAGGAGTTTACCCGTTTGGGTCGTTACGCGGGAATGACGATGGCAGATGATGTAGAGAGGGATAACCTCTTTTATCAAGGGCTGAGGGAGAATCTAAGACAACCCCTCATTGCCATGAAGAGGGCTGGTTTCAATGAGCTAGTGGAGGATGCCAGAACATTGGAAAGTGATCTAGAACGAACCCAACGTCGTAAGGGTTTCACTCCCAAGAAAGGGGAAGGGAAGCCTTCCCAATCCCAGAGAAAGTCTGAATGGAGTAGGTGGAGGAAAAAGCCTCACACTTCTAGGTCCGGTGAGAAGAGCAAGTGGACGTCTGGAGGTTCTCACTCTAGGGGACCGCCGACGTGCTACAACTGCGGTAAGGTGGGGCACATCGCTCGTGTTTGTCCTCAGGGAGGAGAGGAGCAAGAGGCAAGGAAGGAGCAGACTGTGCGCTCCGGCCCCAGTGCCGTAGAGAAAGGAAAGATGGCAGAGTCTAGTGCTTCTCGGTTCCAGCCGGTGCAACCAAGGGCCTACAACCTTGGACAGCAGGAGGCGATCCGCCAAACCGATGTGGTGACAGGTATGAGGAAATTTAAGTTTAACTTTGTGCTTCATACTTTTAGACCTTTATGTGTGATGTCTATGTTATAGGCTTCGTATTAGTTTACGGATACCCCGCTAGGGTATTGTTCGATACGGGAGCATCGCACTCATTTCTTGCGGAGAGCTTCATCCGGAGAATAGGAGTTGAGTCATTTTCGGCTGACGCAGAGCTGAAAGTGCGCATGCCCAATGGGTCATCCATGACCACCGGGGACAAAGGGCGCATTTGTTGGGAGCTGGACGGAGTTGACTACGTATTGGTAGCAGCGGTTTTACCATTGGTTGAGTTTGATGTGATTTTGGGCATGGACTGGCTTGCAGAGCAGCGCGCCAGTATTGATTGCCTATCCAAGGTGGTGACCCTAAGGAGCAAGGGGCAGGCGGAAGTCAAATTTGAGGGCCTTTGTGAAGTGGGCTATTCCCTGATTTCGGCCATGCAGTTGATGCGGGCGGTTAACCAGGGTGGTGTAGCGCTTGTAGCGTTATTGGAGGTTCGCCTCTCCCAGTTGCCTATTGAGGAAGTGCCCGTAGTGGCAGAGTTCAAGGATGTGTTTCCGGATGAACTTCCTGGAGCGCCTCCTCGGCGGGAGATCGACTTCTCGATCGAGTTAGTGTCGGAGGCTAGGCCGGTGTCACGTCCTCCGTTTAGGATGACACCAAAGGAGTTGGCTGAACTCAAAGTACAGCTGCAGGAACTGTTGGAGCAAGGGTAAATCAGACCCAGTTCTTCGCCGTGGAGCGCGCCGGTGTTATTTGTAAAGAAGAAAGACGGTAGTATGCGGATGTGCATAGACTACAGAGAGCTGAATAAACTGACTGTCAATAATAAGTATCTGATTCCTCTGATAGACGACTTGTTTGACCAATTGGTGGGGTCGGTGGTGTATTCAAAATTGGACTTGAAGTCAGGCTATTATCAGTTGTAAATTCGGGACGAGGACATACCCAAGCCTGCATTTGGTACGAGGTATGGACACTTTGAGTTTATGGTGATGTCATTCGGGCTGACGAACGCACCATCTGTATTCATGGATTTGATGAATCGGGTGTTCCGACAATACTTGGACTCTTTTGTAGTTGTCTTTATTGACGACATATTGGTGTACTCCAAATCGGAAGTGGAGCATGAGACCCACTTGAGAGTGGTCTTGCAGGTGTTGAGAGAGAATCAGTTGTATGCAAAGTTCTCAAAGTGCGAGTTCTGGTTAGCGAAGGTGGCATTTTTGGGCCACGTGATTAGTGGGGATGGAGTGGCAGTGGATCCAACAAATGTGGAAGCCATCAGAGATTGGCCAGTTTTGAGGACCGTGGCGGAAGTCCGAAGTTTTCTTGGACTAGCAGGGTATTATAGGAGATTCGTGGAGAATTTTTCGCGGATAGCTCTACCCCTCACCTCACTCACTCGTAAAGATCATAAGTTTGTGTGGACTCAAGAGTGCAATCAAGCATTTGAGGCACTGAAGGAGAGACTAATGATGGCTCCAATCCTAAGTCTAACGCAAGGGACCGTGGGATTTCAGATCTTCAGTGACGCATCGGGATGCGGTTTGGGTTGCGTTTTGGTGCAACATCGCAAGGTGATAGCTTTAGGGTCAAGGCAGCTGAAGCTTCATGAGAGGAATTACCCCGTCCATGACTTGGAGTTGGCGGCGGTAATTTTTGCGTTGAAAATATGGCGACACTATGTTTATGGTGCAAAGGTGGAGATCTTCACGGATCATAAAAGCCTGAAGTATCTCTTGGATCAAAAGGACTTGGACATGCGGCAACGCAGGTGGGTCGAGTTCCTTGGAGACTATGAGGTGGCAATTCAGTACACGCCAGGCAAAGCCAATGTGCTGGCAGATGCCTTGAGTAGAAAATACTCTGGGCAAGGGAATTGGATAGAAGCCCATGATGAGTGGTTGGTGCTAGAATGGGAGTCCCTTAGTTTGGAATGTGTGGCGAGAGGCGAGTCCAGCGTGGCTCGGTTGAACTGGATTGAAATGTAGAATGACTTGTCCGATCGTATTCGGGAAGCGACTCGTTTGCATGTGGAGTTTCAACCATATGTGGTGGAGGCTCAAAAGGGCGAGAGCAGCGCCTGGGAGATGATTGATGGGATTTTGAGGAAGGACGGAAGAATTTGTGTACCGCAGTTTGGCAAGCTTCGTGAGGAGTTGATGTTTGAGGCTCACTTCACAAAGTACTCCATTCACCCAGGCAGTACAAAGATGTACTTGGATATGAAGAAATCCTTTTGGTGGCTGGGGCTGAAGCGGGACGTAGCTTTGTATATGAGTCGATGCAAAACTTGTGCCTTGGTGAAGGCCGAGTGTCAGAAGCCGGGCGGGTTCCTGAAGCCTCTTCCAATCCCTGAGTGGAAATTTGATGACATCTCCAGGGATGTTGTACATGGTTTGCCTAGATCGCAGCAGGGTAATGATGCTATTTGGGTGATCGTGGATCGCTTAACCAAAGTGGCTCACTTCATCCCAAATCGGAAGGAGGACAACGTAGAGAAGCTGGTGGAGTTGTATGTTCGCAACATTGTGCGACTGTATGGGATTCCTAAAAGTATAGTTAGCGATCGTGACGGACGTTTCACGTCCAAGGACTGGAGGTTGGTTCAGAAGAGTTTGGGCACGAAGCTAAAGTTCAGTACGACGTTCCATCCTCAAACTGACGGGCAAACCGAAAGAACGAACCGTACTATGGAGGATATGCTGAGATTGTGCATTCTTGACTTCGGCAATAAGTGGGAGGATCACCTCTTCATGGTGGAGTTTGCGCACAATAATAGTTATCAAGCAAGTATAAAAATGGCGCCATATGAAGCTTTGTATGAGAGACGGTGTCAAACACCAATGTCTTGGACAGAGGCGGGAGACACCAAAATTTGGGAAAGGAGGTGGTAGTTGACGCTTGTGAGTTGATACGGACCATTCAAGAGTGTATGAAGGTTGCGCAAGACCGGCAAGCAAAATACTTTAATGCTCGTCACAGGAAGTTGGAGTTTGCGGTAGGTGATTGAGTCTATTTGAAGATCAAGTCGTTCAAAGGCGTCTCACGGATTCGCCGACTCAAGAAGTTGAGTCCAAGGTTTTTGGTGTTAACCCAGAAATCGGTGATCATTCCCAAGGTAGCCAGCTGGCTAGTCGCGACCTTCAGATTCTCCCTGATGTTCGCAACAAGTCCAAGTGTAGGCGGGCATTTTTCCCTGTCCGCCTAGGTCGCCTAGCAACCGTGTGTCCTGCGGGGCTGCGGGCTGTTCCCATAGCTCACCCTCGCAGGCCTTGCAATTAGGCCTGCTAACCGTGCAAGCGTTCTTCCTGACAGGAGACAACCTACCATCAGGATCCCCACCCGCAAGGGGTGGGCTACCACTGATGTCCACCGAGTCTACGCAAGGCAGACTGCTAGGAGCAAATTTGCCTAGGGGAGGCCTCCGCTCCGCCAGCAAGTAGGGGCGGACTCCCCCGGGAGTCCGCCCGCCAGACGGGGCTGCCTCCGCTCTGCCAGCAAGTAGGGGCGGACTCCCCTGGAGTCCTCCTAGTCCGCCCGTCAGACGGGGCGGCCTCCGCTCCGCCAGCAAGCAAAGGCGGACTCCCCCGGAAGTCCGCCCAGTTCGCCTGCCGGACGAGGCGGCCTCCGCTCCGCCAGCAAGAAGGGGAGGACTCCCCCTGGAGTCCGCCCAGTCCGCCCGCCAGACGGGGCGGCCTCCGCTTCGCCCGGAAGCAGGGGCAGACTCCCCCTGGATTCCGCCTGTCTGCCCGCCAGACGGGGCGGTCTCTGCTCCCGCCGCAAACAGGGGCGAACTCCCCCTAGAGTCCTCCCGTCCGAACGCCAAACGGGGCGGCCTCCGCTCCGCCAGCAAGTAGGGGCGAACTCCCCCTGGAGTCCGCCCAGTCCGCCCCCCAGATGGGGCGGCCACCACTCTGCCCGCAAGCAGGGGCGGACTCCCCCTAGATTCCGCCCGTCCGCCCGCCAAACGGGGCGGCCTCCGCTCCGCCCGCAAGCAGGGGCGGACTCCCCCTATAGTCCGCTCGTCCGCCCGCCAGACGGGGCGGCCTCCGCTCCGCCAGCAAGCAGGGGCGGACTCCCCCTGGAGTCCGCCCAGTCCGCCCGCCAGACGGGGCGACCTCCGCCCCAGCAGGGGAGGACTCCCCCTGGAGTCCGCCCAGTCTGCCCGGCAATGGGCGGCTTCTGTCCTCTACCGGCCTCCTGCCGCTTGCTTCGCCCGCCAGCCTGGCGGACTCATTTTTCGAGTCCGCCGAGTCCGCGTAGGTCGTCATTATGACGTCACTGGCCCCGCTTCTAGTTGATCTTCCCCGGGCCTATAAATATCCCTCAATGCCTCTCATTTGAGGGGGGGGGAAGGCGCAGGAGGAAAACTGCAGCTTGCCAGCAAGCTCTACGGACGCAGTTTTCCAGCCCTCAAAGTCCGCCACAGTTGATCAAGCAAGCTCTGCAGACTCAATTTTCCAGTCCTCCCAGTCCTCCACAATTGATCAAGCAAGCTCTGCGGACTCAGTTTTCCAGTCCTCCCAGTCCTCCACAGTTGATCAAGCAAGCTCTGTGGACTCAGTTTTCCAGTCCTCCCAGTCCTCCACAGCTGCTGGCAGCTTCTTTTCCTTAGTCTCTGGCAACTCCCTCCTTAACCGCCAGCTTCCCTCTTTGTACCCTTTATTGCTTTTTCATGTAAAGACACTTTGAGCAAGTTGTAATCTTGTTTCTTGATTAGAGGAAAAGCCCGTCGCAAGAGTGACATTTAAGTCGCGGCGGGTGAAGTCTATTGTTGCCGCTGCTAGCGGCCCCCTCCTTGCTCTCTGCTCAGCAAGCTTGCTCTCCGCTCAGCAAGCTTGCCCTCAGCTCAGCAAGCCTTGCTCTCTGCTTAGCAAGCCTTGCTCTCTGCTCAACTAGCCTTGCCATCTGCTCAGCAAGCTTGTTCTCTGCTCAACAAGCTTGCTCTCTGCTCAGCTAGCTTGCCCTCTGCTCAGCAAGCTTGTCCTCTGTTCAGCAAGATTTTTCTCTGCTAAACAAGTTCCTCGCTGCTCATTAAGCTTCTCAGCTGGTCGATCGTCATAGTAACTGTCTGCTCGACAGCTCCTGATCATCCTCCTCTTCTCATCAGCTTTCCCGGCTGCTCTCGGCGACCCTCTCCTCTATCCCCACAACCCCTTTGACAAGCGCTTGCTCCACTCTCGAGCACTCAGAAGCTTCCTTCCTCTTCCCCCGCAACCTTCATCCTCTTCCCCTCCTAGCTTGTGAGACCGAACACTCTCCCCTCCATGTTAGCTGCCCGGTGCCGTTTTCATGCATCAACGGTTAACATGCGACCCTCAGATCCGAACAGACAGTGAAAACTGACAGTTATCCATGACAGACCACCATCCAGCTGAGAACCTTGCTCCAAGTCCCAGTGAAGATCCACTCTGGGAGGCCTTCGAGCAATCGCGTCGTGAGAATGCTCGGCAATTCAAAGCAATCAACCAGATTCTTGCTGCGATCACACAGTGATTAGACACTCATCCTACAGCAGCCCCAGCTGCTCCAGCTGCTCCAATTAATCCAGCATCTGAGACTCCCCAAGCTTATCCTCCGGCTTGCCCACCGTTCTATCCTCCTTACACTCTAACCTTTATGCAAGGGCCTGCAATCCCTTTGCGACCTCAAGATGAAGAGTTTGCAGCTCATCAAAACTTCTTTCGGGGAGCAGCATGGGGAAGTCCCGCAAGATTTCTAAACTTTCAAGAAAGTCATCCTTACCCATCAGCTCCTGCCTTTACTCCTGCAGCAACTTTTCCCTTTTATTCCCCTGCTTCCTTTACAGCTTCAGCTTATGCTCCCTTTAATCCTTATGCTGTAGGAGAGCAGGAAGAGCCATCACCCTTTACCGAGAGTGTTCGCCATGAACCTACTCCAGCAAACTTCAGAGAGCCTCGACTGCCAATCTACACTGGAGAGACTGATCCAGTGAAACACCTTCAAGCTTTTGAGTCAGCCGTTGCTCTCAAAACCCTTACAGATGCGACTAAGTGCAAGCTCCTTGTCACTACTTTTGATGGGCAAGTGAGGGACTGGTTATATGGCCTTCGTCCCCACTCCATAACTTCCTTCGTTGATCTGCGAAGGGAGTTCTTGCTTAGGTTCTCTACCTCAACCAAGAGAAAGAGCGGTCCTGAAGCCCTCTTTGAGATCAAGCAGTGCGGGAATGAAACTTGGTCTCAATTCGTTGATCGATTCCAGAGAGAGATTTTGGACATCGAGATTGTTGATCAAGAAATGTACCGAGTGGCTCTTATCCACGGTCTCCGTGAAGGGCCTCTCAAGTTTGAAGCCAATGTTCGAGCATCGAGAACATACCAAGAATTGATTGCCTTGGCCAACTCGTATATTCGGGGAGAAAAGAGCACCCAGGCTTCGTCTTCAAGCTTACATCCGAGGAAGATCTCTCTCGCAAGCATCCTCCTAGGTCTCCTCATAATCATTTTCCAACTCACTCAAGAAAGTGGAAAAGGTTTCAACGCCATCGATACTCCTTCCCGAGCCGTGATCGTGCTCAAGACCCATTGCTGCCACTAGCTCCGTCTTCACAAGCAACAACAGTTCATCACCGACAAGACAATGACTTGCATGAGTCTGACCTCGACGAGGCCATGCAAGAAGTAATCCAGATTATGAAAGATAGGGCAAACTACAAGAAGCCTTATCGACCAGCCGATCAAAGGTCTAGAGACTCCGAACCATACTGTGAATTTCACAAAGTGTCATGCCACCTAACAGAAGACTGCCGAGCACTCCGCCAGCTTGTGCAAAGGATGTTTCGGCATGGTAAGATGTGTGACCTACTTCCCAAAGAAGATCGTTGTGATCCAGTAACCTCGAAGGGCAAAGAAATTGCAGATGTTCCTTGCTCCTCAAAAGGAGTGAACCTAGTCGAAGAACCTCCTCTTCTCGTTGTTAACAACACTATCGAATGTTTCGACGCCAACGACGAGGGTGTTCTTGGAAGGCTATTCTAAGCCAACAATGGGCATCACTGCTCCACAAAGCTCCTCACAACCTTGATGGGTTATCTCAACTTTTGCCTTTACACTTTTCAAACATTTTCATTTTGCAAAACACTTCTCAATGTTCATTCTTGCTTTTCAACATAGCTTTTATTAAAGATCTCATACTGACACAGTTCCTTTCTTGTGATACTTCCACTATCTTTTCTCTTTGCCAAAGAGATCACTACACCAATGAGATATCGCCGAGTCTAGAGCGCTCCCTCCGTGGATTGTTCTCTGGAACAACCGCTTCGACCACATATGGCGGGAGTATACCCATATGTGTAGTGGGAGCCGTTCAATCTACGACGTTGGGCTTCAGACTTAGGATCCTAGCCGACATCTGACACAGAGTGTGCACTAGGGGAGCCCCATGTGTTAGCTCTGCTGTGTTTCGCAAAGGATACATTACAGTTACGGTGATCTTTGCTTGACGAGCAATGGCGATCAAGCGTAGCCTTGTCTCTTTGATCATCTCACAACTGTGATGGACGAACACTCTCTGGTACTCGCAATCCATGCCTTCGCGGTTTCCACAATTCCACTGATCAATCCACAGACAAGCAATAGGCCACTTGGCGCAACTAGTCTCATTGATCAGTGATGATTGTACCCGAGACAAGAGAGCAGTATATCTAGCGATCCTTCTCAGGATTTTCCTTACTTTTCTTTTTTGTGCCCTCCTTAAGGATGCGCGGCCAGCCCGCTTCGAGTAGGACTATACTCGGGATGACCTTTCTCAGGCAAGCGATGCATAAGGCCCACGGGGAACACCTGTGGCAGCATCCAGCCTTCTTTAGCCACTTCCGATTATAGCCCTCTTTTTGTCAACTGCCTTCTTTCACAGGTGAACAAGTTAATCCGACCTCTTAAAAGGATTAGCAAACATCTGCTTTGCTTGTGCTCATCTCATATACATTGCTTGCTCAAACTCTGTCAGATGATGATTCACAGAGCTATTTTTTACTCTTGTCAAAGTCTAATGGCATCAAACATTGATAAAAGAATCTTACACTTCTTGATCATCAAACCATGTTATGGCAATATAGTTAAGATAGGCAGAATTCGTTAGACTTTTTCTCTGCCATTATGATCATATCTATCAACAGTCAGCGCTCGACTCTTTGATTTTGACTTAATGACATCTCTAATATAACAAGAAGTTTGTTATTCTGGTTTGATCTTCATTTAATCGTCAGTAGAGTTTGTCAAGCATTTCCTCTGCTATTCGGTCATATCCACCTTATCCCATCAACAGTTAACATCTGCAAGCCTCATCCAGGTACTTGCAGTTTAGTTCATTATGATATGCGTACTGCTCACTCTTTTCTCTTTGCAGTGACCAGCAGATGCTTGCAAGCTTCTCCACGGGTACTTGCAAGTTACTCTTATGTCCCATTTTGTCTTCTAACATCACTTTTGCAGAGACTAGCAGGCACTTGCAAGACCATTTCAGGTATTTGCGAGTTATCTCCCCTCAATACTTCTCTCTCACCTTCACTTTGCAGAACTCAGTAAAAGACACATCTTCTTCGTTTTGCAAAGGCAAACTCAGGTACACGTGATGTGTACCTTCCATTTATTTCTTCACTAACTTTTTCTGCACAGGAAAAAGATAGGTAATGGCAACTCAGTTGGGAGAAGCATCAGGTTATATCTACCCTTGTTACTTCTTCCTTTGGGGTGGATCACGATTTTCGTGGGTCTCCAACTTTTTCGAAGTTCCCTTCGGAACTTAAAAAAGTGCGGGGATTATGTTAACCTAGAAATCAGCGATCCTTCCCAAGGTAGCCAGCTGGCTAGTCGCAACCTTCAGATTCTCCCTGATGTTCGCAACAAGTCCAAGTGTAAGCGGGCAGTTTTCCCTGTCCGCCTAGGTCGCCTAGAAACCGCGTGTCCTACGGGGCGGTGGGCTGTTCCCATGGCTTACTTGCAAGTTACTCTTATGTACCACTGATGTCCACCGAGTCTGCGTAAGGCGGACTGCCAGGAGAAAATTTGCCTAGGGGCGGCCTCCGCTCCGCCAGCAAGCAGGGACGGACTCCGCCTGGAGTCCGCCCGTCCGCCCGCTAGACGGGGCGGCCTCCGCTCCGCCAGCAAGCAGGGGCGGACTCCCCTAGAGTCCGCCCAGTCCGCCCGCCAGACAGGGCGTCCTCCGCTTTGCCAGCAAGCAGGGGCAGACTCCCCCGCCAGACGGGGCGGCCTCCGCTCCGCCAGCAAGCAAGGGCGAACTCCCCCTGGAGTCCGCCTAGTCCGCCTGCCAGACAGGGCGGCCTCCGCTCCGCCAGTAAGCAGGGGAAGACTCCCCTGGAGTCCGCCCGCCAGACAGGGAGGCCTCTGCTCCGCCAGCAAGCAGGGGCGGACTCCCCCTGGAGTCCGCCTAGTCCGCCCGCCAGAAAGGGCGGCCTCCGCTCCGCCCGCAAGCAGGGGCGGACTCCCCCTGAAGTGCCCGTCTGCCCACCAAACGGGGCGGTCTCCGCTCCGCCAGCAAACAGGGGAGGACTCCCCCTGGAGTCCGCCCGTCCGCCCGCCAGACGGGGCGACTTCCGCTCCACCAGCAAGTAGGGGCGGACTCCCCCTGGAGTCCGCCCAGTCCGCCCCCCAGACGGGGCGACCTCCGCTCCGCCTGTAAGCAGGGATGGACTCCCTCTGAAGTCCGCCCGTCCTCCCACCAGACGGGGCGGCCTCCGCTCCGCCCGCAAGCAGGGGCGGACTCCCCCTGGAGTCTGCCCGTCCGCCCGCCAGACGAGGCGGCCTCCGCTCCACCAGCAAGCAGGGGCGGACTCCCCCTGGAGTCCGCCCAGTCCGCCCGCCAGACAGGGCGGCCTCCATCCTAGTAGGGGCGGACTCCCCCTGGAGTCCACCCAGTCCGCCCGGCAACGGGCGGCCTCCGTCCTCTACCGGCCTCCTGCCGCTTGCTTCGCCCGCCAGCCTGGCGGACTCATTTTTCCAGTCCGCCGAGTCTGTGCAGGTCGTCATGATGATGTCACTGAGCCCCGCTTCTAGTTGATCTTCCTCGGGCCTATAAATAGCCCCCAATGCTTCTCATTTGAGGGGGGTAAGGCGCAGGAGGAAAACTGCAGCTTTCCAGCAAGCTCTGCGGACTCAGTTTTTCAGTCCTCCACAGTTGATCAAGCAAGCTCTTCGGACTCAGTTTTCCAGTCCTCCTAGTCCTCCACAGTTGATCAAGCAAGCTCTGCGGACTCAGTTTTCCATTCCTCGCAGTCCTCCACAGTTGATCAAGCAAGCTCTGCGGACTCAGTTTTCCAGTCCTCCCAGTCCTCCACAGCTGTTGGCAGCTTCTTTTCCTTAGTCTCTAGCAACTCCCTCCTTAACCGCCAGCTTCCCCCTTTGTATCTTTTATTGCTTTTTCATGTAAAGGCACTTTGAGCAAGCTGTAATCTTGTTTCTTGATTAGAGGAAAAGCCCGTCGCAAGAGTGGCATTTAAGCCGCGACGGGCGAAGTCTGTTGTTGTCACTGCTAGCGGCCCCCCTCCTTGCTCTCTGCTCGCAAGCTTGCTCTCCGCTCAGCAAGCTTGACCTCAGCTCAGCAAGCCTTGCTCTCTGCTCAGCAAGCATTGCTCTCTGCTCAACTAGCCTTGCCCTCTGCCCAGCAAGCTTGTTCTCTGCTCAGTAAGCTTGCTCTCTGCTCAGCTAGCTTGCCCTCTGCTCAGCAAGCTTGCCCTCTGCTCAGCAAGCTTTTTCTCTGCTAAACAAGTTCCTCGCTGCTCATTAAGCTTCTCAGCTGGTCGATCGTCATAGTAACTGTCTGCTCGATAGCTCCTGATCATCCTCCTCTTCTCATCAACCTTCCCGGCTACTCTCGTCGACCCTCTCGTCTATCCCCACAACCCCTTTGACAAGCGCTTGCTCCACTCTCGAGCACTCAGAAGCTTCCTTCCTCTTCCCCCCGCAACCTTCATCCTCTTCCCCTCCTAGCTTGTGAGACCGAACACGCTCCCCTCCGTGTTAGCTGCCCGGTGCCGTTTTCGTGCATCAACATTTGGGACCTTTTGAAGTTGTTGAACGGGTGAGAGAAGCAGCCTATCGGTTGGCGTTGTCCGCAGAGCTGAGTGGATTGCACGATGTCTTCCATGTCTCCGTCTTGAGGAAAGCCTTGGTGGAGGCTAGTGTGGTGATCGAGTCGGCATCGGTGCCGATAGAGGAAGACTTGAGGAGGCGAGTCTGTCCAATTGCTATAGAGGATTCGGAGATTCGGCAGTTGCGGAATAAAGAGGTCAAACTCGTGAAATTCCGATGGGACAACTGCGGTCGTGAGGAGCTCTCTTGGGAGCAAGAATAAACCATGCTGGAAGAGTATCCAGAGCTTTTCAATTCAGGTACCATTTAAGTTTTGTTCCCTTTTATTTTCTGTAATTTCGGGACGAAATTCTTTTTTAAGGGGGAGAGAGTTGTAACGCCCCAATTTCTGTAAGAGGGACGATCAACGTTTTTGGCCAGGATTGGGTCTTGGTAAGGGGTGACACGGCTAAGGACACGGGCGTGCCCAAGGCCATGTCTTGGTCGGGTTCTGCTTAGAGCCCGGGAGGTCGTCGATTTGAAGTCGACAAGGTGTGGTCGAGTCTGCGCTCAAAATTTGGAATTTGGTCGGGGGTACACGGCCTGGGTCACGGGCGTGTCCCAGGGCATATCAGGGTCGTTCGATGATTTTGGTTCGACAATTTGCGCGGTCGACGATTTTGGTTCGACGATTTGCGCGGTCGACGATTTTGGTTCGACGATCAGGCCAGTGATCGTGGTTCTGGCCAGCGCTCGACGATCTGGAAGCGATCGACGATCTGCGTTCGATGATCTGACTGTGTTCGACGATTTTGCCAGGGACCTGCGTTTGACGATCTGGCTGCGTTCGACGATTTTTCCAGGGATCTGCGTTCGATGATCTGGCTGCGTTGGACGATTTAGCCAAAGTCTCTGTTCGACGATTTGGCTGCGTTCGACAATTTTGCCAGTGATTTTTCGTTCGACGATTCGGCAGCAGTCGACGATTTTGGTTCGACGATCGTCGAGCGGAGTTCATGACTGGTCGTCACGGGGTGTCCTTGACGGGATGCGGTGTTCGGCCCATTTCCAGGATGGACTCAGATCGCAGTCGTGCATTCCTTTGTGTGGGATCCGAAGACTGTGGGTTTTCTGTTTGGGATATACCCGAGAGTAGGTTTTCAAAATCTGGATTGTTTCAGTCATTGTTTCTCTGTCTAAGATCTAGAGAGAAGGGAGAGCGCGGAAGACGGTGAAGGAGATCCGGTTGTTAGAGAGGTTTCAGTGCTCCAAATTGCGAGCCGAGTCCAGATCCGTGGAGGCTAGATCGTTGCGAAGGTTTTCATCCAGCTATTTTTCCATGGCTAGGAAGAGGAGTCGGAGGGTAACGACACTTCTCTTGGTTTTAGGATGCATGTTTTAGCATCTTTTATTTTCTAGTTTTTGGGCACCAAACTCTCAAATGAGAGGGGTTTGGGTCACCAAGGTTCAAGAGGAACCTCCGGCTCGATTGAGTCCGTCCCCGGCATGTTCTTGCATTAGAGATCCGCTTCGTTAGTAGATTAGGCATGGTGGGTGAAGCCGTAGTCGCGATCGTTAGTCAGACTCGGTGATGTTGCATATGAGGTTTAAGGATTCGTAGAGATCCGTTGCGACAAGAGGCCGTTTGTGATGTGTGTGGTGTTTGTGGTATTCTTCCCTTTATCTTGCGTGAGTACGTGTGGCCGGTACCGGACAAGGTTAGCTCCTCATTGGTTGTAGATGGTTTCCTTGGTGGACAAGGTTAGCTCTGCATGGGTGGTAGATGGTTTCCTTGGTGCGCGGGAACGCTGCAGTACGAATGAGGGATTATGGAGGAACTGGCTTGGTTTGTGATGTGCCAAGGCGTGGCTGTGTCTCTGTGGTCGGCTCGCTATCCCATGACGTGCAAGTCATGTGTGGAAAGTGTCCCGACGAGACTAGTTCCCTTTTTGTGAGACTGACGAGAATGCCGAGCATGGGGCAAGCCCGGGCAATGAGGCCATGAGAGGGTAGGGTCCAGCAAGGATTCTTAGAATTGGTCAGTGTGTTGGACAGAATCCTGACATGAGAAGTCAGAGTTTGCCGGCAAGCCCGGGTCTACGACCGTGAGCGGGTGGGGCCTTAGCAAGAGTTCCGTGTGGCGGCTTGTATGTCGTTGGGGGATTGTGTTTCCCCTTTGTTTGTTGCTTTATGCCAATGGGTAAATGATGAGTACCCAAATGATGTGATGTTGTGCTAGATGCATACGTTATAGGGTGCCTTGAGTGAAGCCTGGTTGTTGCATTCATGTTGCATAGTAGGCCCTATTATTATATGCTCAACAGTAGAGAACATGTATGATGTTTGAGACATCCAAGCCTATTTCCTTAGTTGCTTTTCTTGCTTATGAATATTGCATACGAAGTGCTAACTTGCAGGTTGGAGGAGTACCTCGGGGTCCGTTAGGGGCGGCCGGGAGGAGATGTGTTGGTTACATAGTTTGAGGTCAGCCTTTGCTGACCCACGTTACTAATAATTTTTACAGGGCAAGGATCACATGCAGGAGCTAGATCGCCGGCCAGAAAGGCCTAAGCCTCATGAAGTGTTACCTTTTGCTGTAGCTCTACTTTTATGACATTGTATGTTTGATGCACATTTTGACCGGCTTGCATGCCAAGGTAGACTAGGAGTGCTTATGCACTTTTATGACTGATGTATTATTTGAGTTTGGACTCACTTTTGTTGTAAGGCCATAAGGCCATTTTGTTACTCTTGTAGGCGTGGATAACTTCTAGTCTTGCTTGTTGTTTCCGTTGTGTTGTGTTATGAGTTATGAGTTTGGGTAGTTATATCATCTTATAATACTGAAGCTGTGGCGTCTATATGTTGTGGGGCCCCGGCCGAACCCATATTATACGGTCATTACATGGGAGGTGTTACAGGATTATCTTTGATCTTTCCGTCTTTCGCAAAATATTCGCCTTCGTTGCGACTGCCGAGGGCGTGGTCTATTTCAGCAGCCATGTCTGCACCCTGGTGGGGGCGGCGAATAATGTACATCAGTGGAGCGAGATGTTAGTCGTCGTCGAGGGCGACTTTGGTGACATCCAGGGAAGGCTGCACCAGCCTGCTGATGTCGCCTTCCTTCCACCGATACTGGAGGGTGCACGCGAGAAACTCGTCGAATCGTTCCGAGGTCGCCAATTCGATGTTATCTTTTGGCAGCTAAACGTCAATACGCTGTTCGAGGTCCATTACAATGAAGGTAAATCTTAGCAAGGAACGTCTATTGCATACTCGTCGCGATAGTCGCTTGTTTACATTACTCGTCCTTTTGCAGAGCCAAACGAGCTCCCGGCGAGGCCGCTTCCTCCAGCCAAAGAAGTCTCCACCTCGCTTTTTGAGCCCCACTCGTCGGCTGATATCGGCGAGAAGAAGAAACTCGTCAAGGGCAAAGGCAAAGCTAGGTCGTCGGGCCCCGCGACCAAGAAACAGAAGGTGTCGTCGCCGCATCTTGACGACCAGGACTCGCCGCTCCACGCTCGACTTCCCCACTTCCACCCCAATTTCAACTTGGGGTTGGACGCGATGGATGTCTATGGTCGCCCGTTGGTGACTTGGGCGCCGGACGAGCATCTGGTGACGCTGAGCACCAACCTCCCCTCCTGGGCAGAGGAAGGGGAGGACAAGGGGGAGACTTTTGCCGTCCTCCATGCGATGTATGGGCGAGGCGACGCCGAGTCCATGATGGATCTTAGTGAGGAGGAAGTCGCCCAGCAGGCAGCCTGCTCGCTCGCACGAGCCGTTTAACTAAACCATTTCGCGACGAGAAGGATGCTGGAGAGGACAAAGGCCTTGAAGATCGTTAGTAAGAAGGCGATCGATCTCGGCATGGAATCTACTCGTTGGCGAGATTATGAGGTAAATCGCCTCTGCACGCGATGTCAATGTCGTCATGCGTGCTTCTTTGGCTGACTCCATTATTTGTTGTAGGCGACGAGATGGAAACCGCCAAAAAACTCTCCGAGTATGAGGCGGAACTCGCCAAGTCTCGGGCTGATCTGGAGGCAGCCCAAATCCGCACGGTAGAGATGGAATCTCGCCTGGCCATTTTAGAAGCCGGCGCGAGTTCCTCTGCTCCTCAGCCGCGGCCGGAGGACGATCCTCACTACGCTATCAAGCGATCCTGCATCTTGTGGGAGGAGAGGTCGTCGGTTCGTCGCGAGATAACCCGCGCGGCAGGCAACGTCGTGCTCGCGAGGCTGAGGATCAGCGGGAAGCTCGATGAGGGGGAGAAGGTGTTCACTATTGACGAACTCATCCCTGAGCTACTCGCCGAGACTGTCTCGCCAAATCGCCTACCTTCACCATCGTCGGGCTCTAGCAGCAGCGGCAGCAGTGGCAGCAGCATCGGCAGTGGCAGCGGCGAGGAGGAAAGTAATGAAAGCGGCGAGGAAGAGGACGCTGATATTGGAGATGAGGAATATCGGCCTGATACTGGCGACGATGAGTCCTAGTTGCTCGCTGATGTTCCTCATACTCGCATGATAGCCGTCAGAGAATTTTTGTAACCAACACTGTAACTTGTAAAATTTTTGAAACATTAATACAAGTTTGAATTACCACATTGTCGCCCTTTTTCCTTCTCGCATGCTTGTTGATTGATGATACTCGCTAGGCTCATAGGTTCGGGGAGAACGAGCGCTCGCGACGGTTACTCGCATGTCGATATTGTTGATAATCGCTTAGTTGATACTCGCATGACCGTATTCGCTCTTCATAACTCGCACCCCGGTACTCGCCCGTAGATACGCTCCATACCATACTCGTACTGTGCTCTGTCAAACTTGCACATTTGCCGATGCCTGCGTGCATACTCGCCCCAATGCTGCTCGCATCATCCCACTGAGAAACTTGGTCTAACTCGAGGAGGTCATTGGCCAATGCGCAGGAGAGGAGCTCGTGCAAGGATTTGGACTTACTAGGACTTGCCACTCGAGGACTTGATCATTTGTTGGAGTCGACATCTCTCAGGAGCCTTGCTCGACTGGAGTAGTGTAGGTCGACTCGGGGAGGCAAGTAGTCAATCTGCAGGAGAGGAGCTTGTACAGAGGTCTCGGACTACGGCATCACTCCAGCGAGGAACTCGATCTCACTCGAGGAGGTCTGCGGCCAATATGCAGGAGAGGTGCTCGTGCAGGGACTTGAACTTACGGGGACCTACCACTTGAGGACTCGAACATTGCTGGAGTAGACAGCTCTGAGGAGTCTTGGTCAACCGGAGTGGTGTAGGTCGACTCGGGGAGGCAAGTAGTCGGTCTGCAGGAGAGGAGCTCGTACAAAGGTCTCGGACTACGGCATTACTCCAGCGAGGAACTCGATCTCACTCGAGGAGGTTTGTGGCCAATATGCAGGAGAGGAGCTCGTGCAGGGACTTGGACTTATGGGGACCTACCACTCGAGGACTTGAACATTGTTGGAGTCGACAGCTCTCAGGATCCTTGCTCAACTAGAGTGGTGTAGGTCGACTCGGGGAGGCAAGTAGTCGGTCTGCAGGAGAGGAGCTCGTACAGAGGCCTCGGACTACGGCATCACTCCAGCGAGGAACTCTATCTCACTCGAGCAGGTCTGTGGCCAATATGCAGGAGAGGAGCTCGTGCAGGGACTTGGACTTAAGGGGACCTACCACTCGAGGACTTGAACATTTTTGGAGTCGACAGCTCTCGGGAGTCTTGCTCAACTGAAGTGGTGTAGGTCGACTCGGGGAGGCAAGTAATCGGTCTGCAGGAGAGGAGCTCGTATAGAGGTCTCGGACTACGACATCACTCCAGCGAGGAACTCGATCTCACTCGAGGAGGCATGTGGCCAATATGCAGGAGAGGAGCTCGTGCAGGGACTTGGACTTACGGGGACCTACCACTCGAGGATTTAAACATTTTTTCCTCCTGCTTCAAGAATTTGAAAACGATTAAGCGCATCAATATCTTTGAGGGTGAAGAAATTAGAAATCGAACGACGATCTTGTCGACGTCGAGTTGGGAGGTTGGCGTCCAACCCTGTTCCTGATAGTTCCTCCAGTCGGAGGAGAGATGCAATCGGGGGTAGCTAGGCCGACATGCAAGGGGAGAGCTGATCTCGGTTGTCCGTGCAGAGGTCCGGTCTTACAAGGGCGCTTATACCCCGAGGCATCGTCCCATCGTCCGAACTGGGCTATCCATGAGAAACAGGTCGAAGGCACGTTTCCCAATCCAATCGCTTCGATCGCTCTCAGCTCTGCCAACTGGCTATAAGCGCAAATGAAAGAGCGAGGGGTCATGTCTTTCCGAGGGTCCTCCAGGACGCACTCGCGACTAACATAATCTCTTGGGTCTATTGTGTCTCCCTGGCTACTGGAGGGAAAGCCTGGTCAGGTTGATCCTTCCTCAAATCCGAGAGGTTGGGGTCCAGATCTGTTCCCACTAGTTCCTCCAGTCGGAGGAGAGATGCAATCGGGGGTAACTAGGTCGACATGCAAGGGGGGAGCTGATCTCGGCCGTCAATGCAGGGGTTCGGTCTTACAAGGATGCTTATATCCCGAAGTATCGTCCCATCATCCGAACTGGGCTATCCAGGGGGAACGAGTTGACTGCCAGCGTCTCGGATCGATCTTGAAGTAAAACCTTGAGTTTCCAGAAAGCTTGCGATAAAAAACAAGATGAACAGAAGAAGAATAGCTGTCATTGCATATATGTAAAAGTATGTATAAACAAAATACATCATTGGCCGCTAAGGATAGAACCTTTTCAGGTCATCCCCGCTCCAAGTACCTCCCAGCTGTTCTCCAACCTGATCCTGGAGATAATATCCCTCGGTGGCCAAGGCTTCCTGGACAATGAAGGGACCTTCCCAATTGGGATGCAGCTTGCCCACTATCGCTCCTCTTCCTGCGGCATCTACCTTTTTCATAACCAGATCTCCGACGAGAAAATGTTTTAGGCGGACATGTTTGTCGAAGTGCTTCGCCATGCGTTGCTTGATCTCCTCTTGGCGGATGGAGGCCAAGTCACGAAGCTCTTCTACGAAATCCAGTGAGAGTCTTTGGGCGTCCTCATTCTCCAAGCGCCACTCTTTGCCACCATCTCCAGCCGCTATAACTCTTGGGCTCCAAACCTCGAATTCCACTGGGATGAGTGCCTCAGACCCGTGGGATAACTTGAAAGGAGTTTCACCCGTGTCCGAGTTTGGAGTTGTCCTCAAAGCCCAGAGAACCTAGGGGAGCTGCTCCGCCCAGTTGCCTTTCAAGTTGGTGACTTTCTTCTTCATAAGGTTGATAATCAACTTGTTGGCGGCTTCCACCTGTCCATTTCTGCGAGGATGATGCATAGAGGCGAATCGAATATCCGTCCCTGGCTGTTTGCAGAAGTCCTCTAACTCTAAACTGGCGCACTGCGGCCCGTTGTCGGTGACGATGGCTAGAGGAATCCCGAACCTGCATGCAATCTACCCCCAAATAAAGTTCTTCACGATCTGCGACGTGGTCTTGGCAACGGCCTTTGCCTCGATCCACTTGGAGAAATAGTCGATCATGACAAGCACGAACTTCCTCTGCCCGCTGGCCTGAGGAAAGGGGCCGATCAAGTCCATTCCCCAGATGGCGAAGGGCCATGGAGTAGTGATCGAGCGAAGGTGTTGAGCTGGCTGTAGTTGAAGAGGCGCGAAGAGCTGGCACTGGAGGGAATTTTTGGAGAAGGCCTCTGCATCCTTCCTAATGGTGAGCCAAAAGTACCCATGCCTTAGAATTCTTTGCTCAAGGGTGAGAGTTCTCGAGTGACTGCCGCACTCTCCTGAGTGTATCTCCTCCAGGATACGAGGTATTTCAATCTCTGACAGGCACCGAGCCAGAGGACCTGAGATGGTTTTGCGGTAGAGTTCCCCTTCTTGAAGCAAATAGTAGGCGGCTTTGTAGCGAAACTTCCTCTTGTCTCCTTCGCCGGCAGGTATCTGACCCGTTATTAGAAAAGAAACGAACGGATCCCTCCAAGATGCCCTCTGCTCGATCTCCATCATTTCCCCATCCTCGATGGATGGTCGGAAAATTTCAGTCAGGATCCCTCCAGCCCGGGGACCATATTTGGCAAGATACTCAGCTTCTGAATTCTCCTCTCAGGGTACGTGCTCGACGAAGAAAGGTTGAAACCCCCAAATCAGACCTTTCACCTTGATCAAGTACCACTATAAAATCGGATCATTCACCTCGAACTCGCCTCGGATCTGGGATGCGACCTCCATCGAGTCGGTGAAGGCCCTGATATCTCGAATCCCCAACTCCTTGGCGAGACGCAAGTCAGCCACCATGGCTTCGTACTCCGCCTGATTGTTGGTAACTGGGAAGAGGATCTCAACCGCTTGCTCGATCCTGGTTCCCTGAGGGCTTATGAGCACGACTCCGGCTCCCACGGAATATCTGCCCGAAGCCCCATCTACAAACATCTTCCAGGACACCGTGCTAGAAGAGCCTTCCTCTCCCTCCACCTCGGCCGAGAAGTCGGCAAGGAAATCCGCCACCGCCTGTGCCTTGATTGCCACCCTTGGAGAGTAAGAAATATCGAACTCACTAAGCTCCACCGCCCACTTTGCCAGCCTGCCAGAGTGCTCTACTCCATCCAGGATACTCCGTAGTGGATGATTGGAGACAGAGCCTTCGGGCCGAAACCACCAAAGCGAACACCAACTTCTCCAAAATAGGGTGCCTCGTCTCCGCCTGCCGCAGCACTCTACTAACATAGTAGATAGGAATCTGCCTCTTGTCTTCCTCCCGAACCAACACTGAACTAACTGCTTCTGTCCCGACTCCTAGGTAGAGGAAGAGATCTTCACTACCCCACGGCCCCTAGAGGAGAGGAGCTTGGGTTAGCTGTTGCTTGAGCTTTCCGAAAGCCTCCTCACACTCTGCCGTCCACTCGAACTTCTGATTTCCCCGAAGGGTCTTGAAGAACGGAGAGCACTTCTCCCCTGCCTTGGACAAAAAACGGCTGAGGTCTGCCAGCCTTCCAGTCAGCCTTTGGACTTCCTTAGGATCCCTTGGCGACTCCATCTCCAGAATGACCTTCACCTTGTCTAGATTAGGTCCACCCTTCTGGGAGTGAGGAGGTGACCTAGAAACTTCCCTCTACCTGCACCGAAGATGCACTTGGCCGGGTTGAGTCGCATCTTGTACTTCCTAAGAGTAGCGAAGGTCTCCACCAGATTCGTTATATGCTCTGGGATGCTTTTGCTCTTGACGAGGAGGTCATCCACATAAACCTCCAAGTTCCGCCCCTTCTGCCCCTTGAAGATTTCATCCATCATCCTCTGGTAAGTGGCACCTGCATTCTTGAGCCCGAAGGGCATCATCTTGTAGCTATAGCAGTCGTCGCTGGTTATGAAAGAGACGTTCCGGCAGTCGGGGGATGCATTCGGATCTGGTGATATCCTGAAAAAGCATCAAGAAAACTCATCGCAGGAAACCCGACGGCGGAATCAACAAACGCGTTGATTTGAGGCAAGGGGTAGCAATCCTTCGGGCAAGCTTTATTCAACATTGCAAAATCGATACATAAACGCCAGCCCCCCTCCATGCTTTTTCACCATTAAAACATTGGAGACCTAGCCTGAATACTGGATCTCCAAGACAAACCCTGCCTTCAGCAGCTTCTCCACCTCTTCCCTGATCGGCTTGGCCAGCATGGCGGCGCTCTTCCTCTACTTTTGTCGAACTGGACTGCCGCGGGATCCAGGTTGAGTCGATGACAAGCAACATCGGCGTCCACCCCTGGCATCTCGGCGGCGCTCCATGCAAATACATCAACATTGTCCTGCAAGCAAGCAGCCATCTCCATCTTCCCCCCAAGCGGCAAGGATCCTCCCACCTTCAGCAGTCCCGGCTCTCCCCCTCGAGAGATCACCTCTATCTCCTCCACCTCCTCAGCAGCACACAACCCTTTCTCCTTCTCCAGGAACTCCTCCAGCTTCTCCGCGTCACCCATCCAGCTGATGGTGCTGACGGCATTCAAGTAGCACTCCCTGGAAGCCTTGGGATCTCCCCTGATCCTGATCTGCACATCTCCGCGGCAGTACTTCAGGCACTGGTGATAAGACGACGACATGGCCCTGAAGTAGTTGATAAGAGGCCGCCCGAAGATGGCGTTGTAACCGCTCGGCGCGTCGACTATGATGAAGCGGCATCGGATCGACGTCCCACCAAGCGTAACCAGCAGTTCCACTACTACCTCCACCTCTTTCTTCTCTCCTGAGAAGCCAAAGAGCAGTCCATCGGCAGCTTGGACCCGGGATGCTTCCACCTGAAGCCCGACGAAGGTTCTCTTGAAGATGACGTTCACCGAGCTACCGTTGTCCGCGAGTATTCGGTCGATGGTGAAGTCCTCGATGACGGCTTGAATGACCAAGGCATCATGGAAGGGGTTCTCATTCCCCAACATATCTTCCTCCGAGAAGGTGATCTCCTCTAATGGTAGCGGGGTCTGCGACATCGAAGCGACGTTCTTCCGATAGATTTGGTGAAGACTTCCCTTGCGGGATGCTCCAAGCTCGGCCCCTCCATTGATCACACCTACATGCCCACCTCCTAGGCTATGTATTACTTCCCCACGAGTCCCCAGATCGACTCGGTCCTCGTTCCTCCTCCTTGCTGAAGCTTGGAATGCCACCTGCCCCACTGGGGCCTCCTGCCTCTGTTGCTCTCTTTCTGTCGCTCCTGCATCCAGCCTCCTCCTTGCTTCCCAAAACTCGGGGAAAGCCAAGGTCTCGTGCCCCTCTACCCGATGAATATCGCAGTAAAGGGGAATTACCGCCTCCTGGCGCATCGCTCGCTGTTCCCTCTGACGCCGCTTATTTTCTTGGCGAGCGATGGCCATTGTCTCCCTTCTTCCTCCTCCTCGGCCTCTCTTCTGCCGACTTCCATTCCTCCTCTCCTCCTGATACTGCTGCCTTGCTGGTCTCCATTGGGGGCGATTCTCTGGATACTGGAATCGCCTTTCCCCCCTTCCTTCTTCCCGAGCTTCCGCCGGCCTTCTCTCTTCCTATCTTCGAGGCCTCTCCTGCCTCCTTTATTCAACCCTCCTGGGTTCCTCTCTCTTCCTTCTCTCTTCCCTCCTTGGCTCTTCCTTCTTCTTCTCCTCTCACCTCTCCGGTGTCCTCCTTGACATTGACCCCGAAGGTCCTGCTCCCCTCCTCTCCGTCGCTATCTCCCCATCCAGCCTTGCTAAGAAATCTTTGTTCTTCTCCTCCCCTCGAACAAAAGTGTTCGCCTTCTCTATCATTTCTACAAAAGATCTCGGGGGATTGGACCCCATCTCCAAACTGAACAAACCTTGCTTCAACCCGAACTTGAGGTCCACCATCAAGGTAAAACTGTCCACCTCCTCCACCTCCAAAATCACCTCTTGGAAACGGTCGATATAGTGCCCCAAACTCTCGTGTTTCCCCTGGAAGATTTTGAAGAGGGCTGTCGCTTCCTTCTTCCACTTCTTCGAAGTCGCGAACCTTGCCATAAGGCCCCGACGCAAATCTGAGAAGTAGTACACAGACCCTGCCGGTAGTTGATGGAACCAATCCCGAGCATTTCCCTTGAGGGTGATGGAGAAGAACCTGCACTTGAAGGCATCAGACATGTTGTGAATGGAGATGACGTATTCAAACTACTGCAGGTGTTTGATAGGGTCATCTCTGCCGGAGTAGTAAGTAAGAACGGGTTCCCTGAACCCTTCTAGAACTGGGGCGTCGAGGATCTCGTCACAGAAGGGGCTCCTCCCTCCCTAGAGGTGACGAGTATCATCCTCGCTGGAGACACCGTACTCGTTGTAGCGCCGAGTATCTCTGAACCTCGCCGGCGACATTGGATCCCGAAAACGGACCCCCTGGCTGCTCGCCGGATAAAGTCGCGACTGCATTGGTCGCGCTTCCCTTGCCCAAGCGGGCTCCTTTCCAGCTCGCCTCGACGGCGCTTCCTCTTCTAGCAGCGTCAGGCGACGGGGAGAAGTCGTCGTGACCTATGGGCGCTGAGCGAAACAGGTGAGAATGGTTTGATCGATCTTCCTCGCGAACTCTTCAAACGCGGCCACTGTCACAAACTCGCAACCTCACGCGGCGTCTCCTCCTACTACCGAGTTGCCGACCAACTCTCCTTGCTCGCCACCAATGGCCATCTCACTCAACTTCCAAACTTTCCTCCTTTGCTATGATCCACGCTCACCGCACCAAGTGTTGAAGTCAGGAAAAATCCAAACCTCAGAATTCGGACCAAAACCGCCTAAGGTTACTGGCTCAGAAGCTAGATCAGACGGCAAAGATGACTAGAACGAAGAAACAGGTCAAACTGGACCCCAGATGTTGCAGCAGGAAGGACCCACCACATACCCGGATGCTCGAAAGGAGCAGCCCCTTCTCAACCAAAGATGGCCGAACTGGGTACGAGGGAAGCTAGATGGCGAGGTCGCAAGGTCCCGACTAACTCTAAGGAAAAGGAATCCGAAGACTTAGCTAGTATCCCGAAACTGAAGCAGGTGAGTATCCTGCTGAGGATTTCAAGTGCTCCACCTCGTACCCCCGGGGTCCTATTTATAGGCAAATGCAAGGGGAGGGGGTGATATTTATACCCCACCCCCCTGACGACTAGGTGACTTCCAGGGGAACTCGCACGGGCTGGGCGAGTATCTCGCCTAGTCTCCTACCTGGCGAGTATGCGAGGGGAGCTCGCCTATACTCGCCCAGGCCTTCCGCGATCTTGAGTGCTGACTTTGACTCTTGTCTTGACCTGTTGACCTTGACTTCTGCTGACTTGGCTGTGGTAGGGCCCACTCTCGACGAATACGGGTTGTACAAGAACAAATGCTATTTACTCGTCATATCAGTAATGATCCAGATCTGCAGCTATAACATAACAAAACATTGTATTCTAAAGATAATACTCTCTGATGGTAAGAACTCCATCCACATGTACTTTTCTTCATTATCTGGAAGGCCAGATTATCTAAAAGACCATATTTTATCTAGATTGGAGAAAAAGCAATTTAACATGATTTAATAGTCAATTTAACATGATCTTTAGGATTGGTTTGCTTACAATCATTTTCAAGCAAGTAAATGAAAAAAATATATGGACTGAAATTTGAATAACATGAACAAATGAAATATTTAGACCAACTTTATGAGACATTATTTTAGGGCCATCCATATTCTTAAGGTGTTAAACATAAACAAAGTTAATCTTTTTGAAAAAACTGGATAACATAAATCAATTATAACTATAGAAGGAGTTTGGAAGAGCGCGACGGTGAGATGGAGTTCCCTGCGAGTAGGAGTTCTGACATTGGTGAAAAACATAAATATGAGAATGGAATGTGGGATGGAGGATAATCTAAGGCGCTTACCACCAGGAAATATGAGAATCAAGCTTCAAAATCGGGAAGAAAATAAGCAGAAGAGGTGATTACGTACCTCCGACGTATGTGTGGATCGACTGAGGCCGGGTCCCTGAAATACAGTGGCACTGTTGGTGGCGCGAGGAGGAGAAGCGAGGGGAATCGCGGAGGAAGAGAGAAGCGACTGATGAGAAGATGCGAAGATTGGGGGAAAGATATCCCGACGAAACAGTGGCAGCATACGCGGTGGAAGGGTCACGTGGCGGGTACGACACGCGGCGAGAAGAATGAGGTGTGGCAGATTGCGGGAGATCGATGCCTCGTCGGAAGAACGGTGCGAGGGCGATGCGAATGGCGATGAGAGGGTTTTTCCGGGATTTCATCCGCCATAGCAGCGTGCGCGCAGGAGGCGAAGAGCGGTGCGAGGGTTTTTTCGTGATTTCACTATGACCGACGGCGAGGAGGAGGGATTGCAGGATTTTCTTGCGAAGGGGAGTAGAGGTACGTGAGACGGGGGGAGCGTGTAAAACGTAGCGGGGATGCGATGGAGTTCGACGAGGAGGAGGGATTGCAGGGTTGTCGTGCGATGGGTGGTGGAGTTACGGGAGACGGTGGGTGCGCGTAAAAGTAGCGGGGGATGCGTCGTGGCACTGTCGCGTTAAGCGGCGGAGGTTTGAAGGAGCGGGTCGTCGTGGCTCCCTCAATGACGTCGGTGCAGAAGAGCGCCTAGCCTGACGTTTGCAGAGCAGCAGAACGAAGCGGCGCCTATGCGATCTGCTGTTACTTGCTGAGGAAGTAGGCGGACGGGCGGCCGGGGTTTTTGGGGGAAATTACCTGCGTGACGGAGATAAGAAAGATCGCGCTTATTAAGTATAGATAAGTAGGGCACCATTTTAAAAAGGTGTTAAGTACAATCCAATTGATTAATTAAGAGGCAGAACAAATGCTATTTACTCGTCATATCAGTAATGATCCAGATCTGCAGCTATAGCATAACAAAACATTGTATTCTAAAGATAATACTCGTTGATGGTAAGAACTCCATCCACATGCACTTTTCTTCATTATCTGGAAGGCCAGATTATCTGAAAGACCACATTTTATCTAGATTGGAGAAAAAGCAATTTAACATGATTTAATAGTCAATTTAACATGATCTTTAGGATTGGTTTGCTTACAATCATTTTCAAGAAAGTAAATGAAAAAAATATATGGACTGTAATTTGAATAACATGAACAAATGAAATATTTAGACCAACTTTATGAGACATTATTTTAGGGCCATCCATATTCTTAAGGTATTAAACATAAACAAAGTTAATCCTTTTGAAAACAACTGGATAACATAAATCAATTATAACTATAGAAGGAGTTTGGAAGAGCCCGACGGCGAGATGGAGCTCCCTGCGAGCAGGAGTTCTGACATTGGTGAAAAACATAAATATGAGAATGGAAGGTGAGATGGAGGATAATCTAAGGCGCTTACCACCAGGAAATATGAGAATCAAGCTTCAAAATCGGGAAGAAAATAAGCAGAAGAGGTGATTACGTACCTCCGGAGTATGTGCGGATCGACTGAGGCTGGGTCCCTGAAAGACAGTGGCACTGTTGGTGGCGTGAGGAGGAGAAGCGAGGGGAATCGCGGAAGAAGAGAGAAGCGACTGATGAGAAGATGCGAAGATTGGGGGAAAGATATCCCGTCGAAACAGCGGCAGCATACGCGGTGGAAGGGTCATGCGACGGGTGCGGCACGCGGCGGGTGCGACACGCGGCAAGAAGAATGAGGCGTGGCAGGTTGCGGGAGATCGATGCCTCGCCGGAAGAACGGTGCGAGGGCGACCGGAATGGCGATGAGAGGGTTTTTCCGGGATTTCATCCGCCATAGCAGCGTGCGCGCTGGAGGCAAAGAGCGGTGCGAGGGTTTTTTCGTGATTTCACTGTGACCGACGGCGAGGAGGAGGGATTGCAGGATTTTCTTGCGGAGGGGAGTAGAGGTACGTGAGACGGGGGGAGCGTGTAAAACGTAGCGGGGATGCGATGGCGTTCGGCGAGGAGGGATTGCAGGGTTGTCGTGCGATGGCGGGTAGAGTTACGGGAGACGGTGGGAGCGCGTAAAAGTAGCGGGGGATGCGTCGTGGCGCTGTGGCGTTAAGCGGCGGAGGTTTGAAGGAGCGGGTCGTCGTGGCTCCCTCAACGACGTCGGTGCAGAAGAGCGCCTAACCTGGCGTTTGCATAGCAGCAGAATGAAGCGGCGCCTATGCGATCTGCTGTCACTTGCAGAGGAAGTCGGCGGACGGGGGGCCGGGGTTTTTGGGGGAAATCACCTGCGTGACTGAGAGAGGAAAGATCGCGCTTATTAAGTATAGATATAAGGGACTGGGATCCTCTCCATTTCAGGCGAAATGGAGGGGTCCAGTTCGCGGCCCTGATCTCGCCTCCGAAATCGAACGACGGAGAAGAAGCGAACCTCACATGCGGGGCCCACTCGCCAGATCAACCGCGAGTAAAGGTCCGCCGTTCGATTTCCCAGACGACATTAGAGCCGCGAACTGGACTCCCTCCAGTTCGTCCCAACTGGAGAGGATCCGCGTCCAGATATAAGGTTTATAAAAAGCCAAGCCATATTAAAATATATAGATATATAGAATACCTGGAGCATAAAATCTTATCCTAAGTGGACACGAAACTTACAGATCACTGTCAAGTCGGTAACAACATGCACAAACGTACACACAATATTCAACAAATAGTACATAATAGTTGCTTTAAATGTATTCTGCTTCCCAAATAACTCTTCAGTAATACCCATTTCAATATTTTACTCACAGCATGATAACGTGGCTATCAGAAGAAAAACACTGCACACCGACCCCTTCAATCTCCGACAGCTTCTAACGTGTTTCAGCACACGTGTTCTCTCCATCCTTGATATTATCCATCGCATCCCTCTTCATATTTCCCTCCATTATTTATACCGTCAAGCCAGCTTTTTTCTGGAAGCAGCAGATAGAGAGAGAGAGAGCGATAGAGAGAGAATGGCAGCCCTTGGGAGGATCATGCTTGCGCCGCTTTTGTTCCTTAACTTGTCCATGTATATTATCGTCGTCGGCTTCGCCAGCTGGTGCTTGAACCACTTCATCAATGGCCAAACTCAGAACGGTGCGTGCCAAACACTCACCTTCGTCATCAGCCTGGGCTTCTTTTGGTGCGGCTGTGAACACGGTCATTATGAACCGCCGTTCATGAACGCCCGAACTCGCCTTAAGAACTTTTTGCATTTTATGCGGCTTTTTGACACTATGCATCTCCGAATTATTCTATTTTAACACTTTGCAAATTGAATTTTTAAATTTGATATTTTGCATCCACTAATTACAGATTTTCGGCATCAATGTAAGATTGAAATTTCAGAAATATTTAGGTCCGGACAACATCCAAAATACTTATTTTGGCACTTTATATTTCAAATTATCTTATTTTAGCTATTTGCAAAAATGTAAAAATGAGTATTTTTGATGATGCCCTGACCTAAATACCCCTAAATAAATGGCAAAATTCTATAAATAAGTGGTGCAAAATGTTAATTTTAAAAATTCAGAATATAAATTGCCAGACTACGATAATTCCGGATGCAAAATCCCAAAAAAATCATACATAAAATGATAATGACATTTTTAATTAAACTCGTTTAAGCAAATAAGCAGTTTCAAACGAAGTCCTAGTTGAATTATCTCTCTCTCAACCTCATCTGCATTGATTTCTGCCACAGGTGTGGCCGGCAACGGCGCGACTTTCTACTTCCTGGTGTTCGCCATCCTCGCCGGAGTGGTAGGCGTGGCGTCGAAGCTGGCCGGGGCGAACCACTTGCGAGCTTACCGGACAGACAGCCTGGGGTCGGCCGCGTCATCTGCGGTGATCGCGTGGGCGATCACGGCGCTCGCGTTCGGGCTGGCGTGCAAGGAGATACACGTGGGAGGGTACAGAGGGTGGAGGCTGAGGGTGCTGGAAGCCTTCGTAATAATACTGGGTCTCACGCAACTGGTGTATGTGCTGGCGCTGCATGCGGGGATGGTGAGCAGAAGGTACGGGCCGGCGTATAGGGAGGGGCCGGAGTATGAGGCTGCGGCGCATGGGACTGCCGGCGGCCCGGTCGACAAGGGGACTAGGGTTTAATTAATTAGTTCGTTGCATGCTCAGTCGTGAAGGATTAGATAAGGGGTTTAGTTGTCTAGTGTGGCGGCCGTGCGGGCTTCTGAATTTCTTTTTCTTTTTTAATCTGTTTGTGTAAAATAAAAATAATCAGCAACTTTTTAAGGGTAAATGAATGTACGGGGCTCCTTTAGCGCGGCTTTTTTTCTTGCTCGATTTGTTTGGGGTTTGGCTCCTTCGTTTTGGGCAAACATCGACGGAAGGAGGGTAAACAAATAAATTTCCGGCGGCGTTTGTTTCGTTTCCACCCGCCCGGCTTGAGAAACGCCCCAAAAAATTCTGTTTGGAGCAGCCACCTCCCCCTCCGTTTCGAGCACTCTGTTTCCACCCGCCGGATTGATCCGCCACCGCCGAAACAAATGAAGCCTAAAGATTTGTTTTGGACAGCTCTGGCGGGATGGATAAACTATTTCCGACCACTAGAGCTATTTTTTTTACTATTCGGAACAATTTTGCGTACCCAACTTCTCAAAAATTAAGGTTGATACAACTGTTTTTGAGAAGCTGCAAGGGACTAACTGCAACTGTTCAGAAATAACTTTTTTCCCGTCGCCCTCGAGTAGCAGATTTTCAATCCGCCAGTTCTCTCAAACAAAACTTAAAATTGTGTATGGCCGGGCGTTTAGACGGGCACGCCACTGTTCTCTAAACCACCATGCAAAACAATTTTTTTTTAAAGTGGGCAGCGGAAATTGCCACCGTTGGAAATTGACACCCTAAACTTCAAGGAAAATCAGCGATTCACGGCCGTGGCTTCGTTTCACGACTTTTCTGTCCTAACTCGCCTGCGCGAAACCCCCCGATTCCAATCGCACTCGACGGCGAAACCCTCGAATCCAGTGGCCATTGACGGCAAAATTTCTTCCGGCGGCTCTCAACGGCAACATCAATTTCATAACACCGGGTTCATGAAGGTTACCACAGCGCCAAACAGAGCATGATTTTGTATTTCCTACATTAATCCAACAGAGCAGTTTGACAGGACAATAACAATTTTCACGCCTGTACGTCAATACATGTTAGTAAATTGTCGATGCAAATGGAGTTTCAATATATTGTGTATATTTTTTAATGTTTTGAAAATCGAACCGGACCTGCCGGTTGGACCGGTCAAACCATGACCCAGCCCACCAGGCCGGCCGGTCAGGCTACCAAAACTGCTTCATCAAAGAACCGGATGAACCGGTCTGAAAACCGGGAATCACCGGTAAACCCTCCCCAAACCAGAAACTGAGAACTGTCTTTCCGAACCGGGCACGCTCCCACAGCCTATAAATTCATTTTTTTATTCCGCCAAAAAGGCTTAGGAGGGAATTGGAACTGTGGTCCATGAGAGAGATCCCCAGCGCCTTATGCTTAACCAACGAAGCCAACTGATTTTGTTATAAACTCTCATATCTCTTTTTACTTATCTAATCTTTTATTATATTATTACATTGTGTGTTCTTCTGAATTTTATAACATATAATACACATATTGATGCAGTTAAAACTTCACAATTTTTATGGTTTAAAACACGTGGCGTCTCAGGCGGTTTATTTTAGAAAGAAGATGGTTTATTTAGGAAGACGGGGCACGCGGTTTTATTTGGATATAAAACAGTTGAAACCGAGTTTTGACGTAAGGAGGCAAGTGCAACTATCACGTGTAGTACAAGATATTCCGGTGAGGAATATCGGGGTCGTATTGTTCTCGGGGACGAGTTGATTATTTTTACTCTTTCCTGCAGGGGACTATTATTTTAGCGAAAATAACTTGTCGGGTTATTATTTATATATATATAAACAGAAAATAATCATTAAAAAGGAGCCTATGAAGAAATAGCGTAACAGTACCAAATTGAATTTGAACTAAAATAACTTTTAATAAAAAGAAACTTGGCCGTGGAAGTTCCACAAACACGAGCTCACCTATCTCTAGGATTATCGCTCACCTGAACATTAAGACTATTCGACCGGGCTCTCGTCCGACGAAGGATTCTTCTTAATGCCCGCATTACGTTAAGAACCCTGCTATTGGGTGGGGAACCCAATCCGGTAGAATTCTGCGCCTCCTCTCTCGAGGGTTAGTGCGGAACTCCCTTTACCCAGGAGTGATCGGTTCATACGCACGACCTCTCGGCTAGCTAGCGTATGCACTGCGGAAATAGGGCCCACACATCGATATGTGGTTCTACGCGTCGTAAACCCGGGGTAAAACTTAAGTAATTTAATTAACGAGAAAAAGAGAACTTTTAATTATTTAAAGCGATTTTATCTGTCTCAATGCTCTTCGATACTGAAGGCTTAGAGCGATTAGTCACTCATTGGAATGTGAACGACTTGCAGAAAGAAATGCATAATTGAAAGTGCGAGTCTTACTCAAACGAGTAGGCGAGAAATGAAATCAGAAAATGAAAACAGTAAATAAAAGTAAAAAATGAAAGCAGTAAAAAAAGCAGTAAAAGTGCGAGTCCTACTCAAACGAGTAGGCGGGAAATGAAAGCATTAAAATGACAAGTGCTACTCAAACGAGTAAGCGAGAAATGACAAGTTCTACTCAAACGAGTAGGAGGGAAATTAAAGCAGTAAATACAAGTCATACTCAAATGAGTATGCGGGAAATAACAAGTTCTACTCAAACGAGTAGGCGGGAAATTACAAGCCCTACTCAAACGAGTAGGCGAGAAATTAAAGCGAGTCTTACTCAAACGATTAGGAGGAAATAGATGCACGCACGCACACACTCTACATAAAAAATCACACACACTCTACATGAATGAAATCTAACTCATACACTCACGCACACATACGAAAAAGACGAAAAACGAAGTGATCTAAAAATTTAAAAATTACATTTCTACTGCTAGAACTTGATAGAAATGCATAAAAAGAGAAAAAGAAATTAAACGAGCAAAACTGTTTAAAAAAAAAAAGCAAAATAAAAGTATTCGAAAAATAAAAACGATGACTTATTCATTCTTATAACTTTATAGAAATGCTTAAAAGTGGAAAAACGAGTAAAAAAATAAAAAGTTTACAAAACCCAAAACCTAAGTAAAAATAAAAATCAAAACCACTTTTTAAGATCATTTTTATAAATTGATAAGAATTAACATAAAGAGTACAGCAAAATCCTTAGTCTAAACGAAGCTAAGTAACAAAATAACTAAAACATAAAAACATAAAATCTATTCTCATATACATGCACTCATTGAAAGAGAAATATAAAAGACAGAAATAAATAAGATTGCTTAAGAATGAGTACTTAGATCCATTCCAAAACGATGTAAGGAGAAGAAAAACACATATTTATTAAGATAAAAAACAATTACATAAAAACTAAAACAAACACTAAGTTGAGGGGGAGAAAATTCCCTTACATAACATGGAAAGCATCTAAACAACACCTTCCCTAAGCAAAATAGTTTAAAAAAACAGAACAAGTGATCTTACAGAGAAGATTTATTTATAAGCAAAAAATTCGGGTTACATGCCCTAGGTCACGGGCGTGTGGGGGGGGGGGGGGGAGGGCGTGTCTGTACTGTTGCTGAGTTGATGCTGATCATTTATTGCTGGTTTGACTTTGGGGTTGTACACGTGAAAGTCACAGGCGTGGCACTGCTGTCACGGACATGTCGGGGGGGGGGGGGCAGCGTGTAGGTGGGTTCAACGAACTTCGAACGTAGAGCCAGAAGCGTTGAGTGGCGATGGCGTCGAGTGGTTGGCGTTGAGTGCATGGTTGGCTGGCGTTGACTGGAGATGGCGTCGAGTGGAGATGACATTGAGTGGTTGGCTGGCATTGAGTGGTTGGCTAGCGTCGAGTGTCGATGGCGTTGAGTGTGTGTCACGGGTTGAACAAGGGCGTGTCGAATCGGGACACGGGCCTGTCGGGCAGTTCGACGAACGTCGAACGCCGAACGCCGATCGTCGAGTTGGCGACAACATCTTTTGGAATCAAAGTAACACGCCTAGTGTGCGAACAGGAAAAAGCAGACCGAAAAATTAGAGTAATGCAAACTTTATTATCCAAAAAAGGTATCAATTACAATGATACAGCCTCACTTTTATATAATGAAGGAGATGAGAGATTACAATTAAACAATGTGGGACTAAAAATTTACAAGTATATGCGGCTTTACAAATAAACAAACCGGACAGGTCGTGCGGTTAGACAAGCCGGATAACCACCCGACAACCAACAGGAAGAGAGAACAAGCACCACAGAGAGGAAGCCGCCACAGGAGACCGCTAGACCACCCGGTCTCCAAGTCATCTAAGACAAACCGCCAGACCGCTAGAATACCAAACAACAAAAGCCCGACAGACAGACCGGGAAGGATAAACTGCCAGACCGCCCGGTCTCCGAACAGCAACAAACCGTCCGGCCTCCATACTGCAACACTCCCCCTCAAGATGGAGCATAGATATCAATCATGCCCAGCTTATCGCAGATGTGGAAAAAGGAAGCGAACACCGGCTTGGTGAAGACGTCTGCCAACTCGTTGTCGGAAGTGACGAGCGGAGTACAAATCTGTTTATTCAGGATCTCTTCCCGAATAAAATGACAGTCGACTTCTATGTGTTTTATTCTCTTATGAAAGATCGGATTTTTGGAGATGTATATCGCGGCCTTGTTGTCACAGAACATAGGATGAGGATAGTTGTAGACCTCTCCTAAGTCAAGCATGAGAGCCCGTAATCATTTCAACTCACATGTGGTCGACGTCATACTGCGATATTCTGCCTCTGCACTAGACCTGGAGACCACAGACTGCTTCTTGTTCTTCAAACTCACAAGATTGCCTCCAACAAACGTGCAAAAACCTAATGTCGACTTGCGGTCCCCTTTGTCATCAGTATAGATCGAATCGGAGTACGCTTCAATCGTTAGGTGCCATTTTTCTGAAAAATGAGTCCTTTCCCTGATGTTGCTTTGATATACTCCAATATCCTCAAGACAGATTGTAGATGACATTTCCTAGGAGCTTGCATGAACTGACTTACCTTTCCAACAACATAAGAGATGTCGGGTCTGGTTACCGTGAGATAAATGAGTTTACCCACCAGATGCTGGTACCTTGTAAGATCGGATAGAAAATGCGAGTCTTCTGTCCAAGTTTTGTCTTCTCCAGCAGCTATGAGACAACAGGCAGGTTTAGCACCAGTCAATCCTGCCTCCTTTAGAAGATCCAAAGCATACTTCCGTTAGGAAAGGACCATGGAGTTGAGCTTCCTAGAGATTTCAATCCCCAGAAAGTATTTCGGGGAGCATATATCCTTTGTGACTAGGTGTTGACAGAGGTATTTCTTTGTCAACGTTACCTCATCCTGGTCATCGTCTATAAGAAGAATGTCATCAACATAAACCGCAAGAACTACCAGACCAGAGGCGGTTTTTCGAACGAACAAGAAGTGATTGGCTGAGCTTCTTGTAAAACCAATGGCCGCAACAATGCTGCTAAACTTGTCAAACCAGGCACGAGTACTCTGCTTGAGGCCATAGATAGCCTTCTTTAGCCGGCATACTTGTGTCTCCCCCCCTGAGCAACATAACCAGGAGGTTGCTTCATGTAAACATCCTCCTACAGATCACCGTAGAGAAAAGCATTTTTAACATCCAGCTGCGAAATAGGTCAATCCCTGTTGACAGCGACCCAGAGAAGGACCCGAATGGTGCTGAGATGAGCAACGGGAGAAAATGTGTCAAAGTAATCAACACCATAGGTCTGAGTGAATCCTTTAGCCACCAGGAGGGATTTTTAGCGATCCATGCGGCCATCGGGATGGAATTTCACAACAAAGACCCAACGACAGCCAACGACATCCATGCCTAAAGGAGGGGGAACCAGGGTCCTGGTGCCCCGTTCAGTAAGGGTAACAACTTCCTCATCCATGGTAGCCTTCCAATGAGGAATAGTGAGAGCCTCCTGGTAGGTGCGGGGAGTGGAAGTCGCGGAGATAGCCAATGAAAACGCTCTGCTAGAAGGAGTGAGACGATCACATGAAACAACAGCATCCAGCGGGTGCTGGGTACACGTCCGCACCCTTTTGCTAAGAGCAATGGGAAGATCCAGGTCAGCATATTCCTCAGTAACCAGAGCATCCATGGCAGAGAGAGCTGGCATGGGAGAGGAGAGACGGCCGAAGAAAAGAGGGAGATGGTGGGGGTAATGAGTGAAAGATATTGTACCTAATCACCTAGAGGGGGGGGGGGTGAATAGGTGACTTAAATCTTTTTAACTTTTTAGGCAGAATTCAACTTATAATCACAGAATTAAATCTACTTTATCACAGCACATAATCAGCAATCACAGAATTCCACAAGCACACAGTAGACACACAGTTTTATAGTGGTTCCCCAAGGTTTGGGTACATCCACTTTCCCCCTTTGCCTATCTAGCAGTGTACTAGATTCGGCCAAACTCCTCCACTAGCTCAGAACCCCAAAACAGGTTCCTACAACTCAGGCCCAAGGCCCTACAACTCAGCTTCTTCACAAAGCCTACACTCAGTCACCAAGGCCTACACTCAGCCACCAAGGCCTACACTCAGCCACAATAGGCCTACACTCAGAGATTGAAATCTGCTACACTCAGGCACTCAAGCCCTACACTCAGCCTTTATAATTACATGCTTACAAAGACTCAGATCCCTAAGGATCCTACAAGATAATATGATTACAAAAATTGTAACTCAACAACTCAGAGAAAAAAGAGAAGAGTTGTGAGTTTCTTGATGAGTTCTTGGAAGAACTCAGCTGAAATCAATCTGACTTGGCTTTCTTCAAAGGTTCTTGAAAGTAGAACACAATAAGATTGATCTCTTCTGCAGTTGATCCTTGATCTCTTCTACTTAAGATTCAGAATAAATCTGAACCCTTCTTCTCAGCCTGGTTCCAACGGCTGACTTCTTGGATGGAGCTCTCTCTCTCCAACTACTTAGATCTTCACTTGATAGCTAGATCTTCTTTGTATTACTTGATGTGTTGATCTTCTAATCTTTCACACCAGTTTCTGTAGACAGTATAAGCCTATTTATAGGCCTTCTTCATGATAACCGGCTGGTCCGGTTCATAACTGATTTCTGACAACTCTGACAGGTGCAGAAGACCGGCTGGAATGACAGCTGTCAAGTCATCCAGTCAGTTCTTGAAAATTCTGTAACTGTCTGAAAGTGTCGAGACTGTCTGTCTTAAAGTGTCGACACTTATAGACTAAGTGTCGACACAAGTTGACTAAGTGTCGACACTAGCCTACAAGGTGTCGACACAACTCCTTGTGTTGTAGATTTTATATCTCGACACTGCTTCTTCTTCATGTGTCGACACTGATAATGTGTGTCGACACAAGTCCTTGTACTTCAGTATTTTGCTGAATTCTTCTAAGTGTCTACACAACACCTTTGTGTCGACACATCTTCATGTGTTGAACTTGCTGAGTGTCGACACAGCTCCTTGTGTCGACACATTCTTCTACTGTTGAGACTTTTGTTGTGTATCGACACATCTCCTTTGTGTCGACACTTGTACTTAGAATGTTCTTGAACTTTGCTAAGTGTCGACACAGCTCCTTATGTCGACACTTTCTTCAAGTGTTGAGTCTTCAGCTGAGTGTCGACACATTCTTTCTTGTGTCGACACTTTCTTCAAGTGTTGACTCTTCTGCTGTGTGTCGACACATTGCTCTGGGTGTCGACACTTATACTTAGTCTCTGCTGACTTTTGCTGAGTGTCGACACAGCCTCCAAGTGTCGACACTTTCTGATGTAGACACAGTTTCACTGGGTGTCGACACAACTGCTATGTGTCGACACTGCTTCACTGCACTCTTCTTCATTGAGTGTCGACACAGCTCCTTGTGTTGACACTTTCTGTCTGGTGTCGACTCTGCATACCAGGTGTCGACACAACGACTCCAAGTGTCGACACTGCTTGCCTGGGTGTCGACACAAGTCTTCTTAAGTGTCGACACTTTCCCTCTAGGTGTCGACACATGGACTTAGAAACTTTTTCTCGTTTCCTGTAAATACTTAACCTGCACAAGTAAACTCAAAACACATCAAATACATTTTGATGTATATCATTGAGTTGGGTGAGGCTTCTTCAAATCAGGTACATTTAAACCAATGTACCCAACAATCTCCCCCTATTTGGAGAAGTCATAACCCTTAGTCAATGATATACACCATACATAATAAAATCATAGTATGATGTAAAGCAGGATTATGTAATCAGGAAAGAAACATAACATGTATTAAACATGCATACACAGATATCATCACAGAACAATTATGCAATAGATTTATCACACAGCAAATTTATCACACAGCATATTGTTCTAACAGCTTTGTCATATTCATATTTCAAAAGTTTACAGAATGTTTAACATCAAAAGATTACATAGTAAACTTAAGAAAATTCTATGCTATTTTTGATCAGCATCTTTGATCACTATCCCTTTTCCAGACTATATCTTGGCTAGAACAGGAGCTTCAGCATCTTCAATTTCAGCAGGCTTCTTGCCTTTCAGCTCCTTTTTCTTTAGCTCTTCTGCTTTAATCTTTTGCCTTTCAAAATAATGATATGGCTTGGGAAAGTACTTGCGAGGCTCCTGAGCAGTAGGAGGTAGCTTTCCCATCTTGGCCTTTCTTCTATATTGGACTATGGCTTCTTGCCTTGTCTCATGTTTCCTCCATTCTAGTTCAGAAAACCATTTATTTCTGTCTTAAATGTTATCTTTTACAGCTTTCCATGCAGTTAAGATTATGTTTCTTGAAGTGGGGCTCCACTGCTCAAAGTCTGGTCTTTGTTCAGCTTGTTCCCTGAACCTCTTTTTAGACAGTCTGGCTTCTTCTTCTTTCTGCATAGCTTCTTGCATAGCTTCAGATATTGGCTGAACAACTTTCTCTATGATGACATTTTGCTGATCCCCAGGTGGGCTATACATTGATTGTATATCAGCTTGAACCATATCAAAATCTGGAGGAGGGTAGATTACTTGAGCCACTTCTGGTTGCTCCCCTCCTAGATATGCAGGATGTATCCCAGATTCTACAACATTGTCATCATCACAAAGAGGAGGATAACCCAGAGTAGCTCTGATAGAATTAGATATCCACTTGGCATGATCAGAGCTGGCTTTGACTAATACCCTCTCCCCCTTTATGACTTCTCTTGCTATGTGATCTCTTACATCATCTTTCTGAAATCTGACCTGGTTATCCAAATAATTGACTCCATCTTTAAAGAAAGGTTTCAACCTTTGGAGTTTGTCAGTAATCAGCTTCTGAGAGTCTTTAATTGCAGTTTTAACAGCAGTTAAGCTCTCTTGCAGTGCTTTATCAAAATCTGCCTTAGCAGTTGCAGTAGAAGTAGTTAGTCCAGCAGCTATGTTCTTCATCTCAGTGATAATGGCATTGTGAGAAGCTGTTAAGTTGTCATTCATTCTGATCTGATTCTCTAGAACATAGCCTTGCTTTAGTGCAATGTCATCTACTTGAGCCTTTATTTTCTCTTGATGAGTTGCTAAATAGACTACTGCATTCCCTCCCTTGTGGAAGCAGTCAGTCATCTCCTTTTTATTAAGATTCATTTCAAATCTTATAGACTTTATATCTTGGGCTAGATCAAATTGTAATGACTTGTGCCCCTCATCCACATACTTCTCAATTGCTTGCCTGTGCTCATCCAGCTTTATCTGCATAGCAACCATAAGAGCACTGTAATCTACAGTTGGAGTGGGATATAGTGTTGGCTGTGGTACTATGGTTTGCAAAGCCTTCTTATAATTTTGGCTCCTTCTCTTGAATACTTGAAATTTCTTTTTCTTTGCCCTTGCAATCTCCTCATCTTCAGAGGCAGATGTGTTGGCTATATCTACCCTCTCCTTAGGGCTTGGAGGTAACTCCTTCTGCACTTCTGGTGCCTTCTCAGGTTCTTGCCTTACAGGTTCTTCCAGAATTTGCACTTGCTCCCCCTCAACTGGAGCATTCGCCCCCTCAGCAGCAGTTTCCTTGTCAAAATCAGTTTGATCCAGATTTAGGAAAAGATCTTCCATTGTATATTCTTGTGGAGAATGGGCTGGAGAAATTCTTGGCTCATCTACCACTAGATCAGATACAACTTGAACTTCAACAGTTGTGTCTTCCATGACAACATCTGGGAGTTGGCTATCCAGCTGAGTTTGCTGATTATTATTACTTAATGGATCAGATAAAATAGTATCCTCTATAGGGAAATCTAAAGCATTAAGCTCAGTGATTACCTCAAGAATGATGTTTGTTGCTTGTTCACTTTCCAGTGTAGTTGGTTCTTCTACAACTAGAGGCTCCCCCTAGACTGAATCCTGGTGTAAGAGGCTAGCTGGTGGTAGCTCCTCCTGTCTCACTGCAGTATCTTGTTGAGCTGGAGACTTCTCAACTGTTCCAGTGTCTTCTTCATCAGGTGAGAAGACCACTTGCTCTTCACTACCAGAGCTGCTAGATGTTTCTTGAGCTATTGGGGCAGACTTCTTCTTCTTCTTTTGAGGAGTTTCCTTCTCAGGTGTTGGCATCTCCTTGGTCAACACTCTATCCCATCTTGAGAAGATTCTCATGTCCATTCTTCTCATGTGGTTGATTTTACTGCCAGCAGCTTGACTCATAACTTCTGGTATAATAGCAGCAAGGTATAAACTTAAGATCCTACCAAAGTTGGGTTTCTTCAGACTTTCCTTGATCTTTTCAAAGACTACTACAGACCAATCAGTTTTTAGGCTGAAGATTATCCTGGTCATGAGATTGAACATATGAGCAGATACCCTGTCATGCCCTCCAGGCTTACTTAGGATTACTTTTCCAATAATTTCAGATAGAAATTTTCCTTGGCTGTTCATGCCCTTTCTATTAAACACTGATCCAATTTTCATCTTTGAATCCAGACCACACCATGCCAATGCATCTCTGGTCCTGGAAGCAGTAACCTCTTCTTCTTCCTTAGTTCTTGGTAACTGAAGGACTTTCCTCAAACTTTTTGGTGAGACTTTAATCTTTTCACCATGAACCCTGGACTTGAACTTGAATCCAGATTCGTCTAGGGTTGCTCCATTTAGGAATTCCAGTACTTCCTTCTTCCAGATCTTAGTCGGCTCAGAAACAAGAAATTCTAACCCTGAGTCTGCAACTAGGGTTATCACATTCTTGATCTCCAGGTCTGCATCCTCAAATGCGCCTCGCACCAGTTCGTAGCCTTCATTGACGTTCTCCTCGAGCTTTGGCGCCATTAGGGTTTGAAGAATTTGAACTAAGAGAAGAGAGGTGTCGACACACAAGTTTGGTCTCGAAACTTTTGAAAGTGTGTCGACAGAATACGGCAAAATCCTATTTATACCTTTCTAGGTTTGAAGATGAAAAGGCGGGTCAGCTAACTGAAATTGTGTCGACACTGTTGAGAAGTGTCGACACAGACTTATAATGTCTCGACACACTGTGTCGACACACGTTTAGTCAACAGAATATGTGTGTCGACACTTGTTTATGTGTCGACACCACTTAACTCGACACATAGTCGAGACTTTACTTAGATAATTCTGAGTAAACACTAAGTGTCGACACCACCTTGGATGTGTCGACACCTACTTGTCATGTGTCGACACTAACTTTCTGAAGTATCGACACTAACTTCCTAGATGTGTCGACACCTTTTTCCTGAAGTGTCGACACCACTTTCCTGTGTCGACACAGATATCTCTGTGTGTTGACACCTTTTAACTTAGCCATTTCTATAAACTTATTCTAAGTTTATCATACCTAGTTCAATTTTAAACCTATTGAACTTAGTTTCTTCTAAGGGCTTAGTATACATATCAGCTAGTTGATTATCTGTTCTAACATATTCCAGTAAAATATCTTCTTTTTCTACATGTTCTCTAAGAAAATGATATTTTATTTCAATATGTTTGGTTCTACTATGGGAAACAGGATTATTTGCAATTGATATAACACTTGTAGAATCACAAAAGAGTGGAGTTCTACTTACCTGAATTCCATAGTCTTCAAGCTGATGTTGTATCCATAGAAGTTGAGCACAGCAACTTCCTGCAGCCACATATTCTGATTCTGCAGTGGAGATAGCCACACTTGTTTGCTTCTTGCTACTCCATGAAATCAGTCTTCCACCTAGGAATTGACAGGTTCCAGTTGTGTTTTTTCTGTCTTCTTTGCATCCTGCAAAGTCTGCATCTGAATAACCTGTTAGTTCAAAATCCTCATTCATAAGGTACCAAAGGCCTAGATAAGGAGTGCCCTTTAGATATCTCAATATCCTTTTGACTGCTGTCAAATGAGACACTTTAGGGTAAGCTTGATACCTTGCACAGACACATGTAACATACATAATATCTGGTCTACTTGCAGTCAAATATAATATGGAGCCAACTATCCCTCTATACAAAGACTCATCTACAGGTTTCCCTGCATCATCCTTGCTAAGAGACATACTTGACCCCATAGGAGTCTTCATGGTACTGGATGAATTCATACCATACTTCCTTATGAGTTCTAGGGTGAACTTAGACTGGCATATGGATAATCCATTCTCAGTCTGTCTTACTTGGAGACCCAAGAAGAACTTAAGTTCTCCCATACTACTCATCTCAAACTGTCCTTGCATTAGTTTTGCAAACTTTTTGCAAAGACTACTTTCAGTATACCCAAATATTATGTCATCTACATAAATTTGGACTAGTATTACTTTGCCTCTGGATTCCCTAAGGAATAGAGTCTTGTCTATTTTCCCCCTTGTGAACTTATTCTCAATGAGGAAACTAGACAGGGTTTCATACCAAGCCCTAGGGGCTTGCTTTAACCCATATAATGCTTTCCTAAGTCTATATACATGATTAGGTTGAGTTGAATCAACAAAACCTGATGGCTGTTCCACATAGACTTCCTCTTTTAGATTACCATTCAAAAAGGCTGACTTAATATCCATTTGGTAAACTTTAAATCCTTGAAAGGTTGCATAGGCCAGGAACATCCTTATGGCTTCCAATCTGGCTACTGGAGCAAAGGTTTGATCAAAGTCAATACCTTCTTCCTGCCTATATCCTTTAGCAACCAATCTTGCTTTGTTCTTAATGATGACTCCATGTTCATCCATCTTGTTCCTATAGATCCACTTGGTTCCAATTATATTGTGGTCTTTAGGTTTAGGAACAAGTTCCAGACCTTGCACCTCTTGAACTGATTCAGCTCTTCTTGCATTGCCTCAATCCAATAAGGGTCTAGGATGGCTTCTTCAAGCTTCTTTGGTTCAACTTGGGATAGAAAACTGGAGAAGAGCACTGCATTCAGATTTCTGCTCCTTGTTTGTACCCCATGTCTTGGATCACCAATGATTTGTTCTACTGGATGATCTCTAAGATGCCTATTGGCTGGAGGCATCCTGACTTCAGGTTGAACTACTTCAGTTTCTTCATCTTGCTGCACTCCTTGAACTTCATCTGCATTAGGTACATGTAGTACTCCCCCTGGACAGCAGCCACTATCTTCTACTTGCTGTCTTGCAGTAGGTTCTTCTTCTATAGTGAGCTTGTCCATCTTCTTTGTTATACCTGTGGAGCTGCATACGCTACTAGACAACTCATTGTTAATAAGTCTAGTTTCATCAAATACTACATGCACAGACTCTTCTACAACTTGTGTAGACAAGTTGTAGACTCTATAAGCCTTACTATTGTTGTTGTACCCAACAAAAATTCCCTCTTGGGACTTGGCAGCAAACTTAGTCAAGTAAGACTTTCCATTGTTAAGTATAAAGCACTTACAACCAAAGATCCTGAAGTAGGATAGGTTTGGTTTTCTGCCTTTCTCAACCTCATAGGGGGTCTTGTTGTGGCTTTTAGTAATGGTAGCCCTATTAATCACATGGCATGCAGTATTCACTGCTTCAGCCCAGAAATATTCTGGTAGTGATGTATCACTTAATAGGGTCCTACCAGCCTCAATCAAAGTTCTATTCTTCCTCTCAGCAATGTCATTTTGCTGAGGTGTTCTTGGAGAAGAAAACTCTTGAAATATCCCAAATTCTTCACATAGTTTTGCCATACTATCAGACTGAAATTTAGTACCATGGTCACTTCTTATTTTGACCACTGTACTATCTAGTTCATTCTGAATTTGTTTGACAAAACTATAGAAGACACTAGGTGTTTCAGATTTCTGTCTAAGGAAGAACACCCAGGAAAACCTTGAGTAGTCATCTACAACTACAAAGGTATAGACCTTCCTATTTAGGCTGTGAACTGGCATTGGACCAAAGAGATCCATATGCAAGAGGTATAAACACCTCACAGCATCTTTGTTTTCAATGCTTCTAAAGGTGGATCTAGTCTGCTTGCCCTTTTGACAAGCTGAGCAAATACCATCTTTAATACACTTAACTTGAGGACCATTCCTCACTAACTCTTTGCTAAAGAGTTTGCCAATTATCTTGTAGTTTAGATGGGCTAGCCTCTTGTGCCATTTGACACAATGAGAGACTGTCTCATCAGTTACTAGACACACCGGAGAACCATTGTTCTCAACCATAATGCCTAAGCAGTAGACATTTCTTTTTCTATAACCTGTCAAAATGATCTCTTGATCATTTGACTTCCTGATATGACAACCATCTTTCACAAATGAGATGTCATATCTTACATCACTCAATTGACTTATACTAATAAGGTTATGTTTCAAACCTTTAACATAGGCCACTTGAGTAATAGTAATATATGAGTTAGATATGTTACCAAAACCCTTAATGATCCCCTTTTCAGAACCACCAAAGGTGACTTTTGGACCATCCTTGATGGGTGTGTAGTCCTTTAGAAAACCCCTTGTTCCAGTCATATGTCTGGAACATCCACTGTCCAAGTACCATATTGGGGCATGGCCACTTGGACTCACCTGCAAAACAGATTAGTGAACCTTAGAACTCAAAGAATTCTTGGGTCCTTAGTACTGGTTAGTTTGCTTCCTAACAAAGCTACCTGCAGGTTTTCCAACAGGCAGTTTGCTACTCACTTTGGCACTAGCATTGTGCCAACAGTCCATTGCAAAGTGACCTATCTTACCACAACACCAACACTCAAACTTATTGTACCTTTGCTTAGGTACAGTCTTAGCTGTTTTATCTACAACTGGCTTGTTGAGAGTTGGGGCTTTGCCCTTGGACATGGACTTGACAGTCCTTGCAGGTTTAGTAAATCTCAGTCCAGCTTTACCTTTATGATGAACAAATTCATCAATTAAAGGTAGAACTGACTTAGGTTTAGAAAACCTAGCAACTAGATCTCTCTCCTTCTGAAGACTAATCTCCAGACTCTTGATTTGATCATTCTTATATATTATAGTCCCCATCTGAATCACAGTTATGTGCTTCAGTCTGGCTATCTCATTTAGCTTTTGATCAAACATCTTCTCATAATCAGTTGCAGCCATTTTGAGACTTGCAATCTCCTTAGCTTGACTCTTGGCCAAGGATTTGCATTTCTTAAATGCTTGCAACAGAACCTTATATTCATCTATCAACTGATGAATATCCTCTTCAGACTCAGATGCACTCTCATCACTTGATGATGATGAATCTGATTCTGAACTAGCACAAGAAATTGAACTGAAAGAACAATTTTGTACCTTACTAGGTCCTGGCTGCTCCAGGATCTTGTCACTTTCTGTCAATGTCATTAGCCCTTGGCACTGCCTGTCCTCTTGTTCACATATAGAGTTCATGATCTGAATGAACTCTTCTTCTTCTTCCTCAGCAAACAGCCCTATATATGCCTCAGCATCTGACTCAGTTTCTGATGAAGAAATGTCTGACAGGCTCTTATCCTTTTTGGCAACAAAAGACTTTTCCTTCTTGCCCTTGAATGGAGTCTTTTTCTTATCATTTGACTCCTTCCTTTTCTCTGGACAGTCTGCAACAACATGTCCTTGTCTATTACAGCAATAGCATACAATTTTTGAAAGAGTTGCTTTGCTAGACTTAGTCTTTTTCCTGTCTTTCTTTGAAGACTTTTTATTCTGATAATAGTCTTCTTTACCCTATGAAGTAGATGGCCTTGTCCTCCACTATTTTTTCTTTAAGAACTTCTGAAAATGTCTTGTGAAGGTAGCAAAGTCCTCATCACTTTCACTGCTTTCAGACTTTCTGTTGGCTGACTCATCTGACTCAGTTTCAGCTGCTTTTGGAGGTGGAGTTGGTGACTTACTTCTGTACTTTCTGGGGGCTTCTGTTTTAAAGGCCACTGTCCTTTCTTTATGTTCACTTCTTGTAGATTTCTCCTCTTCTTTCCTCACCATCAACTGCATTTCATAGGACAACAGTTTTCCAAACAGTGTAGGTGGAGGAATTTCTGCTAGCTTTGCCATTTCCCTTATGGCACAGATCTTGGTGTCCCAATCTTTTGTAAGGGACCTTAAGAACTTATCATTAAGCTCATAATTACTGAACTCTCTGCCATAGGACATAAGCTCATTCACAAACCTATAAAACTTTTTGTAGCATTCAGTTATGCTATCAGATCTACCTTGCCTAAAGCTTTCATATTCTTGGTTTAGCAAGAATTTTCTATCTTGCCTCACTTCTTTAGAACCCTCCATGTACACAATAAGAGTATCCCACATTTCCTTGGATGTCTTGCAGTGTATGAGATTCTGAAAGGTAGCATCATCTATAGCACTTACTATGATGTTCTGAGCCCTTTTGTCCATTGTGGCTAGAACAATCTCATCCTTTGTCATTTCAGAGAAATCCTTAGGTGTTCTCTGATTTGCATCTAAGACTGAAACCTTCATGGGCACATATGGCCCTTCTTTCACTGTGATATAAATCCTAGGGTCTGAGGCTTCCATAAACAGTCTCACCCTTTCCTTCCAAATACCAAAGATCTCTTTTCTACATATGGGTAGCTTCATGGATCCCAATTCCTTATGATTCTCAGTGGAACCCATAGTTCTTGATTTTCTTGATTCTGAAATTTTCTTAGACTGAATCTGCCAACAGGATCTACTCAGACAGTTATGTCCTCTTTTGAGTAACCTGGCTCTGATACCACTTGAAAGATATTGTACCTAATCACCTAGAGGGGGGGTGAATAGGTGACTTAAATCTTTTTAACTTTTTAGGCAGAATTCAACTTATAATCACAGAATTAAATCTACTTTATCACAGCACACAATCAACAATCACAGAATTCCACAAGCACACAGTAGACACACAGTTTTATAGTGGTTCCCCAAGGTTTGGGTACATCCACTTTCCCCCTTTGCCTATCTAGCAGTGTACTAGATTCGGTCAAACTCCTCCACTAGCTCAGAACCCCAAAACATGTTCCTACAACTCAGGCCCAAGGCTCTACAACTCAGCTTCTTCACAAAGCCTACACTCAGCCACCAAGGCCTACACTCAGCCACCAAGGCCTACACTCAGCCACAATAGGCCTACACTCAGAGATTCAAATCTCCTACACTCAGGCACTCAATCCCTACACTCAGCCTTTATAATTATAGGCTTACAAAGACTCAGATCCCTAAGGATCCTACAAGATAATATGATTACAAAAATTGTAACTCAACAACTCAGAGAAAAGAGAGAAGAGTTGTGAGTTTCTTGATGAGTTCTTGGAAGAACTCAGCTGAAATCAATCTTACTTGGCTTTCTTCAAAGCTTCTTGAAAGTAGAACACAATAAGATTGATCTCTTCTGCAGTTGATCCTTGATCTCTGCTACTTAAGATTCAGAATAAATCTGAACCCTTCTTCTCAGCCTGGTTCCAACGGCTGACTTCTTGGATGGAGCTCTCTCTCTCCAATTACTTAGATTTTCACTTGATAGCTAGATCTTCTTTGTATTACTTGATGTGTTGATCTTCTAATCTTTCACACCAGTTTTTGTAGACAGTATAAGTCTATTTATAGGCTTTCTTCATGATAACCGGCTGGTCCGGTTCATAACTGATTTCTAACAACTCTGACAGGTGCAGAAGACCGGCTGGAATGGCAGCTGTCAAGTCATCCAGTCAGTTCTTGAAAATTCTGTAACTGTCTGAAAGTGTCGAGACTGTCTGTCTTAAAGTGTCGACACTTATAGATTAAGTGTCGACACAAGTTGACTAAGTGTCGACACTAGCCTACAAGGTGTCGACACAACTCCTTGTGTTGTAGATTTTATATCTCGACACTGCTTCTTCTTCATGTGTCGACACTGATAATGTGTGTCGACACAAGTCCTTGTACTTCAGTATTTTGCTGAATTCTTCTAAGTGTCGACACAACACCTTTGTGTCGACACATCTTCATGTGTTGAACTTGCTGAGTGTCGACACAGCTCCTTGTGTCGACACATTCTTCTACTGTTGAGACTTTTGCTGTGTGTCGACACATCTCCTTTGTGTCGACACTTGTACTTAGAATATTCTTGAACTTTGCTAAGTGTCAACACAGCTCCTTGTGTCGACACTTTCTTCAAGTGTTGAGTCTTCAGCTGAGTGTCCACATATTCTTTCTTGTGTCGACACTTTCTTCAAGTGTTGACTCTTTTGCTGTGTGTCGACACATTGCTCTGGGTGTCGGCACTTATACTTAGTCTCTGCTGACTTTTGCTGAGTGTCGATACAACCTCCAAGTGTCGACACTTTCTGATGTAGACACAGTTTCACTGGGTGTCGACATAACTGCTATGTGTCGACACTGCTTCACTGCACTCTTCTTCATTGAGTGTCGATACAGCTCCTTGTGTTGACACTTTCTGTCTGGTGTCGACTCTGCATCCCAGGTGTCGACACAACGACTCCAAGTGTCGACACTACTTGCCTGGGTGTCGACACAAGTCTTCTTAAGTGTCGACACTTTCCCTCTGGGTGTCGACACATGGACTTAGAAACTTTTTCTCCTTTCCTGTAAATACTTAACCTGCACAAGTAAACTCAAAACACATCAAATACATTTTGATGTATATCATTGAGTTGGGTGAGGCTTCTTCAAATCAGGTACATTTAAACCAATGTACCCAACAATGAGGAAGAGAGGTAAGGAGGAGACGATGGAGGTGATGGTGGGAAAATCTCGATGATAGTAGACGGGGTGGAGGGGACGGTGGGAGAAGGAGGTGGAGGTGGGTCGGAGGAGAAATAGGACAAATTCTCGAAGAAGGTCACATCTGCAGAGACGTATTGTTTCCGAAGAATGGGATCAAAACAACAGTAGCCTTTTGGGTAGTTGAGTAACCCAAAAAGATACATTTGGTGGCACGTGGGTCAAGTTTGTCATGTGTGGTGGAAGGATTGTGCACAAAGGCCGTGCACCCAAAGATACGCAGAGGGAGAGGAAACGCATCCTTGCCATGATAGAGAAGAGAGAATGGAGTTTGTCCATGGAGAACCGTGGACGGAATACGATTAATGAGGTAACAGGAGAGGAGGACAGCGTAGACCCAATAGGAGCGAGGAACATGCATTTGGGTCATCAGAGTGCGGGCGATATTAAGAAGGTGACGGTTCTTGCGTTCCGCCACCCCATTTTGTTGCGAGGTATAGACATAAGTAGTCTGATGAATAATATCATTTTGCACACAAAAAGAAGTGAAAGCATTGCTAAGATATTCTTTAGCATTGTCAGAACGAAAATTTTTGTTGGATCCCTAGTTGGATTTGGGCTAGGTTCACTAAACTAGGATGTTTGACCCAACATGTATAGCTAGGGTCATGTATGAGTTCTAGAGTGTAGGCCATGTCCTTAGAGTCAACACTGCATGGACCAGCCATCAACAGATTGCAAAAGACTCAAGATTTAGAGAAATTTCAAAGACTCAGAAAATGAGTTCGACGTTCGTCGAACTCAGGTCGACGATAGTCGTGCTCAGCTCGACGAACTCAGAGAAAATTCTCTGAGCTGAGCTCGACGAACTTGGTTCTCAGGTCGACTATCTATGGACACTATACTTCAACATTCTAAGTCCAGAATTCTTTTCACTAAACTCCAGTCGACGAAGTTAGAATATCATCTCAACGAACTCCGAGCTGAGATCAACGAACTCCGAGCCCAATTTGAAGAAAGGTTTAAAGTTCAATTTGACGATTTCTTGGTAGTATGCAGGTAGAATTATTTACAGCTGACCGAATTAATTAAGGTTTAATTAAAGGCGATTATAGCTATCAGATTTAATGTTATATATTCTTATGAATATAGCCGTTTGGAGGCTGCATTAATTATGGATTAAGTCATGATTTAATGCTAATTGATTCTCAAAGCAATTACCATTCTCGGGAATGATTCAGCCATTGCAGAAAAGGTAAATTCAAATGTCTGAATTATGTTCAGACAATATATATAAAGATATAGAATTGGGAGGAGAGGAGGAAGCAGTGAGAGAGAAGAAAGAGAAACAACAATAACAAATCAGTGAATAACAACACAACTCTCATACACACAGAATTCTTCATCATTTGCTTCAGGCTTCCAAGGGACAACTACTCAAAATCAGTCCAAAAAGCATCTAAAGAGCAATATCACTTTGAAGGCCTACACCTTGAAGCAAAGATTCCCTCTTTCCTGAACCATTCAACATCTCAGGAGGAGCTTTGACATCATCAACATCCACTAGTCTTCTCTCAGTGATTTGAGACAGAGAAGACAACATCACTTCTTTTCCCTTTCATGTGTATAGGGTTATAACTCCCTTCAAAAGTTAACCCCCTTGGTTGCAAGTCTCTTGATCAAAAGACTTGGGTTGGTTTTGAGCACCTGATCAAAAGCATATTGGTGGCAGTCACCTGATCAAAACCTGCTAGTGGATTCCTACCAGGGTGGTAGAAGAGTGGATGTACCCAAGTTTAGGAGAACCACTATAATCCATGTGTCTTCTGGATTGCTTGCTTTGCCTTCTTTATTTTATGTGCTGTGATTTTATTTTCCTAATATATTATATATATAACTCTAACTACTGCAAGTTAAGATCTATCCCTTACTTTCAAATTTTAACAGACATATCAAACTGATTTTTAACCATATGATAAAAAGATGTCAATACAGAATAAAGTTCTGAGCGATCCTTTAAAAGATACACCCATATACATCTAGAGAAATCATCAATAAACGTTACAAAATATGAACTACCCCGACCGATGGTAAGGGTAGGAGCAGGACCCCAGATGTCGGAGTGAACAAGTTCAAATGACCGGGAAGATCCACGACCTTGATTGGGTGGGAAGGAGGAGCGGTGATTCTTGCCAAGTTGACATGATTCACAGTTGAGTGGTGGGCCTTGCAGAGGAAGATATGGTAGAAGCTGACGGAGAAGACGGGGAGGAGCATGACCAAGACGAAGGTGTCATTGGAGAAGATCAGTAGAAGATGCGGAGAAGGCGAAGAGTGTAGAAACATTGTCGAGGAAGTAGAGGCCGCCACTCTCAGTCCCAGTAGCAATCGTCGGCTTGGTGCCCGGATCCTGAAAAGAACAAGTAGTAGACGTGAATGTGACAGAGCATTGTAGTTGTTTGCAAAGGGAAGTAACAGATAACAAGTTGCAAGGGAACTTGGGCACGTAGAGGGTGTCCGCCAAGCGAAGAGACGGAGTTACTTGAACAACCCCCGTTCCATTGACCGGTGAGGGATAGTCGTCCGCAACAAGGATCGGGGGTAACCAGTCATGCTGTTGTAGGAGAGAAAAATAATGTGGATTGTCGGTCATATGATTGGTAGCACCAGAGTCGATCAGTCATTTACCTTGAGTAGCGACGTGGGCACTACCTAAAGACGTGACCACAGAGGCGGACGGATTCGAAGAGGAGATGGAGGCATCACCAGATGGTCGAAGATGAGGTGGTTTCTTCCAACAGTGATCAACCGTGTGGCCAGTGCGGCCATAGTGAGAGCAAAGAAAGCGGGAAGCACCATGGTTGCTAGAGGGGAGGTGGCGGACACCGGAGCCAATGTGTTGAGTATGGTGAGAGGAGTTGTCTGATGGAGGAGGGGAGGATAACAGCGGATGTTGGAGCAAAGAAGTAACAGCGGCGATGCAGGCAGCGGTGATATCCAGGGTGGGAGATTCCGTCTCACCAAGGATCTGTTGACGGATCATGTCATATGGCTCTAGAAGAGGGAGAGGATAACATATAACCAGAATCTCCTGGAAGTGTTTGTGTTGCTCAGCGAGATCAGCAGAGAAGGGGCGATTTTGTAGAATTTCGGCTCCGAGAGCTTGAAATTGCTGGTAAGCGGCCGCTGGAGACATGGAGGGACGGGCAAAGAGGTCCGCATATAAAGTATAGATGCGAGACGTCTGAGCCCCCTTTGAGTAGAGAGCGGCAAGATGTAGCCAAGCGGCCTTGATGGTTTCAACATGACGGATGACAGAGAGGCATTCATCAGAGAGGTTGTTAGTCATCCATATGCAGACAATAACATCGCTATCATCCCAGTCGTCAAAGAGGGGAATCATGCGAAGGAGGATCATCTGTGAGATGATGACGTTTGCGTTTAGAGCGGAGGAGGAAGGTGAATGAGACACTCCAATTTGGATAGTTGGGACCAATAAGCTTGGAAGCGGTGCCAAGATTACCAGAATGAGTGAGAGGTGTAGTAGGATGAGCGACAATGAGAGTAGTGGCGGTGGAGATATCGGAGTTGGCCATAGAAGAAACAAGTCGCAGCTAGAAGGAGAAGTCGCTAGAAGGAAAGAGGCTAACAAGGTCGCGGCGACTTAAGGACAGGTCGCGGCGACGAAGAAGAGGAGAGAGGCTAGAACAGGTCGCGGTAACTTAAGGACAGGTCACGGCGATAAAGAAGAGGAGAGCGGGTAGAACAGGTCGCGACGACTTAAGGACAGGTCGCGACGACAAAGAAGAGGAGAAGCTAGAAAAGGGGATCCGGCAACTAAGCAAAGTGTGCGGCAAGAAATGGGAAGCAAGAGGCCGCAAACACAAAGGGCAGTACAGGAAGAAGCAAGCCGCGCGAACAGGGCAACAGTCAAAAGAGAAATCAAGCCGCGAAAACAGGTTGCGAAAAGAAGAAACAAGCCGCGAAGACAGGCGCGTGAAGAAACAAGATGCACGGACAGAGAACGCTCACACAATCAGGAGGAAAGGACCGAGTGCTCTGATACCATGTGCGAACGGGAAAAAGCTGACCGAAAAATTGGAGTAATGCAAACTTTATTATCCAAAAAAGGTATCAATTATAATGGTATAGCCTCCCTTTTATAGAATGGAGGAGATGAGAGAGATTACAATTAAGCAATGTGAGACTAAAAATTTACAAGTATATGCGGCTTTATAAATAGACAAACTGGATAGGTCGTGCTGTTAGACAAGCCGGCTGACCGCCCGACAACCAACAGGAAGAGAGAACAAGCTCCATAGGAGACCGCTAGACCGCCCGGTCTCCAAGTCGTCTGAGACAAACTGCCAGACCGCTGGAATACCAAACAGCAACAGCCCGGCAGACAGACCGACAAGGATAAACCGCTAAACCGCCCGGTCTCCGAACAACAACAGACCGTTCGGCCTCCATACTGCAACACCTAGGTCACGGGCATGACCGAGAAGTACACGGTCATGTACTTTGAATTTTTTTGCAGTTTTCTGAAAAATTCTGAAAATCAAAATAAAGCGATGTTAGCAAAATATATACAAAAAAGAGCATTTTATTAAAGAAAATTAACTAAAAATAAAGAAAATAAACAAAAATGACTTAAATAATCTACGTACAAATACGTATATTTACAACTTATCACACACACACACACACACACACATACACACAGATATATATATATATATATAGACACACGCATACATGTACATACATATATATAATCTAATATCATGGTTCAACTCTAGTCTGATCGGTCCAACCGATCAGACCTTGAACCTTTGATCTCACTGATTCGTTCTCTGGGCCCGCTCTCAAAACCTTGATATTTTCTCTGTGATCAAAATTATATGTATTGGTTGTGCACAGTGCAATTATATGTGGGGTCCTCTTATATATTGGTGCATGTGTTGAAGCCAAAATTTGACCTCAACGAGAGTTCGAAATCAGGGGCTACTTGTCTCAAGCTCTGACCTTCGACTGGTTGTGAAGGGCTAGAAACCGACCCAAAGACACAGCAGGGAGGTCCCACTGCTTACCCGGAAGATCTCTGAGAGCTTCCCCTCCAAAGCCAAAAGCTGGGCTTGGAGCTCCTCAGAAAGCACAGGAAACTCTTTTAAAGTCCTGAAAAAAAAGTGTTTCTGAAGAACCCCTATGGGTATATTTATAGGCCTCTGAGTTTGAACTGCCAATAACCAAACTAAACTGACCTGAAATTACCAAAATACCCTTGGTTGGGTCTGCCAACAGCCAAACTCCGCTGTTCTGAAGTGTTATATGCAGGCCACCGAGGGCAAAAGCGTAAAATCACCTGCGGCTAAAAAGTTGAACCACCTTCCAACTGAACCGATGCTCGGCGAGAGCACCATCTTGCGGGCGAGAGCTTCTACCCATGGGGCTCGTCTCGCCTAGCGGATTGGTCCTCGCCTCGCGGCTGCTCCTCTCTCTGGGTCCGTCTCGCCTAAAAAGGCTCTCGCCTGAGCCGCAGGGCCCTTCTCGCCTGAACCGCTGGGCCCCACTCGCCTAGCGAGCCAGCCCTGACCCGGCGAGGAGCCCTCTTCCTGGGACCCACTCGCTAACGAGTAAGCTTCTGCCAAAGAGTCCATCTTGCCATACCTTCCCCTCTCTTCGAGCCCGAACTGTTCCTACGAGCCCGATATTGTACACAATCTCCGCTCTTTTCGAGGTTGTTTCAAGCTCAGAAAGAAAGTCCAACCGAGACTCATGTCATTAAAGCGTATTTATGGGCGTAATTATGAGGGAATCTTTGGTGAGGCCCTCCACCGGAGCCTATAAATATAGGATTCCCACTCCGTATAGAAGATGCCCCCTTTCACACTTCTTCCTTCTTTGGCCCTATTACAATCATGTCTCACAGCCAGAGTTTCTGTGAGCGCCTTGCGATGGTGCGCAAGAAGAACAAGAACAACGTGGCCGCTCTGACCAAGGCTCTGGCTCGCGCCCCACCCTCCTTACCGTCATCATCGCCTCACCCGAAGAAGGTGAAGACAGGCAGCCCCCTCCTCGACCGAGGAGCCATCTCACACTGCCCCGAAAATCCACCCCTCTCCTCATCCCGCGTCTCCTAGAGAGAAGGAGGTGAGTTCTAGCCTTTGTCCCTATTATCCCTTCATCTGTATCTGCTTATTTACCATTTGCTTCTTCAGGGAGCCCCCGCACCTCTACGCCGATAAGAAAGTCCGAGGGATGACACCGTCGCCTACCGTGAAGAATCTGACTCACCACAGCCTTCCACTCCTCTGTCTACTCCTCTCAACAAGAGGAAGAACGACCCTTCTCAGGTCGTCGGGACCTCCCTTCATCCTGGTAAAAAACCTTCCCTCTCGCTTCTCTGTCCCGCTCGCTACTCCCACACCCTTCTGCGAGAGCCTCCCTTACTCTGCCCCTCGACTCCTTGCATAGGCGCCCAGGCCGACTCGCCCGCTGAGGAGCTCTTTAGGCAACTCACCGTCTCGCCCCCTTCTCCCATAGACGAGATTGAATACTACCTGGGCGACTTCATGGACCCGCTGGAGATGAAGCACAAGACAGCCGAGATGTTCCGGAAGCATGCGCGCATGATCTGCAAGCTGGAGCAGGACAAGCAGGTGGCTGATAGGCGAATTGAATGGCTGGAGACTGAATGCGCTCGCTTGTCTTCTGAGGTTGACGCTGAGATAGAGGTTGAGGGGACCGACCCTCAAGCCATTATCAGCAAGGTCGACATGCAGCTCCGTCCCGCACGCAGTGGGCTTGGCGCCGTTCGCACCTTCCACTCGCTGAGATAGAGGTTGAGGGAACCTCTTTAACCAGATCCTTCACCTTCACCTCCTGCCATAGGACTAAACTCAAGACTTTCTTGTATTGACTACCTTCCACGCTCACCGCACCAGAACTGTTGAAGCCAAAATTTGACCTCAATGAGAGTTCGAAATCAGGGGCATAGCCAACACCTACTTGTCTCAAGCTCTGACCTCTGACTGGTTGTGAAGGGCTAGAAACCGACCCAAAGCCGCAGCAGAGAGGTCCCACCGCTTACCCGGAAGATCTCTGAGAGCTTCCCCTCCAAAGCCAAAAGCTGGGCTTGGAGATCCTCAGAAAGCACAAGAAACTCTTTTAAAGTCCTGGAAAAAAGTGCTTCTGAAGAACCCCTATGGGTCTATTTATAGGCCTCTGAGTTTGAACTGCTAATAACCAAACTGAACATACCTAAAATTACCAAAATACCCTTGGTCGGGCCTGCCAACAGCCAAACTCCGTTGTTCTGAAGGGTTATATGCAGGCCACCGCGGGCAAAAGCGTAAAATCACATGGGGCTAAAACGATGAACCACCTTCCAACTGAACCGGCGCTCGTCGAGAGCACCGTCTCGCGGGCAAGAGCTCCTACCCATGGGGCTCGTCTCGCCTAGCGAATTGGCCCTCGCCTCGCAACTGGTCCTCTCTCTGGGTCCGTCTCGCCTAAAAAGGCTCTCGCCTGAGCCGCAGGGTCCTTCTCGCCAGAACCGCTGGGCCCCTCTCGCCTAGCGAGCCGGCCCTGACCCGGCGAGGAGCCCTTTTCCTGGGACCCACTCGCCAACGGGTAGGCTTCTGCCAAAGAGTCCATCTTGCCTTACCTTCCGCTCTCTTCAAGCCTGAACTGTTCCTACGAGCCCGAGGTTGTACAACATGCACATAAAATACGACTCGAGTCACGCTAAAACAACCTCATGCGCGGAATGCAGATATCAAAAAACATCCCCACTGCGGGATAACCATCCGATAGTGGATGAGCGACCGAGGCTTAACCTCCCAAGCCGGGGCGGCCCCTTAGTCGCCCGTCCCCCCGACCGCCTGAACTAGGAGGCCTCCTTCGATGTCCTAATAGGGAGGCCCCTTGGCCGCCTAGCCTTCGCCGACGCGCAGAGGGCCACGCCCTCTGGACGCCCAGATCGGCAGACTCATTAGCCACCCGGATCGTGCGGTGCCTTGTCCGCTTAGCCCTCCGCCGCCGTAGGAGAGCCACCCTTTGGCCGCCCAGATTGGGTAGCCACTTGGCTGCCCGACCCTCCACCGGATCGCGGATGGTCGCCCTCTGGCCACCCAAATCAGGTGGCCCTCCGACCGCCGACCATGCTCCATTTCGGGTGTTGCTATTCATCCGTCCGGAAGTTACAAAGGTAAAATTACCGGTTCGTCTCTCTCAAAATCTGCTAAAGGGGTCTTAAGGCCCCCCATTTTAAAAAAAGTGAGAAAAAGAGGTGAGGTGTTTTATAGTGGAGAATCTCCGAAGTTCCGTGCACTCTACTCCCAAGCACGCCCCTGCGCACTTCGCTCTTGAACACGCCTCCGCATGCTCCTCTCTCAAAACTTCTCGCTGGCATGCCTCTACGCACTCCGCTCTTGAGACTGCTCCCGAGCAGCTGCCTCAGTCCTGAACAATGTTAGTAGTCTACCAAACTTTTTGCATAGCACACAAAGCACCTCTCATGCATACTCTAGCACGCTTCACACATATTGCGCCCTCCAGTCAGTTGCAAGCTTCCTGTCTGCAGTGAGCTTTGCTTCAGATTCCTCTGCGCACAACAAAAGACAAGCCACATAGACTAAGGCGCACAAAACGCGATGCACAAGCCTCCAAACAGTAGTCAAAGACTTCAAATCATCAAGAGCCCAACATTCCCCACTGTGGCAAACAAGAGACTTAGCTTCGCGAGCGGTGGTCTATCACCCTCCGAGCACATTTCTCTCTCCCATGGCAATTGTAACAAGGAGTGGCCTATCTCCTTTGCCTTCTCTTAAAAACTTTATACAATGACAACAAAATAGTGGAAGTTTGGTCGGCACAGCTCCATCCACGAGGTTTTTCACCTCTTCCCGAGGTTTTCCACGTTAAAAAACTCTCATTCCAGCCATCTCCTTTTCATTGATTGTTTGCTCTCTCGGTCACTCCCGGGCTAAGACGGTGCAATCTAGAATAGTCTGCAGGATCTTCGAGTTGGCCACAACATATGTATTTGTTGTGCCCAGAGGATTTGGAATTTTTCTTCCTGGGCACAAATCTGTGGCCAGAGCCCACATGATTTTGACATTTAAGAGTTTTTTTTGTTCTACTTTCTCACGGGTTGATGCAACACAAATATTGTGTTCTTCGATTGCTTTGATTTTTCTAGTGTAGCATTTTTTAATGCTCATCATAAACCCTAAATGAAGAAGAAATCCATTTTGAATGTAATCATAGAATCCATTTATCACCGAGATAATCTATTTGCATTCGAGATAATCCATTTCTCTGAGAAAATTTTCTCCGATAATCCATTTGTCTGACATAATCAAATTGTATCTGAGATAATTGAATTGTAGCTGAGATAATTGAATTGTAGCTGAGATAATTGATTTATCTCTGAGATAATCTAATTGTATATGAAATTTCTGACTTATATCCGAGATAATTTAATTGTATTTGATAGTTTTGATTTTCTATTGAGAACATGCAATTGATTTTGATACACAACAAATAAAACTAAGATGTTTAAGTCATAGATTAAACATCATATTTTAAGCTATAATTGTTTTGCATCTTCATTTGCTACATTTACAAGTCCTATTATTGAGAAGGTGGATACGAAGCTATTAAAACAATTTTAAGACATTGTGATTGTTCACTTGTTTCATATCCCATCTACCCCTCAGAATGCCTCAATGTTGTATTCTATGATATTGTTTACAACTCAGCAATAAACAACTTCAATATTTGCTCTAGAGATATCAAGTTTATTAAGAATGAAGAGGCCATGATTATTGGGTTGCCTAACCAAGGAGATAATGTGGCTTATGAATATGAATCATATCCACCATGAAAAAAAAGGCTTGAAGACCAAGATGTTACAACTTGGCAGCTCTGAGCACACAATTGACTACACAGAATACAAAATCCCACTACTTCATGTTCTATGCAACTTTTCTTTGTCTAAGCAACAATCTTATTCCAAAGGAGTATGTTTGGTTAGCTAATCTAGAAAAGTTTATTAAGTACAATAGACTAAAGGTTATTTACGAGTATCTTGTCGCATGTTTAGGTACCTTGGCCGAGAGAACGACAACATATATTGATGAAGATTTTAACAAACGGTCACCTGAGTCGATGAACAACCTAAATGGATGTCCTTATGTATTTCTTATAAGTGGTTAATTTGTTTGTTTATTTTGGTTAGATATTATTGTGATGGAAATATTAAACAATCTTTTTGTTTCTTCACACAGGTATCAATTTTTGAATATATATGTAAGTCTACTGCATTTAATGAGAGAAGGCCTCACATACAATGACAGTCTACTATTAAAACCTTTGCCCTAACTATAGTTATGTATTCAATCGCAACCAAAAAGCTAGAAATTATTGTATGATATGTTGAAATTCATGAATTTATACACATGAATTTATCTATTTCATGAATTCATGTGAGTTTGTCATGTACTTCCAGGTACTTCAAAAGTTTTAGAGTATTATAGAGGATGATTTGCTGGCATGCCTCCTAAAGGAGGAGGAGGAGCTTCCATCAGTAGTGTGATCGTGAATGTAGCCTAAATGTAGGATTCTTAAAGTCAAACTAGGAGGAACTACATACCCACTACTTATCATCGAAGAACAAAACATAAAATAAAATAAAATATGAAGATCACTACTACACCGACTTTGCTTGAATTAGTTGAAGCAATTCACAAGTTGGAGAATAAGTTTGTCATTTGCTGTGATGAAATGGCAGCCTTTTGTGAGAAGATGGATAGGATAATAAGTATCTTAAACAACACAGTTAATTCTATTAAGAAAGCTTTGGGTAATACTTCCGCAAATCCTTCTCCTGAACAATCACCTTCAACACATTATCCCCCTTTAGTGAAAGAGTTGCTTGCAGCTTCTTTAGCATAGGAGAAAGAAAAGGACTCATATCCAACAGACTATCATGAGAGGATGCTAATTACCAAGGACAATGGGAGCTCATGTTGCCTTTAAAGGCTTTCTAAATCTTAGAATGTGGGACTCAGTGGATGATCTGTTGACCAGAGGATACATCACATATATTGATATTGATGCTTATGTGTGTGTACTCGAAGTTAGAATAATGAACGATCTAAATCGTTGGCGGTCTTTGTGTATATGTCCGAATCTTTGGGTTTGATCTAAGTTTATATCTCCGGAGTTAGTTTAATTGTCTGAGCCGAAATTGTATTTTCATTAAATTGCTTGTTATTTTCTTGGTTGTAGTTGCATAGTCAAATGGAGATAAATGAAAGTAGTGGTTAGTCCTACATGACATATGTAACAACCATAAATGTGAAGTGTGCAACCATGCTTTTAGTACATGTTTATTGTGAGTTGCATCACACATTATTAGCCGGAAGATTGGCGAGTGAAGATGTGTGTTAAATGATTCTCTACCAAACCTATAGAGACATGGAATGGTGAAGGAGCTGATAAGTTTTGAATTATTTGAAGTTTGATCTACTAATATTTAATCAATACTAATAAGTGATGCATTTCTAGGCACATCAATGTTCTAAGAGAAACGACACATAAAAAATGTGAGATTAATTTCACAAATTGAGAAATTACACAACACAAGAGAATTTTGCGGATTGTGGTGTATATGTGATTAGGTACATGGAGTTTCTATGCATATGGAAGCAAATAGGGTGGCCAATTAGCAAGGCATGTGTGCAGGATATGCCTAAGTTTATAGCTGAAATAATTTATGGTGTATCACACATTTGCTTGCAAAGGAGAATGAGAACATTATATTGAAACTTCAACATTTTCTAGTAAAAGTTATGGAACTTTTGGTAATGGACATATATCATTCAAATCCGGAACGACGACTAGTGTAGAATGTGTTATATGTTAGATTGCCTATTTGATTCAACTCATAGGAGTCCGGTAGGGTGGTTAGTATAAGGTGGTGACTCGTTGTGCCCAATAGTGACACGTGCATGGTTTAAGTCAGATCGGGGTTTTAGTCACGATCCTCTAGATGCGAGGATGGATGGACCCGATCGTTCAGGGTTTGCTTGAGGCCCTGAGTTTGGGGTATATAAGGATTATAAAAACCCATCTTTAATAATCCATCCTGTTTTCTCTCCTCAAAAACCTCCAGAAGCCGCAAGCCGCGAGCAGGAAATCGCCATTCGCGATTTTAGGGTTTCTTCAACCCGACCCCGTCGCCGTCCAGAGCTCGGTACTGGAGTTCCATCCGCGTCGCCATCTTCCCACAAGCCTGCTGCACTGCGTCGTTGTTCTTCCCGCAAGGCAGAGCTCGACGTTTTTCGTTTCCGGCAAGGTCGTCGGATTCCAGTCCGAACTGCAGAGCAAGGAACCCGTTACCTTGAGTACTCTTCTTCTTCCTCCCTGAATCGAAGCCGATCGTCCATATCAGTCTCTATGGCTGGAGGTATAACTTCGTTTCTACTCCTATATGCATTCTCGATCCTCTTTCCGCTGTGTTTTCAGAGTATCTAGGTTTTCTTACATTTACGTATAACTTCGTTTCTACTCTTATATGCATTCACGATCCTCTTTCCGCTGCGTTTTCAGAGGATCTAGATTTCCGTACATTACATACACCTCTTCTTCTTTATGGTTTCGCCCGATATTAATTCTTTCTTTCACTTTTACTTGTTTTGGCATTTTAGTCCTTCCTAGTAATTAAAAATAATAATGCGTTTGCATAAGTAGCTGAAAGCAAATGTCGGTGAAGTTTCTCCAACTTCATTTCTTTGTTGATGTAGATAGACATCCATTTTTGCAGATAATGTCGATCTTCGAAAGATGTACTTCCGAGGAATAAACACATGATTGTATAGCATCTCAGTTGTCTCAAATTTGCAGCAAGAACAATGTATATCATAATTGCTCAATTCTAGTTTTACAAACCAGTATTTATTATTCTCGCCACAATCACTCCATGCATGTAGAGTAAACATATGGATTGTTCAGTAGTATCATTCTCTTCAACAACGTACAACTCAAATGCTCCTTGTTTACTCGTAGAATTTTTCATGCATAACCCTTTCATCACTTGCTTTCTTTATATAAGATGCTTATGATTTGAAATGTGAATGTTGCAGCTTATATTATGAACAAATTGATTTGTAAGAGGTCCTGACGCTTCTCAAGCTGAGCCTAGGATTGGGGCTTACCATAGTAACAATGGTTTAAATGTGGTTTACGAGCTTGATTGGATAGGATAAGACTTCAGCCTTTCACTCAATTTTTGTGTGCCTTGATTTTGATTTCTTTTTGTCTATGTGATGGTTTTTATTAAACGACTTAATTTTCATTATTTCATTTTACAAGGACAAAATGATTTTTTCAATATTGATAGAAATTATGTACATTCGAGAGTGAATTTCTATGAAAATAAAATGTGCCTTCGAGAAATAATTCATATGAGAATAAAATGTGTCTTTGAGAAATGATTCCTATGAGAGTAAAATGTATCTTCGAGAAATAATTCTAACGGAAATTAAATATGCCTTTGAGAAATGTGCCTTGGGGAGAATATCAGATGGTTGATGAGTTATACTCTGAGGCAACCCATATGTTGGACGGTCTGTAAGGACAACCCGTGTGAAACTAATAGAACTACATGGATATGAGGCCGTATGCAGGTTGATATGGAGTATGTAGGCGATGATCATGGACAGATTGCCACGACCCAATAGAAATCCATATATCATGTCTCTTTCAGACACTTTACCGCACATGTCAATTATATTGGTTCCATTATATTCATTATTCTAATAACTCATTATGCATGCATGTGATAGGGACGATGAAAGAATAACACGTGATAAGAGTTGCTAGATACTGGACAAGTCGGTTCATTCATGTATAAGTCAACTAAGCCGCATCGTCCATATATATTCATTACAGAAGGAGCCATAATTGATATGGTATAATGTGGCCTACATGTTGTTGTTTATGCAAGTCTTGAATATTGGGTTATTGTGATAGCCAGTCTTTAGCTAATATAATTATATCTTCCGCTAAGACACAATCCATTAAGGGTGCATTCCGCAATGTAACTGACTCTCTACTCTGGTAATGTGTGACAATATTTGCTTAGCACCACCATTATCTGTGGCATCAGGGTAATCAACAAAAAAAATTGGAGTTGGTTGTGCCTCTCTCCCTCGTTTGTCACTTCAACATTACATGTTGGAGGTGGTGTGCGATAAGATCACCTGGTCGGACTGCTAATTCCGAGGGAGGAGGGCTTACAATGGATCAGAGCTCAACTGATCCTTTCAGCCTATAGTAATCACAGAAACATCCCTCGATCCACCAGTCATTGTAGCGTGGTCGAGGTCGAACCATTGAAGTGAAAGCGGTGGCTGACCTTTATGGTAAAATTTGACAACAACTTGATATATACTTGCAGATATACTCAAATTATTCTAAAGTAATCGAACATTTCAAATAGAGTTTGTCATACAAATTTTTATGACTCACATTGACACTTATATGTCTTTACCACATTTGACGTCAACTATGGTGTCTCATTTTCCCCTAAAACATACTTATTAAACCCTACAAATGTCCCCCACAAATTTTGAACCCTGTATTTAATCCTCTTTGTTTTATTGAGATAACACTTTATTCTAATTTCATGAAAAATGACTCGTCTTAGGTTGATTACAATTATGATTCAAGCAAAACAAATTTGATTCAAGGCGAACAAATTAGATGGAATTTTACAAGTATGATGTCGAGAGATTACAATGATGCTTTCAAAAAGAGAATTTGTTTTGATGAAATAATATTGTCATGAAATAATTGACGATTTCACATGACTGGCAAATCAGGTATTACATTAAGAAACTTTTTTTTGACGACTATAATTTCGTGATAAAATTAATTCTGATGAAGGCTCCCTCTAGCATGGTGGTGGCGGTCATGAACATATGGATTAAATTTTCATTCATTAACATCTATCTAAGGAACTTCATCCACTTTTGTGTTCGATGGATGATGTTTGTTAGGTGATCCTTAACGGATGAGGATTTAACCCATGTGTTTATCACCGCCACCATCGTGCCAAACAGTGCCAAAACCTAATTGATGGGGTCAAGCATATTTATAATTTATTTAGGGGTGCGATTAGCCCATTCCCCCATGATCTCTCCATCTAAGTGGGGATCATGGGGGAACCGCCGCGCGCGATCCACGCGTGCGGGATCGTCTTCCACGAACCGTCCGGGGACCGGCCGCCGGGGCAGGCCCCACTCTCCAGCCGCCGGCTGGCCGGCTCAGGCCGGCCCGGTTTCCGACCAGCCAAGGAGCAACACCTCGTGGTCGCGCACCCGCGCCTGCGAGGCGCGGCGCTCCCGCCGGCCGTCGTGGCCTGCAGGGAGCCTTCCCTTATGCGGCAACCGCGGAGGGTACCGGGAACGGCCGGCCGTGCCCCACCCCGCCCCTTGTTCTGGTTGGCAAGGCCGGCCACCCCCTCTCGGGCCAGCTCTGGCCGGCCGCGCCTTGTGGCCAGTCGGTGCTGCGCCTTGCGGCCGGCTTCGCGCCCGGAGGCCATCGCCGAAGCCGTGTCCAGTGTGCTTCCCGGGTGTGGCCGGTCGGCCACCTCCGGCCGCCAGCCGTGCCCCCAGCCGGACTCGCGTCGGCGGCACGCTGCCTTCGCCAAGGCCAGCCACCTGCATGGTGGTAGTCGACCGCCTCTCTTGCCCTCCTTGGGTACTTTCCCCGACGTCTGATCGTCTCGCCACGATCGCCGTCGTCCATTTCCGGCGTAACCACCCACTGACCACCATTGTTAGTGGGGGATCCCATTAATTAAATAGTGAGTTTGCATTTAGCATAATATCATGCAAATAATATTCGTGTAACACTATACTTGGGAATTATATTATTGTTGGTTACGTTGTGCGGATAGCCACATAACCATCGTAACCACCTCCTAGAGGCTATAAAAAGTTCTCCAGGCCTCCTCATTTCTCATCTTTCTCTCCTCTTCTTTCTTCCTCCTAAAGGCAGAGCTCTGCCGGACTCCTTCTATGAGCCACCTTCGAGCCACCTCCTCTCCATCAGAAATTCGCCTAAGTCCACAAGTGTGCAGCAATAAGGAAAGTCCTACTATAGCAAGGGCTCGTTCGTGCGCATCACCAAAACAGTTATCCTCACGCGGAGCAGCCTGTTGCCCGCCGTGAGCTCAAGAATCTCTCTCTCTCTCTCCCCCCAAAGTGTAACGAGTAGTGGCATGTCGCCCTCGATTCTTCAAACCAGTTGTAACCACAAGCAGATAGTGGATTTCAATCGACACAGACCCGATCACGTGGTTTTTTACCTAGTTGAGGGGTTTTCCCGCGTCAAAATATCGTGTGTACATTTTCTCTCTCATTAACTATGTGCACGCTCGACCGCTCTGTGAGCTACGACGGTCCAAGTTACTCCGGTCCCACCGGGGCGTCGAGTTTGGCCACAACAGTTTGGCGCCGTCTGTGGGAATCAGCTCTCAGCATCCTCCAAAGATTTAGAAGACAACACCCTCTACACAGCGGTACTCGTGACTTGCTCCCATGACCAGAAGGAGCACTTGTACCACCAATAGATCACCTCTCGAAGGACGCATTGAGTCGGCTCCCTCTCCCTCGCTCGTTAACGCGACTCTCTGCGGTGAGGCCACTCTCCCGCACGTAGCCGCCTTGGAAGGGCGCATGCAACATATGGACAAGCATTAAGTCGAGATGCTCCCCTCCCCCAGAATATCATAGCTCCTCCAGCTCCTCCTCAGCCTCCTACACCGGCTAATCTCCCACCTCCGGCTCAGGATCACGTTCCGCCTCAGCAAGCTCCCCATTGGGAGAATGAATCTGAAGAATTTTCTAATGCCGCCAGTTCCACACACCCCGCTCATCGAAGCGCTGGAGGTGGTCGCTAGTATCATCTGGATGAAGTTGCGCATGTGCAGGTAGGTGAAAGGCTCATACTGTAACACCCCCAGTTTTCAGAACGAGTCTCTAGAAGCTATCGCCCGGCGATAGTAGTTATCGCTCGTCGGTAGAGTAGCGTTGAGTGGTCAGGCGCTGAGAGCGTTGAGTGGCCAGGAGCTGAGAGCATTGAGTGTCCAGACGCTGAGAGCGTTGAGTGGTCAGGCGTTGAGTGCTAGCGCGGCGTTAGCTAGGTACCGCTCGGCGATAGCTCTGATTCGTCGAGCATCGATCAAAAGATCTGTTCGTCGAGTGATGGAGGATTACCGCTCGGCGATAGTAGCTATCGCCTGACGATAGCCCTGTTTCGTTGAACGAAGTGCCCAGTTCATCGAATGCTGAGTTTTCGAGAAAACGTCGAGTTCTCGAGAAAAACTCTACCGTGCGGTATTAGCCTTATCGTCGGTGTTAGCGCGACATTATTTTCTAGCCAAGCGCTCGAGAAACTACCGCTCGGCGGTAGGTGACTACCGCCCGGCGGTATCGGACGGAAGCAGTTCCGTCGTTTGGCTGTATAGCCGTCCGATTTCTTTTAGGATTCGATCCTAAGGCCCAAGACTCTCCTCCAGAGTGCTTATATAGGGCTGAACGATTGTTTCTGTTCATTTTCTCATTTGGGAAGTGAGAGTTAGGGTTTTGAGGAGAAAGGAGGGAGGAGGAAGAAGAGAGCTTTCTACCGCCATTGATGGAGCTTCAGACCTCCGATCTTCATTCCGAGGCCAGATCCGGGTAGAGGACTTGGAGCGGCTCGTTTTCATCCGTGCAAGACAAGGGTTTCATGGCTAAGAAGAGGAGTCGTAAGGTAACAACACTTCTCCGCTCGGTTATAGGATGCGTGCATGACATTCTTTTCTTTTCTTGATTTTATTTCAAGCATATAGACATCAGTTCTCTCAAATGAGAGGGATTTGGGTTGTCATTGTTCAAGAGGAGCCGCCGGGTCGATTGTGTCCGTCCCCGACATGATATTGCATTAGAAATCCGCTTCGTTAGTGGATTAGGCATTGTGGGTGAAGCCGCAGTCGCGATCGTTAGTCCGACTCGGTGATGATGCATTGCGGCAAGACGTCGTTGGTGATGTTGTATGTTTTCCCCCTCATTTCGCTTGAGTACGCGTATGCAGAATCAGACAAGGTTAGCTCCATTATGATGGTAGATGGTTTGCTTTGGGCACGGTACCGTTCATCGGAGCCGGACAAGGTTATCTCTGTTGTGACGGTAGATGGTTTCCTTGGAGCACGGGGACGCTACGGTAAGAACTGTGGATTTGGGAGGGAAAGACGTGGGATTGTGATGTGCTAAGTCTTGATTTGTCTCTGCGGTCGGCTGGCTAGCCCGTAACGTTGCAAATTCATGTGTGGAGAGTGTCCCGGCGAGACAAGTCCCCCTTCTATGGAACTGACGAGAAGGCCGAGCTTTGGGCATGCCCAGACGGTTCCAGCTGGGTCCCGCTGGGTCTCCTTCGGTGGACTTGATCCTGATATTGGAGCCGGGTCTGGGTTGTCGCGACGGGTGGGGTCTATCAAGGTTTCTTATCGGTTTGTTTGTGTGGAGGCTTGTATGTCGTTTGGGGGAATTTAGAGTACTCTTGTGTTTGCGGTTTGTATGTCGTTTGTGGGAATTTAGAGTACCCTTGTGTTTGCGGTTTGTATGTCATTTGGGGGAATTTAGAGTACCCTTGTGTTTGCGGCTTGAACGCCGATGGTAAAATTGGAAGTACCCGATGTGATGATGTGTTAGAAGCATATGCTTTAGGGTGCCTTGGGTGAAACCAGGGATTGCATTCATGCTGCATTATAGGCCCCTTTTATTATATGCTCAACATAGAAACGTGTTTGCTGTATGAGACATCCAAACCTATTTTATTACTTTACATGATATTGTTTTTTGCATTATAGGTCGGGAGAAGATGTGTTGGTTACACAGTTGAGGTCAGCCTTTGCTGACCCACGTTATAACCAAATTTTTACAGTGCAAGGATTGCAAGCAGGAGCAAGCTCGCCGGCCAAAAAGGTGTAAGCCGCATGAAGTGATCTTTCTATTATTTGCATGTATTTTTATTTAATGTTATGCTCCATGAAATATAATCTGGCTTGCATGCCGAGGTAGCTTAAGAGTGCATGTGCACATTACTATTGTTTAATGATGCTTAAGTCTTGGACTTATGATGTGTAAGGTCATAAGGCCATTTTGATACTCTTGGTTTGGTGGATAACTTCTAGTCTTGATTGTATGTTTCCGTCGTTGATGTCTGAGTTTTGAGTTTGGGTAGTTTACATATCATCTTTTAATGCTGAAGTTGTGGAGTCTGTATGTTGTGGGGCCCCGACCGGACCCATATTATACGGTCATTATAATGGAGGTGTTACAATTTGATATCAGAGCGAGGTTAGTGTCCAAGGTATGTCTTCGTGGACGAATGTACTAAACGAATTGTGTTAAGAAGTTATCCACATATGAGTATCGCGGGACCGTGAGTGTCCTTGTGTCTAGTTGTGCGACTAGAAGCAAGATGAGTTTGCAAGTTTCATATTGGAAGGTGAGTATGGTCATTTCGAGTTCTCGGTGATGTAGTTCGGGCTGACGAACGCACCATCAGTATTCATGGATTTGATGAATCTAGTGTTTTGTTAGTCCTTGGACTCTTTTGTTGTCGTCTTTATTGACGATATCTTGGTATACTCCAAATTGGAGGCGGAGCATGAGACTCATTTGAGATCAGTGTTGCAAGTGTTGAGAGAGAACCAGCTTTATGCAAAGTTCTCAAAGTGCGAGTTCTGGTTGGAGAAGGTGGCATTTCTGGGCCATGTGATTAGTGGTGATGGGGCGGCAGTGGATCCTGCAAAAGTGGAGGCCATCAGAGATTGGCCAGTTTTGAGAGCCGTGGCGGAAGTCCGAAGTTTCCTTTGACTAGCAGGGTACTATAGAAGGTTTGTGGAAAACTTTTTGCGGATAGAACCACCCCTCACTTCTCTAACTCGTAAGGATCAGAAGTTTGTGTGCACTCAAGAGTGCAATCAGGCATTTGACACCCTGAAGAAAAGACTGATGACAGCTCCTATCCTAAGTCTGCCTAAAGGGACTGAAGGATTTCAGATTTTTAGTGACGCATCAGGATATAGGCTGGGTTGCGTGTTGGTGAAACATGGCAGTGTCATAGCTTTTGGGTCTAAGCAGTTGAAGCCTCACGAGAGGAATTACCCCGTCCATGACTTGGAATTGACGGCGATAATTTTTGCACTAAAGTTGTGGCGGCACTATGTGTATGGTACGAAGGTGAAGATCTTCACGGACCAAAAAAGCCTGAAGTATCTTTTAGACCAAAAGGACTTGAATATATGGCAGCGTAGATGGGTCGAATTCCTTGGTGACTACGAAGTGACGATTCAGTATACGCCAGGCAAAGCCAACGTGGTGGCGGATGCCTTGAGTAGGAAATACTCTGGTCACGAGAGTTGGATCGAAGCTCATGATGATCGGTTGATGCGGGATTGTGAGTCCCTTGGCATTGAGTGTGTGGCAAGAGGCGAGTCAAGCATGACTCGATTGAACTGGATCGTGTTACAAAATGACTTATCCGATCGTATACGGTAAGCGACTAGTTTGGATGAAGAGTTGCAGTCATTCGTGGTGGAAGTGCAAACGGGCGAGGGTAGCATCTGGGAGATGATTAACGGGATCTTGCGGAAGGATGGAAGGATTTGTGTACCACAGTTCGGCAAGCTCCACGAGGAGTTGATGTTTGAGGCTTACTTTACGAAGTACTCCATTCACCCGTGCAGTACGAAGATGTACTTGGATATAAAGAAATCATTTTGGTGGCCTGGTTTGAAGCGTGATATAGCTTTGTACGTGAGTCGGTGTCAAACATGCGCCTTAGTGAAGGCCGAGTGTCAGAAGCTAGGTGGGTTCCTGAAGCCTCTTCCGATTCCCGAATGGAAGTTTGATGACATCTCCATAGATTTTGTGCATGGCTTACCTCGATCGCTGCATGGAAACGACACGATTTGGGTGATTGTGGACCGCTTGATCAAAGTGGCCCATTTCATCCCAAACCGGAAAGAGGACAACGTGGAGAAGCTGGTAGAGTTGTATGTTCGCAACATTATGCGACTACATGGAATTCCTATGAGTATAATTAGTGATCGCGACAGACGATTCACGTCCAAAGACTGGAGGTTGGTTCAGAAAAGTCTGGGCACGAAGCTTAAGTTCAGTACGACGTTCCATCCCCAAACTGATGGACAAACAGAAAGAACGAACCGTACAATGAAGGATATGCTGAGAATGTGTACTCTTGATTTTGGGAAGAAGTGGGAAGATCACCTCTTCATGTCAGAGTTCTCCTATAACAACAGTTACCAAGCAAGTATAAAGATGGCGCCATACGAAGCTTTATATGGGAGGCGGTGTCGAACGCCAATGTCCTGGGTAGAGGAGGGACACACAAAACTTTTGGGAAAAGAAGTGGTGGTTGATGCATGCGAGTTGGTGCGAACCATTCAGGAGCACATGAAGGTTGCCCAGGATCGGCAAGCAAAGTATTTTAATGCTCCTCATAGGAATATGGAGTTTGCGGTAGGAGACTGGGTCTATCACAATATCAAGCCATTCAAAGGCATTTCGCGGATTCGCCGACTCAAGAAATTGAGTCCGAGGTTTTTGGGACCGTTCGAAGTTATAGAACGCATTGGAGAATCAGCTTACCGATTGGCGTTGTCCACAAAGCTGAGTGGATTACACTATGTTTTCCATGTTTCCGTCTTGAGGAAAGCCTTGGTGGAGGCTAGTGTGGTGATCGGACTGGCTACGGTACTGATAGAAGAGGACCTGAGGACGAAAGTTCGTCTGGTGGGCATAGAGGACTCAGAAGTTCGACAGTTGCGGAACAAAGAAGTGAAGCTCGTAAAGGTGCGCTGGGACAACTACGGGCGTGATGAGTTCTCTTAGTAGTATGAGCAAGCAATGCACGAGGACTATCCGGAGTTGTTTGCATAGTGTTGATGGAATAGTGTTAAGTGTGTTGCAATTGTATTTTGATGCGTTGCAACATTTTTATTAGTGTTCGCCTAAATGACAATGAGTGTGTAAAGTTGTTGTAATAATGTTTAAATTTGTTGCAACAACTTTCTTACTTTCTTACTGTTAGAAGACTAATTTTGAGGAAGCAATTATTTTATGGAGGGAGGAGTTCTAACACCCCCAGTTTTCAGAACAAGTCTCTGGAAGCTATCTCCCGACGATAGTAGTTATCACCCGGCGGTAGCATATCGTTGAGTGGCCAGGCGCTAAGAGCGTTGAGTGGCCAGGCGCTGAGAGTGTTGAGTGGCCAGGCGCTGAGAGCATTGAGTGGTCAGGCGTTGAGTACTAGCGCGCGGCGTTAGCTAAGTACCGCTCGGCGATAGCTCTGATTCGTGGAGCGTCGATCAAAAGATCTGTTCGTCGAGTGCTGGAGGATTACCGCCCGGCGATAGTAGCTATCGCCCGGTGATAGCCATGTTTCGTCGAACGAAGTGCCCAGTTCTTCGAACACCGAGTTTTCGAGAAAACGTCGAGTTCTCGAGAAAAATGCTATCGCGCGGCGTTAGCCTTATCACTAGCGTTAGCGCGACATTATTTTTTGGCCGAGCACTCGGGAAACTACCGTTCGGCGGTAGGTAGCTACCTCCCGGCGGTAGGTAGCTACCGCCCGACGGTAGGTAGCTACCACCCGGCGGTAGCGGACGGAAGCAGTTTCGTCGTTTAGCTTTATAACCGTCTGATTTCTTTTAGGATTCGATCCTAAAGCCCAAGACTCTCCTCCAGAGTACTTATATAGGGCTGAACAGTTGTTTCTCTTCATTTTCTCATTTGGGAAGTGAGAGTTAGGGTTTTGAGGAGAAATGAGGGAGGCGGAAGAAGAGAGCTTTCTTCTGCCATTGACGGAGCTTCAGACCTTCAATCGTCGTTCTGAGGCCAGATCCAGGTAGAGGGCTTGGAGGCGCTCGTTCTCATCTGTGCAAGACAAGGGTTTCATATCTAAGAAGAGGAGTCGTAAGGTAACGATACTTCTCCTCTTGGTTATAGGACATCTTTTCCTTTTCTTGATTTTATTTCAAGCATATATGCACTAGATCTCTCAAATGAGATGGATTTGGGTTGCCATGGTTCAAGAGTAGCCACCGGGTCAATTGTGTCCATCCCCGACATGATATTGCATTAGCAATCCGCTCCGTTAGTGGATTAGGCATTGTGGGTGAAGCCGCAGTCGCAACCATTAGTCCGACTCAGTGATGATGCATAGCGGCAAGACGCCGTTGGTGATGTTGTATGTTTCCCCCCTCATTTCGCATGAGTACACGTATACGGAACCGGACAAGGTTAGCTCCGTTGTGACAGTAGATGGTTTCCTTGGGGCACGGTACCATTCATCGGAACTGGACAAGGTTAGCTCTGTTTTGACGGTAGATGGTTTCCTTGAGGCATGGGGACGCTACGGTACGAACGGTGGATTTGGGCGGGAAAGGCGTGGGATTGTGATGTGCTAAGACATGATTTGTCTCTGCGGTCGGCTGGCTAGCCCGTGACGTTGCAAAGTCATGTGTGGAGAGTGTCCCAGCGAGACAAGTCCCCCTTCAATGGAACTGACGAGAATGCTGAGCTTTGTGCAAGCCCGGACGATTCCAGCTGGGTCCCGCTGGGTCTCCTTCGGTGGACTTGATCCCGATATTGGAGTCTGGCCTGGGTCGTCGCGACGGGTGGGGTCTAGCAAAGTTTCTTATCAGTTTGTTTGTGTGGCGACTTGTATGCCGTTTGGGGGGATTTAAAGTACCCTTGTGTTTGCGGTTTGTATGCCGTTTGGGAGAATTTAGAGTACCCATGTGTTTGCGGCTTGAACGCCGATGGGGAAATTGGAAGTACCCGATGTGATGATGTGTTAGAAGCATACGCTTTAGGGTGCCTTGGGTGAAACCCGGGATTGCATTCATGCTGCATTGTAGGCCCCTTTTATTATATGCTCAACATAAAAACGTGTTTGATGTATGAGACATCCAAACATGTTTTATACCTTTACATGTTATTGTATTTTACATACGAAGTGCTGACCTACATGGTGATGGAGTACCCCGGGGTCCGCTAGGGATGGCCGGGAGGAGATGTTTTGGTTACACAGTTGAGATCAGCCTTTGCTGACCCACGTTACAAACAAATTTTTACAGGGCAAGGATCGCAAGCAGGAGCAAGCTCGCCGGAAAAAAAGGCCTAAGCCGCATGAAGTGATCTTTCTGTTATTTGCATGTATTCTGATTTAATGTTATGCTCCATGAAATGTAATCCGGCTTGCATGCCGAGGTAGCGTAGGAGTGCATGTGCACGTTACTATTGTTTAATGATGCTTAAGTCTTGGACTTATGATGTGTAAGGCCCTATAACGGTCCAGGCCCATCCCATGGGAACCCGCTGGCACCGCCGGCCTACCAGGGTCCAGACCCGGGCCCACCACTGGTAGTCAGCCTTTCACATTCAAGCCTGCAGGCCATGCACCCCAACCCCTCTCCGGCCTGTTTATCAGCTCGGTAGGTTGTTGCCACTGGGTCTCGAACCCAGGACCTTGATAAGAGAGCTTTCCACCACTCCCTCATCACCAACTGAGCTGCAGCTCAGTTGGTGATGAGGGAGTGGTGGAAAGCTCTCTTATCAAGGTCCTGGGTTCGAGACCCAGTGGCAACAACCTACCGAGCTGATAAACAGGCCGGAGAGGGGTTGGGGTGCATGGCCTGCAGGCTTGAATGTGAAAGGCTGACTACCAGTGGTGGGCCCGGGTCTGTACCCTGGTAGGCCGGCGGTGTCAGCGGGTTCCCATGGGATGGGCCTGGACCGTTATAAAAAAGTGCACTTTTTGTAACGGTCCAGGCCCATCCCATGGGAACCCGCTGGACCGCCGGCCTACCAGAGTACAGACCGGGCCCACTCATGGTAGTCAGCCTATCACATTCAAGCCTGCAGGCCATGCACCCCAACCCTCTCCGGCCTGTTTATTAGCACGGTAGGTTGTTGCCACTAGGTCTCGAACCCAGGACCTTGATAAGATAGCTTTCCACCACTCCCTCATCACCAACTGAGCTGCAGCTCAGTTGGTGATGAGGGAGTGGTGGAAAGCTCTCTTATTAAGGTCCTGGGTTCGAGACCCAGTGGCAACAACCTACCGAGCTGATAAACAGGCCGGAGAGGGGTTGGGGTGCATGGCCTGCAGGCTTGAATGTGAAAGGCTGACTACCAGTGGTGGGCCCGGGTCTGGACCCTGGTAGGCCGGCGGTGCCAGCGGGTTCCCATGGGATGGGCCTGGACCGTTATAAAAAAGTACACTTTTTATAACGGTCCAGGCCCATCAACATGGGACCCAGCTAGACCGCCGGCCTACCAGAGTCCAGACCCGGGCTCACCACTGGTAGTCAGCCTTTCACATTCAAGCCTGCAGGCCATGCACCCCAACCCCTCTCCGGCCTGTTTATCAGCACGGTAGGTTGTTGCCACTGGGTCTCGAACCCAGGACCTTGATAAGAGAGCTTTCCACCACTCCCTCATCACCAACTGAGCTGCAGCTCAGTTGGTGATGAGGGAGTGGTGGAAAGCTCTCTTATCAAGGTCCTGGGTTCGAGACCCAGTGGCAACAACCTACCGTGCTGATAAACAGGCCGAAGTGGGGTTGGGGTGCATGGACTGCAGGCTTGAATGTGAAAGGCTGACTACCAGTGGTGGGCACGGGTCTGGACTCTGGTAGGCCGGCGGTCTAGCTGGCCTGCAGGCTTGAATGTGAAAGGCTGACTACTAGTGGTGGGCCTGGGTCTGGACCCTGGTAGGCCGGCGGTGCCAGCGGGTTCCCATGGGATGGGCCTGGACCGTTATAAAAAGTGCACTTTTTTGTAACAGTCCAGGCCCATCCCATGGGAACCCGCTGGCACCGCCGGCCTACCAGGGTCCAGACCCGGGCCCACCACTGGTAGTAAGCCTTTCACAGTCAAGCCTGCAGGCCATGCACCCCAACCCCTCTCCGCACCTGTTTATCAGCACGGTAGGTTGTTGTCACTAGGTCTCGAACCCAGGACCTTGATAAGAGAGCTTTCCACCACTCCCACATCACCAACTGAGCTGCAGCTCAGTTGGTGATGTGGGAGTGGTGGAAAGCTCTCTTATCAAGGTCCTGGGTTCGAGACCTAGTGGCAACAACCTACCGTGCTGATAAACAGGTGCGGAGAGGGGTTGGGGTGCATGGCCTGCAGGCTTGACTGTGAAAGGCTTACTACCAGTGGTGGGCCCGGGTCTGGACCCTGGTAGGCCGGCGGTGCCAGCGGGTTCCCATGGGATGGGCCTGGACCGTTACAGACCCTAAGGCCATTTTGATACTCTTGGTTTGGTGGATAACTTCTAGTCTTGATTGTATGTTTCCGCTGTTGATGTCTGAATTTTGAGTTTGGGTAGTTTACATATCATCTTTTAATGCTGAAGCTGTGGAGTCTGTATGTTGTGGGGCCCCGACCGGACCCATATTATACGGTCATTACAGGGGAGGTGTTATACATAAGCGAGGAGATACGTGAGGTGATTGCCCAAGAATACAGACAGCTTGGACGACAAGTCATTCTTGTGCGTCGCCCTCTTCACCAAGGCTCCCCGCTCACCCCCAGGTTCCAGCTCATCCAGTACAGTACGACTTCAAACTCCCTAACATTGAGTCGTTCGACGGAACAAAGGATCCACTCGAACACGTCAATCATTTATTCACTATAATGAGAATTTTTAGCGTCCCAGATTAGTTGGTATGCCAAGTTTTTCCAGCCAATTTGAAGGGTGAGACCCGCACTTAGTTTCATTCTCTTAAAGAGGGAACCATCTTCAACTTTGCAGAGTTAGCACGACAATTTTTAGAACAGTTTGTTACTAACTGTAGAATTGTTCAGGATCTCTCCCACCACTTTGGTATCTAGCAAAATGAGAGAGAATCCCTCAAATTCCTTTTCGCCGCTTCACCTAAAAAGCACTTCATATTTCGAGGGTCGACCCCGAAGTTCTTAGGGGTGTCTTCCTCGGAGGGCTCTGCCCGAGCGGTTTCTATTCATCTCTAATGAGAGAAACGATGTCTTGTTATCTAGGCCTTGTTTATCAGGTAGAAGCCCAGATTACAGTCGATGAGGTGATTGAAGCACACCACTAGCAGTTCAAGGCAGGCAAATGAGGAAGAGGGGGCAAGAACAAGCCCCCATAAGACAAGAGGAATGACGCCAGGAGGAGCGCCGGAATGGAAACCGTCATTGTGATCCGCCAAGGGATGAGGGTCATCGATTGCCCCGAGAATGCACATCGCTAAATACCACTTAGACCAATGTGTTGTACGCTATTCAGGACTTGAGACGAGATTGGTGCATCTGCTTGTGCCGGCTCTAAGGCAGGTACGCTCTCACGCGGTATCTTGGTCTTGCGCTGCAACATCTCCTGTGAATCGTTATTTAAATAACCGTTAGTCGCATGACTAAGTAGATTTACACCTCCTCCCCAATATCCCTAAACTTGGGGACGAGAGTGAGCATTAACACTATCAACAATAACTGAAGCATAAGAGAGAGTTAGCAGCAGTATTTCAATATAATGCATTTTCATTTCTCATGTTAGGAGCAAATATCTGAAAGAGTTCATCATAAAATAACTAGAAAGTAGCAGCATAAACACCAGTTATTTAATATGCATCAACTAGCTATTACATAATCAACAGGTGCTCACAATCTGTAATCACACCGCATGTGTTCGAAACCTTCCAAGACACAGCAAGTGCTCAAAATCCACGCACACACCATATGTCGACATAGTTTGGACCGCTTCTCTTCAAGTAGGGTAGCGAACCCCGTGGGCCTCACCGATGTGGATCAGTGACACTGGCCAGTCCTGCCACTTCTATGCGTGGACATACCACGTGTTGAAATTTGATATAGCGGAAGACGGGAAACCAGCCGCAGGAACACACAACCTATCCGAGCCCAAGTAAACCAGATGCGAAATAGAAGAGCAAGAATCTTGTACTATAATCAAATTTTTTACACCGCGAGACATGATTCGCCGATATATCCAACAAAGCGGAAAAAATACACGGAAAATATCAAACCGTCGGAACTACTGCTGCACTACGTAGTCCGCTCAGTTTGCCTAGTCGCCAGACCGCAACCAGGCCGCGTGGACTGCCTGTTATTCCAATGCAAGCTCTATCGCCGATTTGCAGGCCGCCTAACCGCGAGGTCGCCTAGCCGCCTGACCAGACAATCTACTGCTGCCGAACTGAGCAGGCCGCCAGAAGCGGACAACTTGTTGAATCGGGAAAATAGTTGCAGAAGAGAGACCGCCTAGCCGCAACCCGCGACCTGCTATTAACCGTTGGTTATTGTCCGCAGGGTCCGCACTGTCCCTGACTGAAATCAGAACCAAGTCCCTGGCTTTCCAGTGTTATCCGCACAACCTGCACAGCGCAAACCGGTTGTTAGAAAGCAGCAAAAGAGAGAACAAGCAGAATAACTTTTGAATAATCGAAATTTTATTATCCAAAATTGATGTCTATTACAAAGGTATGCCCTCCCTTATATAGAATGGAGGAGAGAAGAGAGAGTACAAATAAGAGATGTGGGACTAAAAAATACAAGTTAAGCGGACTGTACAAGGTAAACCGCACAAGCCGCGCGGTTAGACAGAAGGGCTAACCGCACGGCTAACCATAGGAGAAGCAGATAGGTCGCCGGTGAAGATCGCTAGACCGCCCGGTTAACAAGCCGACGAGTCAAGCCGCCAGACCGCGCGGTCTCCAACTCGCCAAGACAGACCGCCCGGTCTCCAACTTTAACACTCCCCCTCAAGCTGGAGCATATATATCAACCATGCCCAGCTTGTCACAAACATGCAGAAACGAGGCGGAAACTGGCTTGGTGAAGATGTCAGCCAGCTCTTTATCAGACGTGACAAAAGGAGTGCAAATCTGTTCTTTTAAAATCTCTTCACGAATGAAATGGCAGTCGACCTCAATGTGCTTGGTTCTTTCATGGAATACCGGATTTTTGGAGATGTATATGGCGGCCTTGTTATCACAGAACATAGGTAGAGGATGGTTGTACACCTCTCCTAAGTCTAGCATGAGAGCCCGCAGCCACTTTAATTCACAAGTGGTTGACGCCATACTGCGATACTCAGCTTCTGCACTGGACCTGGAGACAACAGACTGCTTCTTGCTCTTCCAGCTCACCAGATTTCCCCCAACAAATGTGCAAAATCCTGAGGTTGACTTGCGATCCCCTTTGTCATCAGCATAACTTGCATCTGAGTAGGCTTCAATCCTCAGATGACCATTCTTTTGAAAAAGTAGTCCTTTCCCAGGCGCTGCTTTGACATACTCCAAGATCCGCAAGGCGGACTGTAGATGACACTCCCTAGGCGCTTGCATGAACTGACTCACCTTACCTACAGCATAGGAAATGTCGGGTCTGGTCACTGTGAGGTATATGAGCTTACCAACCAGACGCCTGTACCGCGAACTATCTGAAAGAGGAGGCGAATCATCTGTCCAGGTTTTGTCCTCCCCAGTGGCCATGGGGCATCGGGCAGGTTTTGCTCCAGTCAATCCTGCCTCTTTTAGAAGATCAAGGGCATACTTGCGCTGAGAGAGAACTAAGGAGTCGGGCTTCCGAGCAATTTCGATCCCCAGGAAGTACTTTGGAGAGCCCATATCTTTAGTGATGAGATGTTGGCGAAGATGTCGCTTTGTCAGGGCTACCCCTTCCTGGTCATCGCCGGTGAGAAGAATATCATCGACATACACAGCCAGAACCACCAGCCCAGAAGGAGTTTTACGAATAAAGAGAGAGTGATCAGCAGAGCTTCGCACAAAACCAACAGCCGCCACAATGCCGCTGAACTTGTCAAACCAAGCTCGAGGACTCTGCTTGAGGCCATAAATTGCCTTCTGCAACCGGCATACCCGTGGCTCCCCCTGAGCAACATACCCAGGAGGTTGCTCCATGTAAACGGCCTCGTGAAGGTCACCATAAAGGAAGGCATTCTTGACATCCAGCTGAGAGATCGGCCAATCGCGATTGACGGCCACAGAGAGAAGGACCCGGATAGTGCTGAGACGAGCCACGGGGGAGAAGGTGTCAAAGTAATCAACCCCATAAGTCTGAGTAAAGCCCTTAGCAACAAGGCGAGCCTTATAGCGATCCACAGTGCCGTCGGGGCCAAATTTGACCACAAAGACCCAGCGACAGCCAACAACATCAGTACCAAAGGGAGGGGGAACAAGAGTCCATGTCCCCCGCTCCGTGAGAGTCGCCATTTCCTCATCCATGGCCAGCTTCCAATGGGGAATCGCAAGGGCTTCCTGATAGGAACGAGGCGTGGCAGTAGCAGAGATAGCCAGCGCAAAGGCCCTGCGAGAAGGTGTGAGACGATCATAGGAAACAACAGCTGCCAGGGGGTGAAGGGTACATGTCCGCACCCCTTTGCGAAGCGCCACAGGGAGATCCAGGTCGGCAGCCCCCTCGGGATCCGGAGCGTCCGTGGCAGAGAGAGCTGGCCCGAGAGAAGAGAGCGACGGCGGCGTAGAGGGTGGAGATGGAGGTGGAGGTGGAGACGGGGGGGAGAGAGGAGGAGCGAGAGGAGGAGACGGAGAGGGAGGAGGAGGGGGTATCGCGGTAGGAGACAAGGGAACGAAGGGAATAGTAGGAGAGTCAGAAGGTGGGGAAGGAGAGGAGGAGGGAGCGGAGAAGTAGGAGGCATTCTCGAAGAAGGTAACGTCAGCAGAGACGAACTGCTGACGAAGAACAGGGTTAAAGCAACAATAGCCTTTCTGAGTGGTGGAGTACCCCAGAAAGACACATTTGGTGGAGCGGGGGGAAAGCTTATCACGGGTGGCAGATGGCGTATGGACAAAGGCAGTGCAGCCAAAGATACGGAGAGGGAGAGGAAAGGGCTCCTTGTCCGGATAGAGAATGGAGAAGGGCGTTTTCCCGCGGAGAAGGGTGGAGGGAAGACGATTGATGAGGTAGCAGGCAAGGAGAACGGCATAGCCCCAATACGAACGAGGGACATGCATCTGGGTCATTAAAGTGCGGGCCACATCGAGGAGGTGACGGTTTTTGCGTTCCGCCACCCCATTTTGTTGGGAGGTGTAAACACAGCTAGTCTGATGAATAATGCCATGTTGTACACAAAAAGAAGTAAAAGCATGACTGAGATATTCCTTAGCATTATCAGAACGAAGAGTTTTAATACAAAGATTGAACTGATTTTTAATCAACTGATAAAAGGAAATCCATACATCTAAAAGTTCAGAGCGATCTCTGAGGAGATACACCCAAGTACAACGAGAGAAATCATCTATAAAGGTTACAAAATAAGAACTACCCCGACCAACGGTGAGGGTAGGAGCAGGTCCCCAGATATCAGAGTGAACAAGATCAAAAGGGCGAGTAGAACCCCGTCCGAGCTTCGGCGGGAAGGAGGAACGGTGATGCTTGCCGAGTTGACAGGCGTCGCATTGGAGAGGAGTACTGGATGGAAGGAGGTGCGGCAGAAGCTGATGTAGTATACGGGGAGGAGGATGACCGAGACGGAGATGCCACTGCAGAAGATCCGTACAGGAAGAGGAGAAGGCAGATAAGGCGGAAACATTGTCGAGGAAGTAGAGGCCGCCGCTCTCAGTCCCAGTAGCAATCGTCCGGTGGGAGCTCGGATCCTGAAAAGAACAAGAAGTGGGTGTAAATGTCACAGAACACTGAAGCTGTTTACATAAAGAGGTAACAGACAACAGATTGCACGGAAACTTGGGCACATAGAGAGTGTCCGCTAGGCTTAGTGAGGGAGTAACATGAACCACGCCCGTGCCATGAACCGGGGAGGGAGAACCATCCGCAACTAGGACCGGGGGCAACCGATCATGATGTTCGAGCAAGGAGAAGCACTGAGGGTTGCCCGTCATGTGATTAGTGGCACCAGAGTCGATAAGCCATTTACCTTGAGTCACCACGTGGGCACTACCTGAAGAAGTCACAACAGAGGCAGATGGCTTGGAAGAGTCACCGGAGGGGCGAAGATGAGGATGCTTTGTCCAGCAGCGTTCGAAAGTATGGCCGGTGCGGCCACAATGAGAACAGATGTAGCGGGAAGAAGCACGGCCGCCGGTCTGATGACCGCGACTACCAGAGCCACTGCGCTGAGCGTGATGAGAATAGTGGTCCGGTGGGGGAGAAGGAGCGGGCAATAGCGGGCGCTGAAGGAGAGAGGTAACAGCAGCGATGCGGGCAGCGGTGGCATCTAAAGTGGGAAGAGGAGGTGCCGGATTGGCAACAGAGGTGGTGGCAGTAGAGGCATCAGAAAAAGCCATCGCAGCTGGAAACAGGGGAAGCCGGGCGGTTAGGATACAACCCGCACGGATAGGAAGAAAAGCTGCAGCGGTCTCGAGGGTAGAAACCAGCGGCCAGAAAAGCCACGACCAAACCGCAGACGCAAGCAGAGGGGAAGAAGTCGAGCGGCTAGAGGACAAGCCGCACGAACAGGAGCAGGGACAAAAACAGGTCGCTGCGATAGGAGGCAGCGGGTAGGAAACAACCCGCGCAGAGAAAGAAGGGCGGCAGCGGTCTCAAGGGAATAAATCCAGCGGCCAGAAGGGCCACGACCTAGCTGCAGACACAAACAGAGGGGAAGAGGTCGAACGGCTAGAGGACAGGCCGTGCGAACAGAAGAAGTCGGCCGGCTAGAGAACAGGCCGGGCGAGCAGAAGAATTCGAACGGCTAGAGAATAGGCCGCGCGAATAGAAGGCAAACCGGCACTACAAGCCGGGCAGACAGTAAGACACAGAATCAGGAGGAGTAGATCGAGTCCTCTGATACCATGTTAGAAAGCAGCAAAAGAGAGAACAAGCAGAATAACTTTTGAATAATCGAAATTTTATTATCCAAAATTGATGTCTATTACAAAGGTATGCCCTCCCTTATATAGAATGGAGGAGAGAAGAGAGAGTACAAATAAGAGATGTGGGACTAAAAAATACAAGTTAAGCGGACTGTACAAGGTAAACCGCACAAGCCGCGCGGTTAGACAGAAGGGCTAACCGCACGGCTAACCATAGGAGAAGCAGATAGGTCGCCGGTGAAGATCGCTAGACCGCCCGGTTAACAAGCCGACGAGTCAAGCCGCCAGACCGCGCGGTCTCCAACTCGCCAAGACAGACCGCCCGGTCTCCAACTTTAACACCGGTCAACCTCTTCAAACCGTGCGGATACAAAAATCAAGTTCGCAGCAAATGTCCTCGAGTTCACTTACTGTTCATTCGTACTTACTATTGATGTGACAGAGGGTCCTTTTATAGGCACGATGAGGAGTGTGGTCACCGTCATAGCCGATAGGATAACTGCCCCATCTCACGACAAGCACAAAGTGTATCCGCAAGCCGCAGATACACATCCAGTCCGCCGCGACCTATTCGAGATAGCCAAACCGCCAATGACATCACCAAGGCAGGATAGCAACCCTATCCTCCTTGTCGCCAAGGGCCAAGCCAGGGAAAGTCGCCACTAGCATACCCTGCGACATTAGCTCATGTCCGCATGCCAGCAGACACCGCTCCAGTCCGCACGTCCTGCGGACACAACTCCAGTCCGCGCACTCTGAGCCCACAACCAAGGCAAAAGCTGACAGCTGCTGGACTCGGCGGACAAGGAATATTGTCTGCACGCCCAAGCGGACACTGCTCCAGTCCGCACTCACCAAGCTCGCAACCAAGCACAAGTCAATTGTTGCCGAGCTTGGCAGACTGAGAAGCAGTGCGCGCTTAACCGCGTGATCTCCCCGGATTGAGCCAACATGGACTTGGTTCAGAACCAACTAAGTCCACACCACGAGTCACAAGGGCCAGTCCGCACTTACTGGAAGACACAGGCACCAATCTGCCTGCCCCGGCGAACTCCGTCACCTTTCCACTCTAACCGGCGAACTCTGCGGCTTCCGCCAGTCGCACCACTAGAGCTAGACCAAGGAATCTACCATGCTGGTTTGCCGAGCTCCAGCCCAGTCCGCTCTAACCGGCGAACTCCACGACTACCACCTGCTGTGCCACTAGAGCAAGACCAAGGAAACTGTCATGCCGGTCTGCCGAGCTCCAGTCCAGTCCGCACCTTGCCGGACTCCGCGGATACTGAAGCAATACGCCTGGTTACCTTCTGGGAACAAACCGCCTGCCGAGCATAAGCCGGCCTGGCTGGCCGCCATCTCTGTTCGCATAGACCGCGCGAACAGACCGCCCAGGCCGCCAAGGAACAAGCCGTTTGCCACAGCTCCATAGACCTGGCTAACCGCCAGTCCTGTCCGCATAAACCGGGTGGACAGGTCGCCCAATCACCCACTTTCACTTTACCATTTTCGACACTCCCCCTTGAAGTGAGAAGTCGTGAACAACCCCAGCAATTCTCGTAACCTTGCACCTGGTCCCTCCGATAGCGCCATCGAGAAGATGCCCGAGACATAGTCCTCGCTCCGCATATCCTGGACAATAAGGGATCCCTCTAGCATCTCCCGAAAGGAGCCATGCTTCCCTCTGCATTCTTCTTCAGCTTTGACCTCCACTTGTACGTCACGGGAGTATCACCAATGACCTTGGGCTCAAGATCCCAAGCCCTGTCTCCTCTAAGGGTAGTCATCTCCTCAATCTTGGCGTCTGTAACACCTCCCCTGTAATGGACGTATAATATGGGTCCGGCCGGGGCCCCACAACATACGAACACCACAGCTTTAGTATTAAAAGTTGATATAGCTACCCAAACTCAAAACACTTGCACAACACAGCGGAAAATCAAGCACAACTAGAAGTTATCCACTAATCCAAAAGAGTAAACAAATGGCCCTAAGGCCTTACATCAAATGTCCAAAAGGTAAACAGTACAATCAAACATGAATGTGCTCAGCACTCCTAGTCTACCTCGGCATGCAAGCCGGACAAAAATAGTCTCAAACATACATCATCAAAAGTAGTGCTACAAGAGAGAAAAACACTTCATGGGCTTAGGCCTTTTTGGCCGGCGTGCTAGCTCCTGCGTGCGATCCTTGCCCTGTAAAAATTATTAGTAACGTGGGTCAGCAAAGGCTGACCTCAAACTGTGTAACAACACATCTCCTCCCGGCCGCCCCTAACGGACCCCGGGGAACCCTCCAACCTGCAAGTCAGCACTTCATATGCAATATAAATTTCTATAAATAGAAAAACATTAAAACAGGCTTGGATGTCTCAATCAACAAACATGTTCTCTACTGGTTGAGCATATAAAGAAAGGGCCTACTATGCAACATGAATGCAACACCCGGGCTTCACCCAAGGTACCCTAAACCGTATGCATCTAGCACAACATCACAACTTTTGGGTACTCACATTTCCCCAATTGGCATAAAGCCGCAAACATTGAGGGAGACACAACTCCCTCACACGGCGCACAGGCCGCCTCATGGAAATCTTGCCAAGGCCCCACCCGCTCGTGGGCTTAGCCCCGGGCTTGCCTGCAAGCTCTGACGTCTCATGTCAGGATTCCAACAACCACAGACTGACCGATTCTAAGAAGCCTTGCTGGACCCCACCCGCTCATGGCCTCTTTGCCCGGGCTTGCCCCAAGCTTGGCATTCTCGTCAGTCTCACAGAAGGGGACTAGTCTCGCCGGGACACTCTCCACACATGACGCACATGTCACGGGATAGCCAGCCGACCACGGAGACATAGCCACGCCTTGGCACAACACAACCAAGACTAAACACATCGCAATCCCTCTTTGTACCGCAGCGTTCCCGCGCACCAAGGAAAATATCTCCAACTCGTGCGGAGCTAACCTTGTCCACCAAGGAAACCATCTCCATTCTCATACGGAGCTAACCTTGTCAAGGAAACCATCTACCGCCACGAGGAGCTAACCTTGTCCGGGTTCGACTACATGTACTCTTTTCAAGCAAACGGGACAATCACCACCACAACACACACGGCATCTTGCCGCATCGGAAACCTCTACGAATCCCTAAGTTCGTATGCAACATCACCGTGTCGGACTAACGGTCGCGACTACGGCTTCACCCACCATGCCTAATCCACTAGCGAAGCGGATCTCTAATGCAAAATATGTCGGGGACGGACTCAATCGACCCGGAAGTTCCTCTTGAAACTTGGCAAGCCAAAACCCCTCTCATTTGAGAGTTTGGTGCCCAAAAATTAGAGAAAAGAAACTAGATGATGCTAAAACGTGCATCCTAAAGACCGAGAGGAGAGATGTCGTTACCTTCCGACTCCTCTTCCTTGCCATGGCAAACTAGCCGGATGGAAAACTTCGCAGCGTTCTAAGCTCCACGGATCCGGACTCGGCTCGCGATTCGGAGCTCCGACACCCTTCCTACAGCCCAAGAGTTCTTCTTCTTCCTCCTTGCTCTAGGTTTTCTCAAGATCTTAGAAAGAGAGGACTTGGAAAAAAGTGAGGATCTGCAACCCTAACTTCGGACTTAAATCCCCAGGAGATGGCCTGAACCGCTAGATCCCAAAACCAGAAAAAGAATGGCTGCGATTCGCCTGGAAAATAGAAGACCTGGGCCGAACACGGCCTGGCACACGCCCGTGTCCAGGGCCGTGTGCCTCATTCGCCGTCTCAAATCGACGCGCCTGGAATCAGACACGGGCATTCGACACGCCCGTGTTCAATCCGACACGCCCGTGTCCCCAGCGACACGGCCGTGTGGCCTGCCGTGTGTCTCCAACGACACGGCCCCAACACCAACCCGAGAGGTGACACGGCCTGGGACACGCCCGTGTCCCAAGCCGTGTGCCAAGTCTCGACATCCGTCGACAGGCTTTGTGTCGACACCGCGGAAAAACGTCGAGTGAAGATCGACGACCAAGCGGGACACGCCCTGTGACACGCCCGTGTCACAGGCCGTGTGCCCCAGTCTCGACACACTGTCGAGTACAAAGTGTCGACACTTGGGCCGAGTGTCGACACGGCCTCGACACGCCCTGCGACACGCCCGTGTCGCAGGCCGTGTGCCCCACTCTCGACACTCTGTCGAGTACAAAGTGTCGACACTTGGGCCGAGTGTCGACACGGCCTCGACACGCCCTGCGACACGCCCGTGTCGCAGGCCGTGTGCCTCCTTCCAGAAATCCAGAAATTTTTCAGAACAGCAAACTGAACCTCTTGCAAAAACTGGGGTGTTACAGCGTCATCCACCTCCTTGACTCCAGTGGTGCCATCACAACTAGAAGGTAATCGCTCGACCTGAGGGCCTGCAAGGAAACATGAGACCAAGCTCACCGCGTTCCCTTCACTATATCGAGATGGTGGGTTGATGATCCTCTTCGACCTCTGAAGAGCCTGATCACGGCTAACTACCTCCGCTACTTCTTCTGAACCAGCTCCATTCCCGGGAAAACTTGGAACAATGTTTTACTTGCTTCCTGAACAAGAAGCCACCGCAGTAGAACCAGAAGCACCTGGAGCATCGCTCCCCCTGCTTCCTGAACCAAAAGCCTCTGCTCTTGAACTAGAACAGCCCGGAATATTGCTCCCCTTGCTTCCTGAACCAGAAGCCTCTGTACTAGAACCAGAAGCACCTGAAGCATCACTCCCCCTGCTTCCTGAAACAGAAGCCTCTGCTCTTGAACTAGAACAGCCTGGAACATCGCTCCCCTTGCTTCATGAACCAGAAGCCTCCGTACTGGAACCAGAAGCACCTGAAGCAACGCTCCCCCTGCTTACTAAACAAGACACCTTTGCCCCAGAGCTAGAACAACCTGGAGCTCCTGTTAACACAGACAGCTCCATCGGAACCTTAGCAGCAGCCTCCTCCAGCCCACCATCTAACCTGCTCTCCTTTAGCTCCACACAAGAGCTACCCAAATACGACGTCAGCTCATCGAAGACAAATGTCTCTCGATACAATGAACCTCTTCATCGCAGGATCCATACACCTCCATCTTCTTTTCTGCTCATCATACACTACAAAGACTAGCTTCGTCTTGAGAGCATCCAGAGAGTGTACGTATTAGGTAGAACCAAACACTCGTAGGTGCTACACACTGGGCTTCACCCCGAACATCAGCTCAAACGAAGTCTTTATGATGATCGGACTCAGAGGCATCCGATTGATGACATGAGATATGCAGGCCATCCCTTCCGCCCTAATAGCCTTAGGAATGCCTTTACACTAAAGCCAACACTTGCAGGTCTCCGTCAAAAGATGGATCATCAGATCTGCAACACCACCTTGTTGTGAAGTATGTCCATGAGAGAGCTCCCTTCGGATCTCATTGAAAGTCCACCTAGTGTCAGCTATGTGCACCTATGGGGGGGGGAATAGGTGACGTGTGGTTCTTTTGCGGAATTTACGGATGTACCTGCACAATAAAAACAACAAGCACAGCACACAGAATACACAGCAAATTTATAGTGGTTCCCCGACTTGGGTACATCCACTTTCCCCCTTCGACCTATCTCCCCAACAAGGGACGACTCGGTCACTTCTCCAACGGGATTGAAATCCAATCCCTTCACTAACGGAAGGAGGCCTTCCACACGTGAGAGTCAACACTCTCACAAAACGGGTTGCACCCAACCCTTACAACACGGAACAAAAGTTCCCTTACAACGAAATTAAATGTAGAGTGTACACGTGATACAAACTTCTTTTGGAGACTACGGTGTTCCTCTTTGTTCGACGACGTGTTCTTGAAGTCGATGAAGAGTCTACGACCTTGGTCTCACTTGGAGAGGATCTCCCCGGAACCGGCGGCGGCACACGAGCGGCGGCTAGCTTCGGGATCGGCGGCTACGATGAAGAGCGGCTACTGAACTTGGAGATCTAAACTTCGTAGCGAAGCAAACTAGGTCTACCAACGGTCACTCTAGGATCGGTCGTCTCGATCGATTCGGACGGAGGAGTTTTTCCCGGTCAACAAATCGAGAGACAAGAGATCTCTGGATAGACACGTGAGACTCAAGCTTTGCTAAGCTTCTGTCGCCGGAGATCATGAAGAAGAACGATCAGCGGCGACGTACTTGCCCGAGCGCGACGGCGGCGGCGGTGGAAGAGAGGAGTCGCGGATCTAGGGTTTGGTTGCGGCTCGGTTTCTTTTTCTTTTCTCCGTCCTTTACTATTCAAAATACCCATGTATTTATACCCTGTAGATACAACAAATTTGACCGTTGTGGGACCCACAAAAGAAATCCCCAAATTCCGGTTCAAATTAGTCCAGAAGCAGAATCCGGTCCAGCAGCATCCTGAGAAAACGCCAAGTGAAAATCGGCGAGAATCGCAGACGATTCTCGACGAATCGGCGAGAATCACCAAGTGATTCTCGACGATTCGTCGAGAATCGTTTGTGATTCTCGTCGAATCACTTATTGATTCTCAACGAATTTTACTTTGTGTACATGGGCTGCTTGGCCACTGGTTCGGCGGGAATTACAAGTGATTCTCGCCGAATCTTACTTGGCACCATTTTGAGATGGCCAGAAGGAGTCGGCGAGAATCACTGATGATTCTCGTCGATTCGGCGAGAATCACTAGTGATTCTCGTCGAATTTGCCTTGGACGAATTTTCGTCTTCCACCTAGGAGCTGCTCCTTGATCCTCCATGCTCCTTGTCTCTTCTTGCATATGAACGGCCCTGTACTTGAAAGTAAGTGCACTCCAATAGAGAGAGTACACATAGGCCAACACACTGATCTGCTCAACGAGGGATTACGTCGTGCAGACCCGTGTATATTGACCTACTGCACCCTGACATTGGTGTGCACTTAGTGTGGAGGAACTGCAAGTACAACTTAAGATGTTTCGTCAAATACATTGTGAATTCATCTTAGCTTGACAGGTGGCTTCCTCAAATCTAGGTAATCGTGGATACAATACCCAACAATCTCCCCCTATTTGATGAAGCCAAAACCCTACTAGCTAAGATGAATAACACCTATCAAATAATAATATAGCATTCAAAAATTAAACATGCAACACAAGAGAATATATGCAATCAGAACAGGACTTGAGTCATTCACACATTCAAATATATATATACCAAGAGAAATATATTCACATATAATCCAGAATCGTTCATACGACAGTAATAATCATTAAATGTTCTTAAGACACAGTGACCAGCTATAAAATGATGACTATTTATCCTTAGCTACGTCACCCTTAAGAGTTTGAGCCAAGTACTTTTTGCTTTGCCTTTCCATGTATTCCTTGGGCTTCGGGTAGTACCTAGGAGGAGCAACTTTGTCTGGATCCTTGTTGTTTCTGAAAAAGATGTTGCGTTTCGCTTCAAATGCTTTGTGCGTTTCCCATTCATACTGGCTATATGCTTCATTTCGATTGATCTCTCCTCTTTCTTGCAGCCGGAAGGTGTCTAAGATGATGTTCCTTGAAACTGGACTCCACCTTTCGTTTCGTACATCCTCCTCACTCATTCTGATTCGCTTCTCAGCTGGAGTCTCCTTGGAGGTCCCTTCCTGAACTTTTCTCTTTCCCCTGGCTTTTGCTAAGGCCTCTTGGTCAAACATGCTCCTCAATTTAGCTTTGGAGAGAGCCCTAGCATCAGCTTCATGTGTGGGAATATCTGCAGCATCACTTGCACTAACATCCTCAGCAACACTTACTTCCTCAGCAGCCTTAGATGTCTCAGGGACATGAATACCGGCAGGGTTGTCAGGTAGGACGACGCCTAACGTACCTAGCGCCTGTTGGAGCATCCACCAGCAGCTCTCATAGACGTATTTGCTTGATTGTGCGAAGTGTGTGCTCAGTTCTTCTTGAAGCTCGGCCATCTTAGCTAGATACTCTTTCTCCCCCTTTTTGGCTTCGACCGCTATGGAATTGGCATATGAGTGTAGCGAGTCATCAATATGCTTGGTGGTTCTGGTGAATTCATTGACCAAGGTCTGCTGATTTGCGTTTAGAGTTACCATATTACCATCAAACTTCTGAATGTTGTTGGCGACAACATGAGCGTTCTGATTGACGACGGCAAGAGTATCTGTATTCTTTTTCAAACCGGCCATTAGGAGTGTGACAGCTGTGCCAGCCGCGGTATACTTTTCGTCAAATTTCTTCTCCATCACATCCAGTTTATGGTTGATCTCTACCATATTTTTAAGCATGAGATCTTCAGAAGTCTTAATCTTTTTCAGCAGTGTTTTCTGAGATGTATCAAAAGAGTCTTTAAGCTCATTTACGATGCTCTGAATGATGTGTACAATGTGAGTGGCTAGGTCATCGCGTAACGGAATAGCAGGGGGCACTTGTGGACCTTGCATTTCAGCAGACGTGTCGGTAGAGCTGGATACAATCACAGGCTCCAAAGGAGGAATGTTGGCTGCCTCTGTAGATTTATCTAACTCCCCCTCCACTGGTGCAGACTTGTCAGATGGAGGTTCAACAGTATCCGGAGTCTCAAGTACTTCATGTCCCTCATTTTCATCGTCCTCTCCGTCCTCATTCAAGAATTCATCTATGTCAGCAGCTTCTTCCAATTCCCGAACATCAGTTTCCAGCGCTGCAGCTTCGGTTCCTTGACTATTTCTGTTCAGGACCTCCTCATCCTCCAGCTCAGGTTCACTTACTTCAGGAATTTCGGCTACCGCATCCTTGGCCACCTGGGCGATTTCAGATATTATATCCATATGAGTGGGTAGAGTCTCCCCCTCGATTCCTGCAGTCACAGTATCAGGAATTTCACCGGGGGAGACTGCGGGAGATACTTCCTCGTGCTCTTCCACAGCAGGCTGCCCGATGCGCCGCTCCCATCGATCAAACACAGTAGCATCCATCTTTTTCAAGTAGTGGAGAGGAACTCCTTTGCTCATGTCGAACTTGTCTCTGTTGAGCTGGTTGAGATATAGACTGATGATGCGACCGAAACTTGGAGTGCCCAGAGTGTCCTTGATCTTTTGAAACAGCAACTCCCCCCAGTTGAACCTCTTGCGGCAGACCACAGCTATGAGAATTTTGAACATATCTCCGGAGATATGATCATGGGAGCCCGGCTTGCAGATGAGCACTTTTCCAATGACGTCAGATAGGAGCTTCCCTTCTTCATTCATCTCTTTTCTCTTTACTGATCGAGTGCCTCTTGGAAGACCGCAGAACAAGAGAGTTCTGGCTTTGTCCTCATCCTCTAGATAGTCCTCCTGCTCCGAACTTGAAAGCTGCAGGTAGCGAGTTAGCTTACTGGCAGACATCTTTACTTTTGTCCCAGCCACCTTGCACTTGATTATGGAGTCTCTATCTCGGAGTCTTGCGGTAGAGAAGAACTCCAGCACCTCTTTATCCAGAACTTTGCAAGGGTGCTCCAGTACGAAGGTTAGCCCAGCCTCTTCTAGCATTAGAATGATATTCCGGAACTCGTCCGAGGCATGAGAAAATCCAGTGCGAACCAGCTCGCAGCCAGAAATCAAGCCTGCAGTCGTCCTTGGAGCCATTGAAGATCTAGAGAGAAGTCCTACTCTAAACATTAATGAATCATTCAAAAAGAAGGCATCACTAGTGAGCGCGTCCAAGTGAGGAGGAGGTTACCTACGGGCTTACACGGAAGTGGGTTGATGAGCTTCGGGAAGATCTTCGGTGGATGGAAGAGTATCCTGTGGGGTTCGGCCTTGCTAGAACCTTGCGGTCACAGGGACACTTCGCTAGAACCTTGTGGGGTTCGGCCTTACTAGAATCTCACGGGAAGAAGATGGAAACACAGCAGCGATTCGACGAGAACTCACTTGGCGATTCGACGAGAGCGTCGGAGGGCTGCGGGTTTCGGCGAATCCGCGGAAGAATTGCTGCGACGAGAGGCGGGATTCGTGAAGAAGGCGATTTCTGATGCCGCGGGATACTTAAGGAAGCCGAACGGTCGGCGAGCTCCTTCGGCGGGATTCGGCGTGATTTGTCTAATTTGGTTTCTAATACCGTTTGTCTAATTCGGCGAGATATAAAATGGGTCGGCGGGATTTGTCTAAGTCGTCGGGATTCGGGGAGAATGCCAAGGGTCGGTGAGCTCCTTCGGCGGGATTCCGAGTATATAAAGTGATATTGATGTTTTTCTTTACCACTTGTAATTTAAGGGTTTTCTTTACTAGGAATTGAAAGGTTCCGAATTGAAGAGTTTTTCTTTACCACGTTGGGAAGCATTGCAACATTTACAAATTCTTCGAATGTCAAGTTAATATAAGATTAATAAATACATGTTTATTATAACGACAATCTATTCGGATTTGAGCGAGACTTCTCCAGACACTTCTTGATGTCAATTGTGATTTGTCGAAATTTACAATGACATATCTTTGTTAACCTTTTATTGATGTGTAATGGTTTGCATGCCTCGAGTTAGTCTCTCCATAAAGGTACACACATACATGATAAGCATAAGTATACGTATACGCAAGGATAGAAATATATATATATTTAATTTGAATGAGGATGCATCATGACACAAGTCCTTGAACTGATCAAAATTACCTGGGATTTGGAGAGTTATCGTTTTAGTTCCACAGGTAGAACACATTAGAGGCTCAAGGTGAATATGCTCAAACAGGTAGCACATCCGTTATTGCAGACGCTTGTTCCACGTTAGCCTTGAGCCACCTACTGTCCAGTCCCCTTCGTATTCACGGGGACCTGGACTGCCCTGCAAGACAGAATTACTTTACCTTAGGAACCCAAATCATATTGGGTCCTAGGTTTCTATTAGCATATGCACGCAACTGCCTTCCTTCCGAAAACCTGTCTGGAAGACTACCTCTGTCCCTAGAATGTGGATAAGCCCTTGCTGTGGGCACAGAGGGGTTGTGCCAACAGTCAATGGCAAAGTGCCCCACTTTGCCGCAGCACCAACAAGGGTGAATGTTGTATCGCCGTTTTCGACCTGATCTAGTGACTGACGTAGTCACGGTCCTAGGTCTAAACGGGATAGGGCATGTTCTTGTCACACAAATTCCTCTTCCATCGTGACACGAGGAAGGGTGGAACGAATGCATGATGTGAGCGTTATGAGGCCGAGAAGGTGGTGCCATTCTTTCAGGCATCTCCCTTGCTGAGGCCCCATGAAGCCTGACATCATGACTTCTATCCTCCTTATCCCGTGTCCTCGAATGGTGAGAAGTCTCCTGTGAACTGGGACATGCAAATCCACACTTTGTTGTGGCAGTGGCCGTGAATACAAAGGGCTCAGAATGAGCCTTAGGTATTCTCTCGTGGGTGCCCATGCCGGCCCTTGCACTCCGGGTGTCTCCACATGGGGACAGATCACCCTTGCAGTGACCACGATTATTTCTGTGGTCATACCTGAAGGCATGATGAGTTGCCTTCCTGCTTGGAGTGGGGGGTCGGAATACTGTTTCCCCATTTCTCCATCCCTGAATAATCCGGGAGATCCACCCGGTTTCTTGCTTTCTCTCTATAGCATCGACTTTGGAAAAGTTTGATACTATACGTTTCTCATTATCTAGACTATTCTCTAGAGCTGAGATCTTAGAGTCCTTGACCTTGTTGGACGCCAATTGGAGAACCAACAAGATCTTCAGTCGAGCAATCTCTCGAGCTTGCTCCTCAGCAAGTAGATTGCTTTCCTGAAGTGCTCTCTTCAGGGAATCAGTATTTTCTGGAGGAGAGCAGTTTCTGTCTTTAGAAAAGTCAAAAGATATGGAGCAGGGTAAAGATGTTACCTGCTCAGCTGAGTTATTGTCATTAGAATCAGTGACCATTGTTTCGTCCTCGTCAGAGCTGCTTTCCTCACTGGTCTCGTCAGTCTCTGATACGGACACGGGAGCTCTGATGCAATCCGAGGGATCCTTGCATTCATCTTCAGAAGTGATGACCCCCACATACGCTTCATCCTCTGATTGGCAGCATATTTCAGCTTTCTCTGACCCCCCCATCAGCTCTGAGATCATCATCCACAGAGATTTAGCCGTTCGACATTTTTCCAATCTAGAGCGAGAGGCTCCGGACCAGACATCCATGATAATTTGTCGAATCCTCTCGTCCAAGTGAAATAGAGATAGTTCCGTCTCAGACATCTCAGCAACGTCCATGGGCACTAGGATCCCAGAGTCGGAGGTCTTCGTGGGGATAAACGGACCCTCTTCCAGGATGAAGGATGCTCGAGGATCGATGGCATCAAGGTGAAAGGATACTCTCATTCTCCAGACGGGATAATAATCTTTTGTGCATGCGGGGAGTTTGAGTGGCGGAATCTCATAATCCAGATCCATGCTTCTGACACTGGTGGCAGGATTCTACTCAAGGTGTTAACCTTATTGATGAGTAACCTGGCTCTGATACCACTTGAAAGTCCACCTAGTGTCAGCTATGTGCACATATGGGGGGGGGGGGGGTGGAATAGGTGACGTGTGGTTCTTTTGCGGAATTTACGGATGTACCTGCACAATAAAAACAACAAGCACAGCACACAGAATACACAGCAAATTTATAGTGGTTCCCCGACTTGGGTACATCCACTTTCCCCCTTCGACCTATCTCCCCAACAAGGGACGACTCGGTCACTTCTCCAACGGGATTGAAATCCAATCCCTTCACTAACGGAAGGAGGCCTTCCACACGTGAGAGTCAACACTCTCACAAAACGGGTTGCACCCAACCCTTACAACACGGAACAAAACTTCCCTTACAACGAAATTAAATGTAGAGTGTACACGTGATACAAACTTCTTTTGGAGACTACGGTGTTCCTCTTTGTTCGACGACGTGTTCTTGAAGTCGATGAAGAGTCTACGACCTTGGTCTCACTTGGAGAGGATCTCCCCGGAACCGGCGGCGGCACACGAGCGGCGGCTAGCTTCGGGATCGGCGGCTACGATGAAGAGCGGCTGCTGAACTTGGAGATCCAAACTTCGTAGCGAAGCAAACTAGGTCTACCAACGGTCACTCTAGGATCGGTCGTCTCGATCGATTCGGACGGAGGAGTTTTTCCCGGTCAACAAATCGAGAGACAAGAGATCTCTGGATAGACACGTGAGACTCAAGCTTTGCTAAGCTTCTGTCGCCGGAGATCATGAAGAAGAACGATCAGCGGCGGCGACGTACTTGCCCGAGCGCGACGGCGGCGGCGGCGGAAGAGAGGAGTCGCGGATCTAGGGTTTGGTTGCGGCTCGGTTTCTTTTTCTTTTCTCCGTCCTTTACTGTTCAAAATACCCATGTATTTATACCCTGTAGATACAACAAATTTGACCGTTGTGGGACCCACAAAAGAAATCCCCAAATTCCGGTTTAAATTAGTCCAGAAGCAGAATCCGGTCTAGCTGCATCCTGAGAAAACGCCAAGTGAAAATCGGCGAGAATCGCAGACGATTCTCGACGAATCGGCGAGAATCACCAAGTGATTCTCGACGATTCGTCGAGAATCGTTTGTGATTCTCGTCGAATCACTTATTGATTCTCAACGAATTTTACTTTGTGTACATGGGCTGCTTGGCCACTGGTTCGGCGGGAATTACAAGTGATTCTCGCCGAATCTTACTTGGCACCATTTTGAGATGGCCAGAAGGAGTCGGCGAGAATCACTGATGATTCTCGTCGATTCGGCGAGAATCACTAGTGATTCTCGCCGAATCGGCGAGAATCACTTGGTGATTCTCGTCGAATTTGCCTTGGACGAATTTTCGTCTTCCACCTAGGAGCTGCTCCTTGATCCTCCATGCTCCTTGTCCCTTCTTGCATATGAACGGCCCTGTACTTGAAAGTAAGTGCACTCCAATAGAGAGAGTACACATAGGCCAACACACTGATCTGCTCAACGAGGGATTACGTCGTGCAGACCCGTGTATATTGACCTACTGCACCCTGACATTGGTGTGCACTTAGTGTGGAGGAACTGCAAGTACAACTTAAGATGTTTCGTCAAATACATTGTGAATTCATCTTAGCTTGACAGGTGGCTTCCTCAAATCTAGGTAATCATGGATACAATACCCAACACTCATGCTACCTACAAAAGTTTGAGAACACGGTTGAGTCGAACTCACCTCTGTTGCCCGTCCTCAGCTTCTTCATCTGCAGGGCAAGCTGGCCCTCCACAAACTCTTGAACTCCACAAACAAGCGGAATATGTTCGACTTCTCCTTCATGAAGTATACCCAAGTATACCTTGTATTGTCATCAACCAATATCAACATGTATCTGCTACCTAAAAGACTTGTGGTGACGGTCGGTCCCACCAGATCACCATGGACAACCTCCAAATGTGCTTTGCATCTGGACCACATCTTATCAAATGTAAAGCAATAAGCTTCACCGTGTTGACATCCCGCGCAAGCTTGACCGTCGTCGTAGGATGACAATCTTGGCAAGCCTCTCACGAGGCTCCTAACCGCCATTGATTTCAGCTTGTCCATCCCCACATGCCACAGTCTTTCATGCCAGATAGTTACACTACACTGACCTTCATCCGATCAGCATCAGAACTTGTTGATGAACCAACCAAGTTCTTCTCCTTACTCCCAACATGATCAACGTTCACCAAGTGCAAGATAACCTTACACTCCTTTCTGAGGTGACCAGGCTGCTTGCATCTAAAGCACCTTGGTCCTTCCTTCCTATTCCCATCACGCCTAGGAGAAACACTTCTCTCTTGTTGATATGAAGTAGAAGGACCAACCTCAGCAACCAACTTCACCTCCTTGTTGAACAACCCATCACGAGAAGTCCAAATCTCTGCAGCTAACCGACATCCACTGATGTGGTCCAAGAGCTCCGATGAGATCACCTGCTCGAGAATACCCTCCGCTTTCGTGTTTGTCTTCTTCCAAGCTCTGATCGCTTCAGCATTGCCAGCAGTAACCTCTTTCCTTTCTGCTCCGCAAACCACCTCCCAAAGGTTCTCGCAAAGAAGATAGCTTTTCATACATGACTTCCACTTATCAAAGTTAGTCTGTGTAAGAAGCTCCATTCAAAGATCACTTGCCAAATCACCTTCCATTGCACTTAACCCTGGTTCACTTAGACTTACAGAAGCACTAAAGCAAACTGCCAGTTGATCCACTGCATAAGCCTCTGTTCCCTCTGATACAATGTTGAAATTTAATATAGCGGAAGATGGGAAACCAGTCGCAGGAATACTCAACCAATCCGAGCCCAAGTAAAAAAAGATGCAAAATAGAAGAGCAAAAATCTTGTACTATAATCAACTTCTTTACATCGCGAGACATACATAGCGAGACATGATTCGCCGATGTATCCAACGAAGCGGAAAAAATACAAGGCAAATATCAAACCGCGCGGACTCAAGGAGTAACTGCCGGAACTACTGCTGCACTACAGAGTCCGCTCAGTCCGCCTAGTCGCCAGACTACAACCAGGCCGCGCGGACTGCCCGTTATTCCAATGCAAGCACTACTCGCCAATCTGCAGGCCGTCTAACCACGAGGTCGCCTAGCCGCCTGACGGGACGATCTGTTGCTGACGAACTGAACAGGCCGCCGGAAGCGGACAACTTCTTGAACCGGGAAACTAATTGCAGAAGAGAGACCGTCTAGCTGCAACTCGCGACCTATTCGTAACCGCTGGTTGCTGTCTGCATAGTCCGCACTATCTCTGACAGAAATCAGAACCAAGTCCCTATCTTTCCAGCACTATCTGCACAACCTGCACAGCACAAACTGGTCAACCTCTTCAAACCGCGCCGATACAAAAATTCAATCCTCAACAACTATCTGCGAGTTCACTTACTGTTCATTCGTACTTACTGTTGATGTGACATGGGGTCCTTTTATAGGCACGATGAGGAGTGTGGTCACTGCCCTAGCCGATAGGATAACCGCCCCATCTCACGGCAAGCACCAAGTGTATTCGCAAGCCGCGGATACACATCCAGTCCGCCGCGACCTGTGCGAGATATCCAAACTGCCAATGGCATCACCAAGGCCGGATAGCAACCCTATCCGCCTTATCGCCCAGGTCTAAGCCAGGGACAAGCCGCCACCAGCAGACCCTACGACATCAGCTCCTGTCCGCATGCCAGCGGACACCGCTCCAATCTGCAGACTCTGCGGACACAACTCCAGTCCGTGCACTCCGAGCCCGCAGACAAGGCACAAGCTGACAGCTGCCGGACTCGATGGACAAGGAATACAGTCCGCATGCCCAAGCAGACACTGATCCAGTCCGCACTCACCAAGCTCGCAACCAAGCACAAGTCAACTACTGCCAAGCTTGGCGGACTGAGAAGTAGTCCGCACTTAACTGTGTGATCTCCCCGGACTAACCCAACATGGACTTGGTTTAGAACCAACCAAGTCTGCACCACCGGTCACAAGGGCTAGTCTGCACTTACTGGCAGACACATGCACCAGTCCGCCTGCCCCGGCGAACTCCATCACCTGTTCGCTCTAACCAACGAACTCCCCGGCTTACGCCAGCGGCACCACCAGAGCTAGACCAAGGCATCTGCCATGCCGGTGTGCCGAGCTCCAGTCCAGTCCGCTCTAACTGATGAACTCCGTGGATACCACCTGCCGCCCCACCAAAGCAAGACCAAGGTGCAACTGCCATGTCGGTCTGCCGAGCTCCGGTCCAGTCCGTACCTTGCCGTACTCTGCGGATACAGAAGCAATCCGCTTGGTTACCTTTTGGGAACAAACTGTCTGTCGAGCATAATCTGACCTGGTTGGCCTCCACCTCTGTCTGCACAGACCGCGCGAACAGACCGCCCAGGCCGCAAGGAACAAGCCGACTGCAACCGCTCCGCCGACATGGCTAACTGTCAGTCCTGTCCGCATAGACCGCACTACCCAGGCCCCAACGTACAACCTCGCATACTATCGGATGTGAGCGACATCCGACAATTTTTGAAATTTAGGCCGACTAGCGGAGGATCTAACGGCGCATAAAACGGTTGATCACTTGTGATACGCATCTACTTGTCATCTTGAGTCATCAACCTTCCCGCACTGGTACATACGGTCTACGGGCATAACCGACCCGCCATTTTTTTACCGCAAGCAATTCACAAGCATTTCAATAAATAAGTAACTGACACATATTCGGTCTGCAGCGGCCTGCTCTACTCGACATGAAATAATTCAGGCATGCGGCCTTCTTGAATCAATGTGTTGCTCAACTTTTTACAAGGAGCGCAATGAGTGTGAGATAACTTTATTTGATGCTAACCCTAGAGGAATAACTCAACTCTAGGTTATTCCCAACTAACGCTCTACCAAAAAGTCAACCGCTTGTCAGAGTAGGACCCAAGCTAGAAATGTAGAAACAGTAAATTGCATAAATAAGGGCGGCAAGTAAATATGATGTAGAAAAAAACTACAGAAATAAGTAATGAAGTAAAGTATTAATTGCAGTAATGAAATGTTGAACTGTAAAGGCACTGAAGTAAAGTGCTGAAATAAACTGGAACAGTACGAGACTGTAGTAGTACTGAAAAGAAAGTATTGAACTGAAAGTAATAAAAGAAAATGAATCAGTGCCAGACTGGAATAAAGAAATAAAGAAAAGAGTTAGTAGTCCAATCACTTCATTCTCAGGAGGCTTCAGTTTAATCTCCGTTCATAGGAGGCAAGTTCAGTTCCACCTCTATTCATAGGAGGAAAATTCAGTTTCACCTCCGTTCATAGGAGGAATATCCGGTTTTATTTCTATTCTTAAGAAGCTTATTTTGGGTTTCACCCATTATTATAGTCTGATATTAAGTTCAGTTACCCCTCTTAAACATGTCTTAATTGGACTTATATTTAGGGATAACAAGCTTATTATAATAACTTGCTTCTCGTTATAGAGATTACAAAGGGCTAAATATCCGCAAGAGGTTTAATAACATCTTTTAACCTCAATTGCTCGCATCAGGGCGAATCAAGTTTCTATGTTAAACCAATATCATTTTCTTCTGATTTAAACATCTTTTATGCAACAAACAGTTGAAAATCGAAGAAACCAGAACTCGAGGTTGAAATTGTCAAAACATAAACCTCAAGAATTCTTAGAGACATTTTGAGATTCGATTGATCTTCAATAATTCATTAAGTCTCAAATAAACCCTTATTTTTATATTTAAAAATAAATCGTATTTCGAATCACCAAACAACGACAGTGGATTTAAATAAAAGATACGAGCTTTTTAAAATAATTTTCATGGCATTGAGGTCTTATATAACCTCTAGCATTATTCAAAAGAAGTTTTGGTTAATTTAAATCACTTTGAGGTCTTACATAGCCTCAAACATCTTTAAAATAGGCTCGACTAAATCAATTTATTAAAAATGCCAGGAATGGCTCAAAATTCCACACACGTCTAATACATATTTTTAACCATCGAGAATCTCTTATAAAAGTAGAAGATAATTTGGTAGGAAAATTTGTCTTTAATAATCCCTAAAATAACCTCGAGCATATTTTAAAATCTCAAAATAGTAGGAACGCTTGAAAAATTCTCAAACTTCATCGAGGTATGTCTTTAGTGATTTCAAATCAACCATATGATTTTAAGAGATTTTAATCGGAGTAAATAACTTCTATTAATTTTCAAAATTAAATTTTATCATTTTAAAAGCTTGAAAAATACTCAAGCTTATCTGAAAATCTGCAAATCATTATTGTGCATGTATGAGGGCTCCCAATATCACCGAGAATTTTATAAAATTTTTAGGAGTATTTTCGGTCCCTCAAATTTGCTAAATAGACATTAATTTAATTTTTAAAAATACCAAATAGTATCAAAAAAATTCTAAATTTTTATGAGGGGTAAATTTCCTCAAAAAAGGAACATAGTTTTTGTTCAAAATTTTTTCATGAGAACCATCTTTCACCCTCCAGAAAATCAAATGCCCCTTAAGATTAGAATATTATAAAATTTTATAAGAAATTATAAAATTATAATTTTTTTTAACTTCTTCTTCCCGAGCCTGTACCAAAAACAGCCCTCAGGGGCCTTCCCCGCCGCCGGCCGGCCGTGACTCCTCCCTCGGCTGACTCCCCGGAGGTGGTCGCTCCCTCCGGTTATGGTCTGACAGCCTGTCGTCGTTGGCCATCGCTCCCTCCGGCCGCAGGAGCTCACGTGCAACACGTTCAGAAGTTAGGGAGCGAGGATAAGAGGAGGTATCCAACTAATTTCGGGGCCTTCGGGGCTTCCGGCGAGATCCGCCATTTATGGTGGTGGAGGGTGGAGGAGCTCGCGTGGGAAATTTCCGGCCTGGCAAGGCTCCAACAAAGGTGGGTTAAGCTCGACTGAGCTTAGGGAGAGGGGTGCTTTCATCTTGAGGGAGGATGGGTCCATTTATAGGGGTTCGAGGAACCTCTCCCCCTCTTCTTCACGGTTTTGGACTAAACTCTCATGGAAGAGAAGCCAAGCTTCTCCCAGCTGGCCTGAGATAGATTTCTCTCATCCAGAGGGATAGTACAGCCACCTAGGGAAATCCTAAGGTTTGGACCTAGTCTTGAGAAAAAGGGTGAGATGGAGGCCTAGGATTGGCCCTCTCCATGCTCAGGCTCCCAAGCTTTACAAAGCATACTGGTTGGGCTGATGGAAGCCTCCCAAAGGAGAGTTGTACACCCTAAAAGCCTAGCTAGGTCATTAGCCATGTGAGGTAAAGGAAGAGAGGGTGAAAGAGAGAGAAATATGGGCCTCTTACTTTAGGCCCAAGCCCAAGTTAACCTCATGGGTTTAAGCTTGAAATCAGAGCCCATTAGTGCTGAGGGTTGTCCAAGGTGGGGTCTTGATGAGTTGGCCATGGGTGGAAGCTTTTAATAAGAAAAATTCACTTTTTAAGGGTTTTGATCAAAGTCAACTCTACGGGGGTCCCCTATATGATCAATGTCAAAGTTTGTCCAAGTCGTCGGGTGATGAGTCAAAGTTGGGTATTTTAGTAATATAGTTGTGTGCATGCTTTTCGGTGCACCGTAATGCTCAGTTTGACCGATGTTGACCCGACGCCATCGAAATCGAGCATAACCAATTTTGTTGATCTTGTATTGACCACACAAGCACAACTCAACTAACCAGGGTCAAATACGAGCTTAATTGCTTAATATTCGAAAATCATGCGTCGCGGCGCGCTACAAAACTTAAAATGGTCATATTCGTCATAAGCCCTCGAATTACAATGCAATAAGATCCACCACACTCGTATTAACTATACGAGACCATGAGAACTGACAGAACTCAAATCGAAGTTCTCTAGCTCAATATCCAAATTTCTCGTAATTATGATGTTTCACGAGAAATGGTCATATTCACAATATGAGCTCGGGTTTCAATAAAACAAGTTTCAACGCACTCGTATTGACTATACGAGGCCATATGAGCTGATAAAACTCGAATCAGAGTTCTCTAGCTCAGTGTCCCCAACAAGGGCCACCTCCTACCTCTTTTGGGTCTTAGGTAGGGGTTCGGGTCACTATTATTGGGTCCACTAGGGTTCCAGTTGCCCAATAAAAGTCGGGATGTTACAATCCAATAAAAATAAGAGGATTTGTCCCCGAAAATTTGCTTAGAGTAGGGGTTAAGTGTAACATACCTGGGGAAAGAGCTCTGGGTACTTTTCTCGGACGAGGGTCTCGGGTTCCCACGTATATTCGTCTCGTACGCAATTCGACCACAAGATCTTGACCTTTGATATGGCTTTGTTTCGCAGTTTTTTCACCTTAAAGCACACTATCTTCACTAGCTCTAATTGGATGGATCTGTCGGACTGCAGCTGTGCTGACATTGTAGGAAGATGTTGATCTAGTTACCGAAGAACTCGTCTCAACGAAGAGACATGGAAAATATCATGAAGATTTCCCAACTCTTGGGGTAGGGCTAATCGATACGCAACTGGGCCAACGCGCTCTATTACCTGATAGGGGTCCAAATAGCGGGGATCCAACTTCTTCTGCTTCTTCAACCGGGAGATACTGTGCATCATAATGCTTAGCCTGTCGGCTCTGCACTTCCCATATCCGATCTCGGATTAGTTGTATCACTGTCATAGTGTCATCAATATAAGCCACTCCTAGGGCTTCTGGGTACTCATCCTGGGCCCAAGGCAATGGGGTCCGACAACGTCTTCCATATAGAGCCTTGTATGGTGTCATCTTGGTACTGACCTGAAAGCTGTTATTATAAGAAAAAATACTCGTTGTAGAAGCTGCTCCCATGGCTCGCTGTGCTCCACTATGCATAGTTGGATAAAATCCTTCATCCTCTGATTCGTCATTTCCATCTGATCGTCGGTCGGGTAAAAAGCGGTGTCGAAAGACAATTTGGTTCCTAAGTAAGCCTGCACCCTTCTCCACTCTTTCGAAGTAAAGCTCCCATCACGGTCAGACACGTTGGACTTTGGCACTCCATTGAATCGGACTACCTGTTATATAAAAATCCTTGCCAAGACATCCATATCATCACTCTGACAGTTTGGGATGAACTGAGCTACCTTGTAAGTCGATCCACAACGACCCATATGGAGTTGTTACCAGCACGGGACCGAGGTAAGCCATGGACAAAGTCCATAATGATATCCTCAAATTTCCATTCTGGTATCGGTAGGGGTTGCATCAAGTGTTGATGCGCGAAAACGACATCAGGGGCACAACTAATACGGGGGGGGGGGGGGGGTGTTTGGTCTCACAGGCTAGGTGAGGAGGAAGGAGAAGGTTGCGGGGGTAGAGGAGAAGGAAGCTTCTGAGTGCTCGAGGGTGGAGCAAACAGCTTGTTCAAGGAGGGCTGCGGGGGTAGAGGAGAGGCTGCTGAGAGCAGAGGCGAGCCTTGATCAACAGAGAAGGCTGATCACGGGAGGAAGAGGAGGTTGATCAGGAGCTGTCGAGCAGACAGTTACTGCGACGGTTGTACTTGCAGGTTGGTTGCCGAGAAGAACTGAGCTGAGCTGAGGGCAAGGCTTGCCAAGCAGAGAGCAAGACTAGCTGAGCAGAGGAGCAAGGCTTGCTGAGCAGAGGAGCGAGGCTTGCTGAGCAGAGAAGCGAGGCTTGCTGAGTAGAGAGAAAGGCTTGCTGAGCGGAGAGCAAGGCTTGCTGAGCAGAGGAGAAGAAGAGGGGGCCGCTAGTAGCGGCAACAACACACTTCGCCCGCCGCGGCTCAAATGTCACTCTTGCGTCGGGCTTTCCTTTGTTAATAGCGAGAGATTACAAGCTTACAAGTACACCTTTACAACAAAGCACTAAAGGGGTACAAAGGGAAGCTGGCGGCTAAGGGAGAAGAAGTTGCCAGAGAGCAGGGAAAAGAAGCTGCCTGAGACTAAGTAAAAGAGGCTGCTAGCTGCTGGAGTACTGGGAAACTGAGTTCGCAGAGCTTGCTGGCGAGCTGCAGGTAAGCTTTGGAGGACTGTGCGGATAGGAAAACTGAGTCCACAGAAGCTGCTGGCAAGCTGGTGGAGGACTGCGCGGACAGAAAAACGGAGTCCGCAGGGTCTGCTGGCAAGACTTGTCTCCACCTCCGGCCCTCTTGAATGAGAGGAATCAGGGGCTATTTATAGGCCCAGGGAAGATCTTCAAAGAACGGGGCCCAGTGATGTCAGCATGACGACCTGCGTGGACTCCGCGGACTGGAAATTGGAGTCCGCCAGGTTGGAGAAGCAAGTTGTAGGAAGACGGGAGAGAACAGAGGCCGCCCCCTCGCGGGCGGCCTGAGCGGACTCCGGGGGGAGTCCGCCCGGTAGGGCCGGGGCTGCCCCTAGCGGGCGGCCTGGGGGGACTCCGGGTGGAGTCCGCCCGACAGGCCGGGCCGTCCCCTAGCGGGCGGCCTAGGCGGACTCCGGGTGGAGTCCGCCCGGCAGGCCGGGCCGCCCCCTAGCGGGCGGCCTGGGCGGACTCCGGGTGGAGTCCGCCCGGCAGGTCGGGCCTCCCCCGAGCGGGCGGCCTGGGCGGACTCCGGGTGGAGTCTTCCCGGCAGGCCGGGCCTCCCCCGAGCGGGCAGCCTGGGCAGACTCTGGGGGGAGTCCGCCCGGCAGGCCGGGCCGCCCCCTTGCGGGCGGCCTGGGTGGAGTCCGCCCGGCAGGCCGGGCCGCCCCCTAGCGGGCGGCCTGAGCGGACTCCGGGTGGAGTCCGCCCGGCAGGCCAGGCCGCCCCCGAGCGGGCGGCCTGGGCGGACTCCGGGTGGAGTTCGCCCGGCAGGCCGGGCCGCCCCCGAGCGGGCAGCCTGGGCGGACTCCGGGGGAGTCCGCCCGGCAAGAGCCGGGGCCGCCCCTAGCGGGCAGCCTGGGCGGATTCCGGGTGGAGTCTGCCCGGCTAGGCCTGGGTCCCCCCCTAGCGGGCGGCCTGGGCGGATTCCGGGTGGAATCCGCCCGGCAAGGCCGGGGCCGCCCCCTAGCGGGCGGCCTGGGCGGACTCCGGGTGGAGTCCGCCCGGCTGGCGGGCAGAGGCCGCCCCGGGTGGGCGGCCTGGCAGGCGGAGGCCGCACCTGGTGGGCGGCCTCGGCGGACGGCGGCAGGAGGCCGCCGCCCCTTGGGCGGACTAGGAGGCCGCCCCTGGTGGTGCTGTTGGCGGACTTCTGCAAGGAAAAGCATTGCACGGTTAGCGGGCCTAACCGCATGGCCTGCGAGGGTGAGCTATGGGAACAACCCGCCGTCCCGCAGGGCACGCGGTTGCAAGGGGGCCTAGACGGACAGGGAAAACTGTCCGCCTACGCTGGGGATTGTCGCGATCAAAAGGGGGAAACTAAGGAGCGCGACTAGCCAGCTGGCTACCTTGGGAAGGATCGCCGATTTCTGGGTTAACATCAAGCCTCCTAGGTTGCGACATTCGGCCTTGACCTTTTGATAGGCCTACCATTATGCAACAAAGTTGGTGGTGTCTCTTTTCATCTTTGGCCAGTATATGGTCCTGCGCAGGTCAACATACATTTTAACTACACCAGGATGAATGGAATACATTAACTGGTGTGCCTCACGAAAAATTTCTTTTTGAATTCCCCCGATGGAAGGAATGAAAATGCGATTCCCAAACTTCAAAATACTGTCATGCATATTGTAATCATCCTGTGCTCCATCCTGTAATGCTTGAATAATCCGGGCTGCTTTCTGATCGGTCTTCTGTGCCACGCGTATCTGATCCTGAATATTACACTATATCTCGATCCAGTACAGTTAGAACTGATACTCTACCGGGTCTCTACGAGTAATAAGGGTAATACCTAGATCTGCCAAAGATTTGATCAACTCCTCTAGTATTAGCTTCATCCACCACCTGACTAGCGAAGGCTGACGACTCAATGCATTTGCAACTCTGTTAGCCTTCCCGGGAAGGTACTGGAGAGAGAAATCATAGTCGCATAGGAATTCCAACCTCATACTTGTATGATTGGAGAAGATCCCATACATAACTCTGTGTAGATAATGCCTCCAAAACTTGAAGGGCAAAGACTACAGCACCCAACTCCAAATAGTGGGCTGAGTAGTCCAGCTCATGCGGCTTCAATTGCTGAGGTGCGTAAGCAATTACCTTGTCGTATTGCATCATCACAGTTCTTAACCCTTTCAAGGATGTGTTGATGTAAATCTGGAACCCTTCGGTTCTTGAGGGAGTCGTTAGAATCGGGCAGAAGTCAAGCAATTCTTTAATTCGCAACCTTGAACTCTGGCGTCCATTGAAACATGGTATCTAGAGTGGTCTGTCTTAGTCCTCGAGTAGATCGAAGACGATCATGAGGTGGTCCAGGAACAGTTCGGACACCTTGTTCATCAATGCTATGAAGGCGGATGGTGCATTGGTGAGCCCCAACAACATCACCAAGAACTCATAGAGGTCATAGCAAGAGCAAAGGCTGTCTTGGAGATGTCTTCTTCCCGTATTTGAAGTTGATAGTAACAAGATCTCAAGCCCATCTTGGCAAAGACAGACACACCCTGTAAGTAATCAAATAACTCATCAATCCTTGGTAGAGTGGTACGTGTTCTGAATGGTGAGTTTGTTAAGCTCCCTATAGTCGATGCATAAACAGAATGATCCATCCTTCTTTTGACAAAAAACATCAGGGCTTTTCGTAGTAAAGAACTCGGACGAATGCATCCTGCATTGATCAGGTTTTGAAGATGAATCTTGGGTTCCCCTAATTCCTTTGGAGCCATTCAATAATGTACTCGGGACACTGATTGAGCTCTATGCTCAAGCTCGATTTGGAAGTACATCTCCCATCACGGGGGCAACCCTGGGAGAGATTCGGGAAAAACATCTGAAAAGTCCCAAATAACTGGAACCTTGGCGAGTACTTGGATTGTGTTCTCCATTTCGAAACCTCTCGCCTCTTTGCCTTACCGACATGATAATACATGTTGAAGTTAAAATTATATGTGAGACAGAGGGATTATCTTCTACCATAAGTAACCATGAAGGTCTGCACACTATAACTATATCGATATACAAAACACCATCAACTAGATAAGAAAACATTGAGAACGGTTATAAAAATACACCAATTACCACGTCCGAGGATAGTCCTTGTTGGAGATCTAGGGCATAGGCCTCTAGTGGTGTGGCTCTGTCATTCCTCGACTGCTCACAACATCCCGGTCAGCCTTCATGTCCTCCTCGTCCTTATTCTCTATTCGTAGCCACGGTTCCCTGCACCGCTCCTAATACCGGCATACTCGTGGCTTGTGGGAAAAAAGCTCAAATGTGTTCGGGTTGATGACACATGAAGTAGTTTCCTGTGAAGGGAACATCCCGTCACACTATCGATGCTGGTTGGGGTGCCTGTTATGATATTAACGGGGGGTGGTAGTGCTTGCACTGGCTGCTGCCGGAGCTGGTATGCTTGTCGATAAGGTTTGTGGCGATAACTCTGTCTCCAATCACGAGACTGTCGTCGAGGGACCGCCTCCCTCTCTCGTCCTCGAGGGGCCTCTACATGCCTTTCTTGCTGCAGCGCGGCCATCATCTGGTCCATTTCCAATGCGTCATCGTGGGTAGCAATGTTGTGTAAAGAGGTTTGGACATTCATAATCAAAGCCTGTTGGAGGTCATCGCACAACCCTCGATAAAACCTAGTGGCCTTGTCTTTGTCAGTTACTGCAAGCATCTCCGCAAAATTGGCTAAGTGGATGAATTCTCTCTGGTACTGTGGTGTCGTCTTATTTCCTTGACGAATCTGTAGGAAACGCTCCTGCAACTCTGCTCGATCTACTTCAAGTATGAAGTGTTCTAAAAACACCTCAGAGAATTCTCCCCATATAATAATGCGTAGCAGGCGTCATATAAAAGTGGAACGAATAATTTCCCGCCACCAATCACGAGCAAATCCCTCTAGCAGGGTCACCACCAAGGAAACTGCAAATACTCATTGGAATTTCATCCCTTCTAGCAGTTCCTCGACTCTTTCTATCCATTCCTCTACCTGCATCACCATCTTGACACCTCGGTAAATAGGAGGTCTTAACCCTCAGAAGTTGGTTAACATTCCTGACCTATGAACGACTTGTTGTTGATGCTGTCAAATAGTAGTCTAAAATGTGCCTAATAAGGCTGCGAGGATTTGTCCCAGCTCTATCTCAGTAAAGGGAACTGTGGGAGAAGATGGTAGAGTCAGAGGGTGGTGCTGATTTCTTGAGGAAGATCCTCTGTTACTCGACTCCGGTATCTGGAGGAGCCAGGAATTTTAAAGTAGGGGAATTTGCAAAACTGACCAAAGCGGAAACGAGTGTGCACGAGTACACAAACGTGCAACCTAGAATCCTTAAATTATAACCTTATCGGGTCCACCAGGCTTCCACGACATGGTTAGTCCCAAACCAAGGAACGAAGTGAGGAATAGAAGGATTCTGAGACTTCCCACACTGACGGATTGTGAATGCTCTGATCCAATTGTAAGACCCTCCCCCCAAACCTTAGACCAGGTCGGGTCGAAAACGGTCCTTACCGCCTAAAACAGCCACCCTACGCTTTTCATGCGGCTACAACCTACTCACCTAGCGTAGAATGATCGCCTTGTCAGGCTATGAAAACTCATCACATCACATCAGATCATAGCAGAAGTAAATCAGAAACCAAAAAATATATTTACAACTAAGGCCGTAGCCATAATTTTATACATGCGGTCCATCAGGCTAAAGAAAACTACAACACTCTCTCTTCTTTTAACAAGCTAATGGCTCACATCTCTAAAGACTGAAGACGAGACTGGTGCATCTGCTCGTGCCGACTCTAAGGCAGGTACGCTCTCACGCAGTATCTGGGCCTCGCACTGCTCCAGCTCCTGTGAATGGTTATTTAAATAACCGTTAGTCACAAAACTAAGTGGATTCACACCTCCCCCCAAGATCCATAAACTCGGGGACGAGAGTGAGCATCAACACTATCAACAATAGCGAACCCCGCGGGCCTCACCAATGTGGCTGTCGGTGACAGTGGTCAGTCCTGCCACTTCTGGTGGACGTATCACACTACCCAGGCCCCAACGTATATTCCCGTGTACTCTCGGATGTGAGCGACATTCGATGATTTCTGAAATTTAAGCCGACCAGCGGAGGAATCCAACATGGCATAAAACGTCTGATCACCCATGGTACGCATCTCCCTGTCGCCTTGAGTTATCAACATTCCCGCACCTGTACGTATTGTCTACGAGCATGATCGACACGCCACTTTTTATTGCAAGAAATTCACAAGCATTTCAATAAATAACTGGCACATCGATGTTTACAATGGCCTGCCCTACTCGACATGAAAGTCGTTCTTCATGCACTCGATCAGCCGCTAATGTTCGTTGGAGAGTTCGCTCGTTGGAGTTCTTCGATCGCGAATGGGAGGGAGAAATTTCACTTGTCCTTGCTTGGAGAGGGTGGTTCGTACCAATAGAGGCGACAGACAAACCCTAGACCTGTAATTCTCCTTCTCGTCTCCCCAGGAAAAGAAACACGCATTTTTATACTTTTCTTTAAAATAAGCTACCGCCGGAGGTAGAGATAGCGCCCCGTCGTATGTATTCTCACGCGGTGTCGCCAGCTGTCCATTAAATTTGGGAAAATGTCAAAAAATATATTTGCGCCACTTTTGGAGACTGCAGCACGGTAATGACTAACGCCTGACGGTAGCGGTTTCTTCTTGACGAATTGACTCGACGGTCGTCGAAATGGCTAACGCCCAGCGATAGGATTAGCGCCCGGCGGTAGGTAACAAAGAAGACTCCTTGCGCACAATAATAATTCTTCCATGCTAGCGCCGGCGGTAGTGCTACTGCCGGCGGTAGGTCACAGAACTTGAAACTTTCGTTATTCATACCTGTACATTTGCACATTATACCCAACACAAGTATGATCTAATACAATTTGGGATTTGATATTATCAAACTAAAGAGATGCGGACCATGAGTTCTAGTAAACTCCCCCTTTTTATTTTATTAAATCCTGTTGTTTATAAGATAAAAATCATTAGTAGCAAAGTATCATACAGTTCAATAATAAGTATGAAATATAAACCAAAATACAAAGTATGACTCCGCTTACATGTGTGTTCCCCCTACATGTGTGCTCCCCCTACACATGATCTTCCCCTAGGTGACTAATATGACGTGCTTATGAACAAATAAATCTCCCTCTTTTGAAATTATCGAAAGGACGGGGAAGTAACGGTAGTGGTTGGAAATTAATTAGAGATGAAGTTTTGACACAACAAACGCACACACGTGGGATAAAGAGCAATATTTGGACAGACCTAGTCACCATAAGAAAAACATTTGATGTAAAGAATGGCAGAGCATGAGAAATATTTGGACACAACATACAAAACTAAATACACAAGATGTTGCATACAATGTCATGTGATTTATAGATTTAATGCAGTGCAACATTAGAAGCGTCATGAATAGTAATAGTGTACTAGTACACATGTGCAATAGATAGTCAGTGTAGTTTAAGTTCAATTCTTTTGCATGGAAGAGTCAGATAGAATAATGACAGGTGTACGCGTAGCATCAAAAGAAAAAACATCAGGTAGAAATAAATATTAATACGTGTGTTATCTCAATAAGTCAATATGCTAACACAAGAGTGATGAAGTGAAAAATCGTGTCACGATTATATGTACAATATACGAAGAGTAGAACAAAGGGGCCCTAACTCAATTAATCGTCTTTGCACAAGATCGAAACGATTTCATAGGTCAAGGTGTTCATCCTCACAATGCTCATGGAGGCTTATCATGAGAAATGAGTAGTGCTTGGACGGTAACCTTGACACCTAATTTGATAGCATAGAAATAGTGTATACACTTTTTTTCATTTCATCACTTTTTTCACTATCAATTTTATGGATATTTTTGTGTAGTTCAAGATCTCCAAATCAATCGAAATCTACCAACATAGATAGATACACTTTAACTTGTATACAAAGATCTTATTACTGTAATTTTGGCTCAATGGTCTAAACTCTATATATGAAACACGAATAACATGACATTGAATTTTCAAATCATTCCTAACATGTTAGACACAATATCACGAGTTATAACATGTAAGCTTTGAAATTTCAACTAGAGTGCAATATCTAGGGATGTGTGAATTGTGAAAAGTCATTATGCTGCCTAAATTCTCACACATACTTAGAGGCATAACAAACACACTTTTATATCAAATAGAATCCAGTAGCTAAATACCAATAGATTAGACACAGCATGACAAACCATACAATGTGAACATAGATTAACAATCCTAAATAAAACATTGTATGCAATTTTTGTGCTTTCAGTTCTAGTCATGCATGCCCGAATAACAATGATGGTGCTTAAGAAAACATTGTTTTTTTGAAAATAAACAAACAAAACCCCAAAATGTTTTTTTTGTTATTTTTTGGCTTTTATAATTTTGTTTTGTTTTTTTAATAATTAAAGAGAAAACAAATTAAACAAAAAAACAAGTCAAAAAACATGTTTTTGAGTTTTTATAATTTCTAAACTTTTTAGTGTAAAATTTTGAAAAGATTTTACCAAGTTACCGCCGGCGGTAGTGGTATGGCGCCGCGGTATCCCATATTAATAGACTCGGCCCTGGCCCGACCTCCACACAATTCCCTTTTCTGTTCTTACCTCTTAACGAAAGCTTCCACCGGCACTTCCTCCGACTCAAGGTAATGACCCGTCCTTTGCTTCCCCTTTTTGATTTATGATGAGATTAGGGTAATATTCATGGAAGATTTACAAGTTAGGGTAGGATCCATGGAGGTAGGTTAGAGATTTGAAGCTTCAAAATAAGGAGGGTTAGGGTTTTTGTTTTCTTTATGGATCTAAGGTTGAACTTTTGAATCTAGGCTATATATGATTAGATGCCCTCCCTAACTAAATTTTTATGCAAAAATTGTTAAAAACTGGAGATTTGGGGGGAGATCTGGAGGAAGAAGACGAAACACAGTTCGTCGGGCTACCCCGCGACGGTAACTAATTATCGCAAAGCGGTAAGAGAAAGAGGTCACTTGTTCAATTTTTTTTTAAAAAAATTTCTTTTTGTTCTCAGGTTATGGCCTCATCCAGTTCACAACCACTGCGACAGAGTTTCTCCAAGCATTCCCGAACTCCAACACAGACCTACCCTGTGGTGGAGAGTGCCACTGTGAGTGTGGCAATGGTCGTTGAGATCGACGTGGGCTGATATCTCCACATATATACCTACTTGGATGACGTAGAAATGCTACTGATGCTTGAGTCGGATGCCTTTTTTCATCCGTACTCGTTAGTAAATTCTATAAAAATCTCCGCGATCCAACAATCACATCACTTGACGGAGGGGTACAGTCAAATATAGGCTCACACAATGTGACCATTGAACCCGAGGACTTAGAAAAAATGTACAACTTGACTCCAGGCTCCGAACGACTCGACATCGTCGAGTCCTTCAGGACTTCTAGAACTGGACTCGAGTAAATGAGTTTCTCCATGGTGAGGAACATCGCCGAGACCTTATCACTACAGTGGCTACGCTCACTCCAGACGCACTCATTATTCAGGACATCTTGTGTCACTCCCTCATGTACAAGTCTGGGGACACGAAGAAGATAACTGCTCAGCTCTCCATGGTGACATACTACATCATGGTAGGTATACCATTCAGTGCATCAGATTTGATTTTATCTATGATGTGTTATACGTTTCAGTTGAAATCTCCTGAGTGTCAACGATTGAACACCCTGCCATTAGGCGGGGTGATTTAGAGGATGTTGGTGCATAAGTATCCAACCATCGATTGGACATCGTTTCCAATCGATACTTGTCCACAGACTTATAGGGTAACAGAGATCTCAACGTCACCTACTGCACGACCATCCACTTCATAACCTCCTCTTCATCGTGGAGGATCCCTCGGGGAAACCCGTCGGGATATTTACTAGATGGTTGATGAGCAGGGTCGGGAGATACATGAGTATGGTCGGGAGATACGGGAGACGAACAAGGCGGTGACAGGATTGAAGAAGATGATGAAGAAGATGATGTGAAAGTTCAACATCTCTCTGACTTCTTCAGAGTAGCATCTCAGATTAGGCATTCGGTACTCAGATCTTAGTGGCACTACCTTCCCTCCTTCCTCTTTTTTTGTTAAAAACTATAAGAAGATAGGTTTGACATTATTATATTTATTGTCAACTCTCGCCGATAGTGGTACTGTTGGTGATAATTATCATGTTTTTAATTATGCTTACTGTGATTGGTATTGACACAATAACCTTCTTATCTTAATATTCAACATTTTTAGAAATCTGTAGCTAGCTGAGTATAGTTTCACAGTAGCATGCTACATGAGTTTCTTACAGTTTGCACGAGCATAAGTAAGTTTTCAGATTTTAACATATATCTATCATATATCTAACGAGAGCATATATCGAGTTGGCTCAAAACAAACCAATGAAAGAAAAAGGCAAAAGAAAACACATGATAAGCATATAGTGAAGTAAACTAGTGTAGTTCATTTTGATCTTACTTCACCCAAATGGTGGATATTAATGGATTGAGGATTTAGGTATCCAAGCGAAACTGTGTGAGGCGGTTCACTTGGGTACCCAAATACTTCGTGTTGGCTTATGGGGAGGCACGGATGAATGAGTCATCTCACTAGAATGCAGTGCGTCATTCTTACTAATGGGTCTCTATTCATACCTTGGTTAAATATTCATTTTATACATCAAATTTTCATACAAGTTATTTTGAGTCTTCTTATAGTAATCTTTGTTTGAAACACCGTGCATGGAAGATTCAGCTCTGATGAATTGATTTTCCAATATAGATTTACGTTGTTTAACATAAAGACTCATTGCGTAGTGATTTTTAAAAAGAAATTTTTGTTCATTTGATTTTAAAAAGGGAGTGGTTTGATTTTGCAAATGAAGATGATTTTTATGTTTTGGAATATCATTTGCGCATGCTTGATGTATTTTACTCCTTTTGATTGTCTTAGTTATTATATGAAAATTCTTATTCAATGTGTTTTTGGGTTTTGCTTGAAATTTAAGAGCTATGGTTTGAGAGTTTTTAATAATTATTTTCTTAAGCATATTGATTTTTGCTTCCAATTTTTATTTTTAATTTTGAGATTAAGTTTGACTTTATTGTACGCGACTGTACTATTTTTAAGAATGAAAACTATAGATTCAATATGAGTTTCATACTTACTACTGAATTCATCAAAAGTCTCATTCATCTCCTTAATTTCAATTTTAAAAACATAGCATCTAGCACAATCACTTTTCAAAGATGAGTTTTCTAAACATAATTTCTCATTTTGTTCTTTTGCAAACAGAAGCATTTTTTCAACAACCTAATATTTTTATTTTAGTTCATTATTGTTGGGTTCATTGCTCACAATGTTCCAGATTTGTAGAAGTCAAACAAGTCAGTGATATACACATAGTTGTATTTGATGTATGTTCAAATTCATGCATGCATGTTAGTCCTTGTCACATTGATTGGATAGATATTTCAAGTGGTTGTGATGGGTGGTCACAAGATAGAGAAGTGGAGAGACAGAAATCTATCCAAGTCCACAGCCATTGAGTGAAGCAAACTCACTCAACGCCAGATGTCTAAGGAAGAAAGCTAAAAAAAGATATTCGATTAAGTTCACAGGCGTTGAGTGAAGCCAATTCACTCAACGCTAGATGTCAAGAAGAGTTGTTGACAAGGGCAGAATTCTGGTTAAGTCCAGAGGCGTTGAGTGAGGACAGCTCACTCAACGCCAGATGAGCAGAAGCGTCGAGTAAAGACCAGTCAGTCAAATCCTTTGCATTGACAGTGAAGAAAATTGGCTAAGTCTGCAGGCGTTGAGTGAAGCTAGTTCACTCAACGTCATACAACAAAAAGTGCTGAGAAAAGACTGTGGAGTCAAAGCTTAAGAAGTTGGAAAGGCAGAAAAGTAGCCAAGTCCACAGGCATTGAGTGATGTCAAATCACTCAACATCATACATCTAGAAGCGTTGAATCAAGCTGACTCTGTCAAAGCCTAAGAAAAAAACAGATAGGAATGCGACTAAGTCCACATGTGTTGAGTGAAGGCAGTTCACTCAACGCCATATAACAAGAAGAGTCATGTAAATCTGAGTCTGTCAAAGCCCAGCATTGGCATGACAGAAAATCAACTAAGTCCAGAAGCGTTGAGTGATAACAACTCACTCAACGCTAGAGAAGAAAGCGGCGTGTGATGTCAAAGCTCAAGAAGAGATAGATAGAAAAATCTGTCTAAGTCCAGATGCGTCGAGTGAAGACAGCTCACTTGATGCCTGAAGAAAAAGGCGTTGAGTGATGAAGGCTCACTCAACACTCTCAACGCCTAAGATGCTGAAAGGTTCAGAAAGTTGACTAAGGGTTTTGGCGTTGAGTGAATCTTGTTCACTCAATGCACTCAACGCCTAAGCAAGGCTGAAGAATTGACTAAGTCCAGAGGCGTTGAGTGAAGCCAGTTCACTCAACGCACTCAACGCCTATGCAATGCTGAAGAATTAGCTAAGTTCAGAGGCATTAAGTGAAGTCAGTTCACTTAACGCACTCAACGCACTAAACGCCTGAGTTGGAATTGGGAATTTGGCTAAGTCCACAGATGCTGACGTTAGCAAAAGTCAACAAAAGTCAACGGAATTCAAATTCATTGTGGGAAAGATGCAGTACACCACTAATGCCGTCGGCGGCCTGCTGTAAGATTTATTCTGTAAAAGGAAGGCTATAGATCTGTAATTAATGTTGGGCCCATGGGTCAAGAGAGCCGTTGGACGGCGAATAATAAAAGGAATGAGATCGGTGGAAAAGAGAGAATCTTTACTAGGTTGTGTCTTTTCGAAAAAGAAAAAAAAAATCATCTTCTTCCTCGCCATTGTTGTAGAGCTCGAAGCAGAAGTTAAAAATCGACTGAACCCAAAAGGTCATCAAGTTAGCTGCTGCGATCAACACCGGCAACAGCAAGAGCAGAGATATTTCTCTGAGAGAAAAGCAGCCAAGGCCTACCCCTGCTGCAGTTACATCACAGCCCGAGCGGAGCTTATTCTGAAGACTATTTTCTGGAGCTGTGAATAAGGAATCTGGACTGAGTTTTCTCAGGCCAGAAGAAGGAAGACACATAGATCATTTCTCTGTTGTCTATTCAACACCACAAACTTTATTTTCTGTAGGATCTTTCTAAATCTGAGTTGTAAGCCTAATTATAAAGGCCGAGTGTAGGATCTTATATAGATCTGAGTGGTAGGATTCTGTTAAGAATCTGAGTGTAGGGCTTTGGCCGGAGTGGTATGATTCAAGGGTGAATCTGAGTCGTAGGATCCTTTGGATCTGAGGTAGGGCTGTCCTTCTAGCCTGAGTGGTAGGGCCTTTTGGCCTGAGGTAGGTGATATTTTGATCACTAAGTTGTAGGACTTTGTGCCCGAACTGTAGGTCTTGGAGAAGACTGAGTGGTCTCGCGGGATCGTGTTGTAAGCTCTTAGGAGCCAAGTTTTTGGCGAAGTGTCTTATCTAATACACTGTTAAAAAGGCGGGATGGGCAGTAGACGTACCCATATTCTGTGGAAGCACTATAAACCATATGTGTACCCTGTGTGATATTCTTGAAAGCACTACTAACTAATCACATCACTCTAAGAGGAGTGAAAATCTTAAAAGACCTAAAAACCTATTCATCCCCCCCCCCCCTCTAGGGTTTATCTACTCTTGAAATCAAAGACTTTCAAGTGGTATCAAAGAGAGGTTACTCAAGAAAGATTTAATAGTTTGAGTAGATCTCCAAGGGCAGCAGTCAGAGTATACTTATGGGTTCAAGAGAGAACCATAAGGAGCTTGGTTCCATGAAGCTTCCTATCTGCAGAAAGGAATGCTTTGGAATCTGGAAGGAGAGAGTCAGGCTATTCATGGAAGCATCTGACCCAAGGATCTTTGTGACAGTCAAAGAGGGACCTTTTATCCCTATGAAAGTCTCAGCTCTGGATGCCAATGTCCAGACACCCAAGTCATATTCAGAGATGACTAAGGATGAGGCCATTCTTACCACCTTGGACAAGAGAGCCCAGAACACCATAGTTAGTGTTATTGATGATTCTACCTTTCAGAACCTAGTTCATTGCAAGACCTCCAAGGAGATGCGAGACACTTTGGTGGTCTATATGGAGGGCATAGAAGAGGTCAGATATGACAGGAAGTCCATACTCAACCAAGAGTAAGAGGCTTTCAGGCAATCCAAGGAAGATGACATAGCTAGTTGCTATGAAAGATTCTTCAGAATAGTAAAATGAGCTAAGGACATATGACCGGGTCTTTAACAATTATTAACTTAATGACAAGTTCCTATGGTCTCTAACTGGAGACTAGGACACCAAGATTTGTGTCATCGGTGAGGTGGCAAAGCTAGCTGATACTCCACCACCCACTCTATTTAGGAAGCTGATGTCTTATGAAATGCAGCTGACTGGCAGGAAAGAGGAGGAGACAAGTAGCAGATCACTGATCAGGGAGAAGGCTATGGTCTTCAAGGCAGAGAGCTCAAAGAGGAGCAAGGAGAGGATTACCTCTCCTCCAAGATGGCCAGCTGAGTCAGATAACTCAGAACCATGCACATCAGACTGCAATATGTCTGATAAGAAATTTGTTGCCTTCTCTAGGCAATTTCTGAAGCTGATGAAGAGGAAGGGGTGGAGGAGCAGACCTTCCTCCTCATCTCATCACTAGAAGGACCACTACAAAAATGAGAAGAAACCCTCAAAGGAGGACATGTATGACTCTAAAACTTGTAAATATATTTCTTCTAAAGTTGTGTTACTACTGCAGCAATCCAGAGCATGTTATAGCTGACTGGCTAGTCAAGTGAAAGGAAGCTGGTGAGAAGAAGGATCACTAGCACAAGGGAAAGAAGGAGAAGTCCTTCATTGCAAAGAAGGAGAAGAACTAGACTGACTCATCTTCATTAGAGTCTGAAGATGAAGAAGAAGAAGCCTACATAGGGCTAGTTGTTGTTTGGGCAAAAGAAGTTGAAGATTATCCTACTACAGGGATAGGGATCAGGGCCCCTCTATCACAGTCAGACAGTGACTTAGAGGAGGATGAAAGAGATGAAGACAACATCAGCTGTTATGGGCCAATGACAAGGTCTGATGAGGAATCCTACCAAGAACAGCCTGGTCCAGTTAAGGTACACTCTCTATCCAGTTCATCATCTGAGTCAGAATATTCTGAAGCATTTCATTCAGAGATGAATGTGACTCTGAATCTGAGTAAGATATTAATCAACTGATTAATAAGTATGGTGAACTTCTGAATGCTTTGAAGAAAAGCAAGAAGCTGGCCAAAAAGCAGGCCGAGGAGATTATCTCCCTTCAGCATGCTTCTTCCCTACAGTCTGAGTCAGCAACCTTACTGGAATAGAAAACAAGGGAGGTTAGCCAACTGAAGAACATCACAGTCATTCAGATTGGCACCATTAAATACAAGGATAGTCTCATTAGAGATCTGGAAGATAAACTTCAGAGGGAAAAGAGGATTGTGGCTAGCTACTATATACCCAATTTTGTGTTGTGCATCATTGACTTCTTCTCCTCTCAGAAAAAAAAGAGGGGCTTAGGATTCAAGGGAAACACAAAGGACTGCCCATTTCAAAGGAAAGGGAAAAACTCCAGTTCAGCCACTCATTGCCTTTGAAAAGGTAATTCTCCCTTCTAACAAGTATGACCAAGACTCCATGTATGGTCAGTAGAAGAATGAAAATTCTTCCTAGAAGAATACAAATGTACCTTCCAATGACAGGAGAAGAGGAATGAGGATGAGTGCCTTCAAGGCATCCCATGAAGAAATTCAAATAACCCATCATGGATCATTTGTCTTTGGTACTCCAACCCCCACTCTCAAGAATGTGGCTGCATCCAAATTTCAGGGCCATCCAGCAAAGACCATGACCAAGGGCCAGTCTATCAGCAAGCCAGATTTGGCTATTTCTGATGCTATCAAGAGCATGTCTTTTGCATAGAAGACTGCTACTAATGGCTTTCAGAGCAGGCCAAATAAGTCTAATGGAAGACTTACCTTCAGCCAGATCCTAGCTGAAAGGAACCTGAGAAAGGCTACTACTGTTCTTTCTAGACAGAGAGCTGTTGTCAGCATAGCTAGCAGACAAGCTCAGAAAAGAAGGTATAATATTCATGAGTGCTGGTGTTGTGGGAAAGTGAGCCACTATGTTATAGATTGCTGGCATAATCACGGTGTGGCTAGAGCAATAGTTAGTCCACCAGTCAGAAAAGTTGCTGGTAGACAAGTCTCTTTTCAGACTAATCAGAACCTAGGACCCAATACCTATTGGGGTCCTAAGATAAAATAAACCATGTCTTGCAGGTTAGTCCAAGTGCCCATACTCATATATGGTACTTGGACAGTAGATGTTCCAAGCACATGACTGGAACAAGTAGCAACTTGAGGGAGTATACTCAAGTGAAGGATAGACCCAAAGTGATCTTTGGTGGATCAGACAGAGGAGTCACTGAAGGTTATGGTAAGATCACAAATGACATAGTCAAAATCACAAGAGTAGCTTATGTGGAAGGGTTGCAACACAACCTGATAAGCATAAGCCAACTCTGTGATCTTGGCTATGACATAGTATTCCACAAGGATGAGTGTCATATTAAGAGGTTGAGTGACCAAGAGGTCATCTTGACAGGCACTAGGAGTGAGAATGTCTATTGTTTAAATTTTCTATGTTTAGATATAGACTCTCCTATATACCTAGTTGCAAATGAGAAAGTCTCATACTATGTCCAATGACATAAGAGATTAGCTCATTTGAACTATAAGATAATTAACAAGCTCTTTAGTGAAGAGTTAGTTAGGAATAGTCCTAAAATAAAATGCACTAAAGAAGGTGTTGTGTATTGTATTCATAATAACCTAGATTTGTGTGAAGTCACCCTTGAACTAAAATGAATTAAGTATGTATTTGATGTTATTTTCTAGTTAAGTGCTTGCAGGTTATTATTGCTAAGTATAGACCAATGTCAGTTTACAGTGAGTCACCAAACACAGGACCATGTAATGTAATCCCTCATTGTGTGATCCATGGTGTTGGCTCATGTGTAACCTCTCTATTGGGATGCACTTCATTTTCAAGTACTAAAGAATTGGAAGAAAGGAAAAGTTGCTGATCTTTGAAGAAAGAAGAAAAGAGATTTTTCTAAAATTTCCTAAGTACATTTTTCGAAAAGAGGAAGTGTTTTCGAAAAGTCTAAGTTAATTTTTCGAGAAAGAAGAACAGTTCTCGAAAACTTAATGACTTCTCGCAAAACTTTCAAAAACTTTTAAGTTCTATTTTTCAAAAAATGCTCTGAAGATGTTTTCGAAAAACCAATTTCATCTTTTGAAAAAGGAATTCTATTTTCGAATAATCTAATTCATTTTTAAAGAAAGACAAGATGTTTTCGAAAAGCCAAATCTTCTTTTGAAAATCTGTATTCAGTTCAAAGAAATTATGCGTAAAGCCTTCTTCGAAAAAGGCCATGACGTTTTTCGAAAAGACAAGTTCTTTTCAAAGAATTTTAATCCTTTTGAAGAATACAATTGCTGCAAATTCAAACTTTAATTCGTCGATTAGGATTTCGTTCGTCGAACGGAGTTCATTATTCGTCGAACGGAACTTCCAATTCGTCGAACGCAACTTCAATTCGTCGAACAAGATTTCATTAGTCAAACGGGATTTCAAATTTCGATTCATATTTAATATGATTGATCTTCATTTCTTAAATGATTTCAGACTGTTAGAAGAAGTTCTATATAAAGTCTTGTCGATGGATTCGCTAACCCTAATGCTAATGATAATCATAATCTTAAGTTTGAATCGCCGCAAGTTCAAGATTGGGAAAAGTCGCACACTGCATTCGTCGTTCTTCTCCGAAGCTTCTTCCTCGATCCAGTGATTCAACAGAGGAATAGTTTCTCCAAACATCTATTTGATCGTGTCGCATCTTAAGAATTTCAGATCGTGTTCTCTCAAGATTTCTTCCTCAACATCTTCATCAAGATTTTAAGTTCTCAAGAGGGAAGAAGTTTGAAGATTTCAGATCTGGATTTGTGAAGTATTATTGTTGTAAAACTTTATTTTAATTCTTGTAGGAGCTTTGTCTTCGAGCTTGTAGGAAGATTATTCTTCTGAGTGTATATCCCATATTGGGGGATCGAGTTTGTAGGAGTGTGTTTACTCCGAGCTGTAGGAGCATTGCTCCGAGGTGTAGGATTGTTTTATTCCGAGATATAGTGAAGTAGTCAAGGCTAGCCATGGTGTTAGATTGGTGAGGTGGAGAGTGGACGTACCCAAGATTGGGGAACCACTATAATTCCTTGTGTCGTCTGGTTTGTGTTTGATTACTTGTTGTGCTAAACTCTCTCATATTTTTATTCCGTAAAAGACGCAGATCTCACCTATTCACCCCCATCTAGGTGATTTAGGTAGACAACTAGATATTTCTCAGAAGGCATTTGTTTTGCATGCCAAAAGGGCAAGAAGACCAAAGCTTCTTTCAAGAGCTTTGGGATCAAAGACTCTGTGAGGTGTTTATACCTCTTACATAGGAACTTGTTTGGTCCTATGCCAGTTCATTGTCTAGGTAGGAAAGTCTACACTCTTGTGGTTGTTGATGACTTTTCCAGATTTGCATGAGTTTTCTTTTTGTAGAAAAAGTCTGAAACCTCTAATGTCTTCAAAACATTTGTCAAGCAAATTCAGAATGAATTTGACAGTACTGAGGTCAAAATCAGAAGTGACCATGAGACTGAATTTCAGTCTGATAGCATGACAAGGTTCTGTGAAGAGCAAGGGATTCACCAAGAATTTTCTTCTCCAAGAACACCCCAGCAAAATGAGATTGCTGAAAGGAAGAATAAGATTCTCATAGAGACTGGAAGGACCTTGTTGAGTGACACATCTCTCCCAGAAAATTTTTGGGCTGAGGTAGTGAATACTGCATGTCATGTCCTTAACAGAGCTTCTATTACTAAGGGCCACAAGAAGAGTCCCAATAAGATCTTGAAGGGTAGAAAACCAAACCTGGGCTATCTCAGGATCTTTGGTAACAAGTGTTATGTGCTGAATAATGGGAAGTCTCATATGACTAAGTTTGCTGCCAAGTCCTATGAAGTGATTTTTGTTGGGTACAACAATCATAGTAAGGCCTATAAGATCTATAACTTGACAAGTCAAGTTGTAGAAAAGTCTGTTAATATAGTATTTGATGAGTCAATTATGATTAACTGTGAGCTGCCAAGCTCCTCTAGTCCTGCAGGTACAGAGCTAATGATGGACAAGCTGACTATCAAGGAAGCTGATCCAATAGTTCAAGATGAAGTTGACAAAGTGTGCATTCCAGAGGAAGCACAAGGCATATAGGTTGTGGATGATGATCAGCAAAACGAAGACAATGAAGATCAGGAAGGTGGAGCAAGATTTCCTTCAGTAGTCAGGCATCTAAGGGATTATCCAAGACACCAGATTATTGGCGATGCTAACTAAGGAATGGTGACAAAGAGTAAAAGTCTGAATACAACTTTGTATTCTAATTTCCTGTCACAAGTTGAGCCCAAGAGATTTGAAGAGCCCAACATAGACCAGTTCTGAATTGTAGCAATGCAAGAGGAATTGAACCAGTTTAAGAGGTGTAAGGTCTGAAAGCTGGTTCTCAGACCACAAGGACTTAATGTCATTGGAGTCAAGGGATTTACAGGAATAAACTTGATAAAAATGACATTATAGTTATGAACAAGGCTAGACTGGTGGCTAAAGGATACAGATAAGAAGAAGGTATTGACTTTGATCAAACCTTTGCCCTAGTAGGCAGATTGGAAGGCATCAGACTATTCATTACATATGATGCATACTAAGGATTCAAAGTCTACCAGATGGATGTGAATTCAGCCTTTCTGAATGGTGACTTAAAGGAAGAGATTTATGTTGAACAACCTCTAGGTTTTGTTGTTCCTAACTCACCTGATTCTGTTTATAGACTTAGGAAAGCTCTATATGGGCTGAAGTAAGGTCATAGAGCATGGTATGAGACATTGTCTAGCTTACTCATTGAGAATAAATTATTAAGGGGGAAGATAGACAAGACCTTATTCCTAAGGGAATCTAATGACAAGATCATCCTAGTCCAGATTTATATTGATGACATAATCTTTGGATCTACTGATAACAATTTTTGCAGGAAGTTTGTCAAACTTATGCAAGGGAAGTTTGAGATGAGCAGTATGGGTGAGCTCAAGTTCTTCTTGGGCCTCCAAGTATGACAGACTGAAGATGGATTATCCATATCCCAGTCTAAGTTCACCAGGGATTTGATCAAAAAGTTTGGTATTGAGAATTCCTCCACCATGAAAACTCTCATGGGGTCAAGTATGTCTATAGACAAAGATGAGTCAGGAAAACCTGTTGATGAAAATTTATATAGAGGGATAATTAGCTCCCTTCTATACCTTGTTGCAAGTAGGCCAAACATCATGTATGTTATATGTGTTTGTGCTAGGTATCAGGACTCCCCTAAAGAATCTCACAACTTTGCTGATATGAGGATTTTGAGGTATCTTAAGGGCACAACAGATCTTGGCCTATAGTACCCTAGAAATAGGGATTTTGAACTAATTGGCTATTCAGATGCAGATTTTACAGGCTGCAAAGATGACAGGAAAAGCACTTTAGACACATGTCAGTTCTTGGGAGGAAGACTAGTGTCTTACAGCAGCAAGCAGCAAACAAGTGTTGCAATTTCAACTGCAGAGTCAGAATATATAGCTGTTGGGAGCTGTTGTGCATAGTTATTGTGGATCCAACATCAAATTCAGGACTATAGCCTTCAGATAAGTAGAAGTCCTTTATTTTGTGATTCTAATAGTGCAATCTCTATAGCTAGAAATTTTGTCTCACATAGCAAGATTAAACACATAGAGATTAGGTATCACTTTATAAGAGAGTGTGTGGAATGCGAAGATATCAGTCTTTTGTTTGTCCCTACAGACAAGCAATTGGCTGACATCTTCACCAAGCCACTAGATGAACCAAAGTTCAACACCATCAAGGTTGAGTTGGACATGTTGAACTTGGTATAACTTCAGTTACTCCTCACTTTATTTTTGGTTGTAGGAATTACTACTTCTTGCAGGGTATGAAGACCACAAGTGATATCAAGACTGGAATGGACTAGAGTGTCTATCAGATAAAATGATAGAAGATGATCCTGTTGAGGGGAGGCGGGGGCACGTACTAATGCTCCTATTGAGGGGGAGCAAGTCCACCATACTGGAATAGACTCAACTTCCTGCAGAGAAGAAGCAAGCAACTACAACAGTTGATTATCTAAACTCAAAAAGGGGGAGAAGATAATTAGAGGTCAGCACCTCCCTGACTATTCTACAGAAGTCAAAAAGGGGGAGAAGGGAATGATTAAGGAAATGACCAAGGCCAGGCAGCAACAAAACAAGGGGAGCAGGAAGTGATGATGATCACCCTGCAGGCAAGGAAAGTATGGTAACCTATATCTTGATACTCTTGAAGTTTTCCAATTTAATGTTTTATTGTTGCATATATTAGTGTATATCATTGACTCAGAATTTTGTTTGAGAGTTTTGACTTCTTCATACAGGAGGAGATTATTAGGACCATTGATCACAATGTCCCAGATTTGTAGAAGTCAAACAAGTCATTGGTATACACATAATTGTATTTGATGTATGTTCAAGTTCATGCATGCGGGTTGGTCCTTGTCACACTGATTGGACAGGTATTCCAAGTGATTATGACAAGTGCTCACAAGGTAGAGAAGTGGAAAGACAGAAATCTGTCTAAGTCCACAGGCGTTGAGTGAAGCAATCTCACTCAATGAAAGATGTCTAAGGAAGAAAGCTAGAAAGAGATATTCGATTAAGTTCATAGGCATTGAGTGAAGACAATTCACTCAACGCCAGATGTCAAGAAGAGATGTTGACAAAGGAAGAATTCTGGTTAAGTCCAGAGGCATTGAGTGAGGATAGCTCACTCAACGCCAGATAAGCAGAAGCGTCGAGTAAAGACCAGTAAGTCAAATCCTTTGCATTGACAGTGAAGAAAAGTGGCTAAGTCCGCAAGCGTTGAGTGAAGTCAGTTCACTCAACGCCATACAACAAAAAATGTTGAGGAAAGACAGTGCAATCAAAGCTTAAGTAGTTGGCAAGGCAGAAAAGTGATCAAGTCCACAGGCGTTGAGTGATGTCAACTCACTCAACGCCATACAGCTAGAAGCGTTGAATCAAGCTGACTCTGTCAAAGCCTAAGAATAAACAGACAAAAATGTGGCTAAGTACACAGGTGTTGAGTGAAGGCAGTTCACTCAATGACATATAACAAGAAGAGTCGTGTAAAGCTGAGTCTGTCAAAGCCCAGCATTGGCATGACAAAAAATCGACTAAGTACAGAAGCGTCGAGTGATTATAACTCACTCAACGCCAGAGAAGAAAGTGTCGTGTGATGTCAAAGTTCAAGAAGATATAGACAAAAATTTGTCTAAGCCCAGATGCATCGAGTGAAGACAGCTCCCTCGACGCCTGGAGAAAAAGGCTTTGAGTGATGAAAGCTAACTCAATACTCTCAACGCCTAAGATACAGAAATGTTCAGAATGTTAACTAAGGGTTTTGGCGTTGAGTGAAGCTTGTTCACTCAATGCACTTAATGCCTAAGCAAGGCTAAAGAATTGACTAAGTCCAGATGCGTTGAGTGAAGCCAGTTCACTCAATGCACTTAACGCCTAAGAAAGGCTAAAGAATTGGCTAAGTCCAGAGGCATTGAGTGAAGCTGGTTCACTCAAAGCACTCAACGCCTGAGTTGGAACTAAGAATTTGGCTAAGTCCACAGATGTCAACGTCAGTAAAAGTCAACAAAAGTCAATAGAATTCAAATTCATTGTGGGAAAGCTGCAGTACACCACTAATGGTGTCGACGGCCTGCTGTAAGATTTATTCTGTAAAAGGAAGGCTATAGATCTGCAATTAATGTTGGGCCCACGAGTCAAGAGAGTCGTTGGACGGCGAATAATGAAAGGAATGAGATCGCCGAAGAAGAGAGAATCTTTGCTAGGGTTTGTCTTTTCGAAAAAGTGGAAAAACTTCGTCTTCTTCCTCACCATTATTGCAAAGCTCGAAGCAGAAGTTAAAAATCGACTGAACCCAAAAGGTCATCAGGTTAGCTGCTGTGATCAACACCGACAACAATAAGATCAGAGATATTTCTCTGAGAGAAAAGCAGCCAATGCCTATCCCTGCTACAGTTACTTCACAGCCCGAGCAGAGATTATTCTGAAGACTATTTTCTAGAGCTATGAAGAAGGAATCTTGACTGAGTTTTCTCAGGACAGAAGGAGCAGGACACAAAGATCATTTCTCTATTGTTTATTCAACACCACAAACTTTATTTTCTGTAGGATCTTTCTAGATTTGAGTTGTAAGCTTAATTATAAAGGCCGAGTGTAGGATCTTCTATAGATTTGAGAGGTAGGATTATGTTAAGAATCTGAGTGTAGAGCTTTGACCTGAGTGGTAGGATTCAAGAGTGAATCTGAGTTGTAGGATCGTTTGGATTTGAGGTAGGTCTATCCTCCTAGCCTGAGTGGTAGGGCCTTTTGGCCTGAGATAGGTGATCTTTTGATCACTGAGTTATAGAGCTTTGTGCCCGAGCTGTAGGTCTTGGAGGAGACTGAGTTGTCCTGCAAGATCGTGTTGTAAGCTCTTAGGAGCCGAGTTTTTGGTGAAATGCCTTGTCTAACATACTGTTAGAAAGGCGGGAGGGACAATGGACGTACCCTTACTCTGGGAAAACACTATAAACCATCTGTGTACTGTGTGTGATATTCTTGAAAGCACTACTAATTAATCACATCACACTAAGAGGAGAGAAAATCTTAAAAAGACCTAAAAACCTATTCACCACCCCCCCTCTAGGGTTTAACTAGCATTGAAATCAAAGACTTTCAATTACATTTTATATAAGGTGTAGAAGTGTTATCTAAAGAGCATCGGGAGAACTCGGCACAGTAGTAGTAAATTCTATATTGACATATTTGCTTTTAAAATATTATTTTTTTAAACGTAATTTTGAGTTAATATTTCTCAATTTCTTGATTTTACGTTTAGCAATATTTAACATACATAATGTAGAAATTGAATTACAAACACAAAGAGAAATTGATTTTCTTACAATTCTCTTGGATGAGGCATGATTTGAACATACGGTTCCTTTGTCATCTTCATCTTGGTTTTCCTCTTCTAAAGATATATTTTCATCTTCCCTTCTGCTTGATATGGTTGTCATGTCTTCCTCCAAAAGGAGGTCTTCATTTGATTCTTCACTTGGATCCATGAGAAATTGCTCAGATTCATTGTCTGTGGAAGGAACACTACAAGTAATCTCAAGAAATTTTCAGATATCATAAGCAGTAGGAAGCATGTAGATGAGTTTGAAAATTTCTTGACCAAGTCTACAAAACAGACTATTCATAGTTTTGACATTTAAATAACATTCATGCATATTTAAATTATTTCGGGGCTTGTCACTAGTCATGTTTCAAACTTCTATATCTAATGATATAAGAAATTTTCTCATTAGAATTTTCCACTCATTATAGTTCGCACTTGTAAATAGAGGTGGTGCTAGTGATTTTTCAGTGTACAAAATTTCATCCCCACTAGTCGATTCGAGATAAGGGTTGGTCATCTTACTTCAAGATTTTAACCCTTTTTGAAGTAACCTCCCTCTAAATACTACTTGTTGGATCTAGTGACCAATCTTAGAGATGGGGGGTGAATAAGGTTTTTAATCAAAATTCAAAATTAAAATAAATTCTACCAAGGAATGTAACCTGTTCTGGAAGCTACCGCGAGCGGTAGGTTACAGAGCCACTTTTACTTGTAAAATTTTGCATTTTGATTTCTCACACAACCCTCAGACCCCTAGCAACATGCAACCACGAATTTGAGATGGAATAAAAGAAATAAAATTTTATTCAAAATTAACACAAGGGTTACAATAGAAACAAAACTGGATCTCCGTGACACCGGAGATCGGAGGCGATGAATCAAACAATCTTTTGGTTTCTATACCGACCTTACCAGGACCGGTTGGCTCTCTCTCTTCTTCCCCAAAAGATCAAATCTGACGGTCTCTCAGACCGATTTCGCACAACCTCAGACTGAATAGACAAATGAAAATACAAATAAGAATAAAAGTGTTCGAAATTATTGCTCTCTCAAAATAAGAAATCATATGTAGAACAGTGCGCGTTCGAGGCTTCTGAAAGTCATTCTTCATGCACTCGATCAACCGTTGATGGTCATTGGAGAGTTCGCTCGTCGGAGATCTTCAATCACGAACGGGAGGGAGAAATTTCTCTTGTGCTTGCTTGGAGAGAATGGTTCGTACCAACAGAGGCGGCAAACAAACCCCAGACCTGTAATTCTCCTTCTCGTCTTCTCAGGAAAAGAAACACGCGCTTTTATACTCTTCTTTAAAATAAGCTATCGTCAACGGTAGAGCTAGCGTCCGGCGGTAGGTCTTCTCTTGCAGTGTCGCCAGCTGTCCATTAAATTAGGAAAAATATCAAAAAATATATTCACGGCAATTTTGGAGACCGCGGCGCGATAAAGGCTAACACCTGGCGGTAGCGATTTCTTCTAGATGAATTGACTCGATGGTCGTCGAAATGGCTAGCGCCCGGCGGTAGGTAACAGAGAAGACTTCTTGTGCGCAACAATAATTCTTCTGGTAGTCCTAGCGCCCGACGATAGGTCATAGAACTTGAAACTTTCATTCTTCATACATGTACATTCACACACTATACCCAACATAAGTATAATCAAATACAACTAGGGATTTGATATTGTCAAACTAAAGAGATGTGGATCATGAGTTCCAACAACTTTCCCACAGACGATGCCAAATTGTTGGAGGTCGCCCGATCTTTCCCCGGTCCAGAGAAATCGGACCACCTTAGCTGGAATCGAACCGGGCGGGCAAAGAGTCAAAGTGAACTGCAACAAATGACAAAAGATATTTTTTATGTGGAAAACCCAGAAAGGGTTAAAAACCACATGGCTGAAGTTGTGCCAAGCCAAAATCCCCAACCTTCTTGGAGTTTTACAGAGATTGATTTGCTTTTGGAGGGCGACAGGCCGCTACTCTGTTACAGGTGCAAAAAATGAGGAAAAATGGGTAAGTCCTTGGAGCCTCGATGGAAGCGCTCCGGTATTGAGATGGTGTTGAACTCACGGAACCTTGGTGGAAGCGTTGCGGCTGGAAAATTCTCTAAGTCCACGAGCTTCTGGAGGGAGCGCTATCTTTGATGTCGAGCCTGGATAGGAGCGCTCTCGCGGTGGCAGTTGACATCACTTGACGCGTGAGGAAACCTTAGCGCAAGGAGAAGAGCGGAGAGAATTCCTGAGCGGAGAATCAGCATAAGTTCACGATCTCGCCGGAAAACCTCAGAGCTCTCTCTTGCCTCTGGAATTGTTTGGCTTCAAATGAAGGCTTGGGGCCTATTTATAGTTTTCTGGAGGGTCATGGTGGTAATTGCGCTGAGTAGTGATTTGTGGTGGCGAATGACGTCGCTCCATTTTGATCAGGTGCAGGTCGTACGCGTGTGCAAGCAGCGCGTGCGCAGGCCGCGCGCACGGGGCGCGGTCGTGCGCGTTCGGGCGCAGGCCTTGCGTGTCCTTCTGGTCTTTTCGGGTGCTCGCGGCTCTCTGCGCGCCCCTAGTTCGATTGGGCTCCCTTGCACCTAGACCGGCTTGACTCGGAACTCTCATGGGGACCCTATCAAGAGTGGTGGGAATAAAAGTGTTGGAAATGGAGCAATGAGAAATGTTGGAAGGTGATTGCGGCTCAAAAAGCGAAAAATGGCTTTTTGAGCGGTGGCAGTGAGAATTGGAGGGTCACCAAACAATTTTTTAGGGTGCCGTTTTGGCCACGTTGGAGCATATGGAGCAAAAATGCTGAAACAAATAAACCCTTAATGCGCATCATCAATAATTATGCTTGTTATCATGCTTAGTTGACTTGCTTCCGGTAATGAATTAATATTTTCATATGAGATAATGGGTTTAAATAATCTGAACTTCGTGTATTACACAATCACGAAGAAGAATAGAATCATTATGGTCTGATTGACATTCTACCTGTTCAGTAAGTTCAATTTAGATTGCTAGAAAAGTTGAAGGGAGGCGGAATGTGGTAGCACTGTAGGAGCTATTGGAAATTGAAAGTTGTTGGATCATCGGCAAATTTTCGAGGAAGTTATTTTGTCCTACCGAGATCGTTGGTGGTGACTATTAGTCCGATCTAATAGCCACATCTCCAAACCGTCGTTGTCGAACATGCCTCAAATTTTCAGTCAAGCTTACTCTTATTATTCTGAGACCGACGATAGTCATGGTTCATCGATAGTCGTTGGATCTCTGGTTATCTCCACCGGACATAGAGCAGTCACAGTTCTGATTCGGTTCTGGTGCTACTAAAATCATGAACCAACCCGTTAAGATATCATTTTTTCAAATTAGAACAAAAACCATATTTGGTTGACTGGTTTTGGTTTCTGTTTCGGTTCCAACATAATTTTTGGAACCGCCGTTCACACGATTCCTGTTCTGATTAATCAAGAACCAAAATCAAATTATTCACTAGTGGTTCGGTCAGGTTCTATACGGTTTTGGTTCATTTCTGATTTGGTCACATTAAAACGACACTAAGAACATTAAGCTTTTATAGCCTGTTAAATATCATTGGTAGTTCATCAAATTATTCATCATATCAAATCTCATTGACATTCATCTTAAATTTACTTAATGAATTTTTAACATCTTCTAAGAATATATATTCGACCTAATTCATCCCTCAATATTTCTCAACCATAGATGGTAGAATCATAATGCAACACTATCACACAGTGATAATAATTATTAACTATTAAAAACATTGTTGTCGAAGAATCGTCACTTTGGAGTGCTCCGAGCACCACTTTGGAGTTGAGGCTCGAATGATCGTCATTTCTGGCAGATGGAGGGTATGTGATTCGGAGATGTAGAGCCACATAGGAGTCAATTTATAGTTTACAAAGAGGAAGGACTGAAGGAGCTCATCCTAGACTGGAACTAGTATAGTGCGTGGTTATCAGCAATTCGAGATGAATTTTGAGAGACTTTAGATAGAACCGACAGATTCATAGCCTCACAGGATAAGAGTTTACTAAAGTATATTACAATATTATATAATAAATTGCTGGCATGCTACTGTTATTTTATTATTTTTATGAAAGTCTGAAAGGATTGATTTGAATAATAATAAAGTTATATTATAATATATATATATATATATTAAATAATAATAATAATAAATGCGATTCAGTTCTACCCAGACCATTATTGTAATATAATTTTAGGCGATTGATATCCGCACTGCATTTTTGGATATTCGCACTACATTTACTTCTAATTTTTCGCGCCTTTTGAAAATACTCATTGTATATGCATTTTTAGGAAAAGTGTTCAACACGAAAGTTATAGATCTCGACGAGATCTACAACTTTCGTGTTGAACATTTTTCCTAAAAATGCATGTACAAGACGTACATTAGAAAATACTCTCAGATTTCGCGTCTTTTAGAAATACGTCTTATACATGCATTTTTAGGAAAAGTGTTCAGCACTAAAGTTGTAGATCTCGTCGAGATTTATAACTTTCGTGTTGAACACTTTTCCTAAAAATATATATACAAGGAGTATTTTCAAAAGGCGCGGAAAATTAGAAGTAAATGTAGTGCGAATATCCAAAAGTGTAGTGCGGATATCAATCGCCTAATTTTATTTTAAAAAATAGTAATTAAAGAATGAATTCTCAGAGACCCATTTCAATTCTAATGTCTCTATTCAATTGTCATAATTCTGCCTAACCGAATAGTCTCTTATGGTAATGATTAGAAAAGTGTTCAAGAGCATGAACTTGTCAAAAAAAGAGTGGTGGAAGCAGGCAATGTAATGTGTGGTCAACTTGCAGAATACATGTCTCCCCAAAGAGCATTAGATATAATACACCCTAAATGTATTTAGAAGCATTTTTAAGCCCAAATACCTTGTAAAAATAATATAAAGCTTGATGAGCAAAGAAAGGATCATATATTTATTGAACATAACACTCAAATTTTCACTTCGACAAAGAAGGTACTTGTTTTATATTTCGAAAGAGCAAACTCACATGAAAAATATCCCATTTTATGGAGTATTCCATCGCCATCTATTGTGACACCCACTTCTTCCACGACATCATCCACCTAAGAGGAAGAAAGCTCGAGGCCGTTCAACTGATTCGGAACGGACCAGACGCAACATTGAAATGTATTCGGTGGTGATAACTCGCTCAAATGCCATCACCATCGTATGTCGCCCATCTTTCTATAACAACTTTGAACTGCTTGTCTCTTGTATGGGGAATGACTAAGAGTACAATCAAGCAAGAAACAGAGAGAGTGGATCTAGGCTCGGCCACCAGTGAGGAGCTTTCCGAGAGTGTGAGGAGCAAGGTTCTGTAGGAGTTTCTCTTTCCGGCGGCAGCGGCAACGAACGGACATCGCCGGTGCAGGAGGATCAGAGGCGGCGGCAGCGGGTTGCAGCGGCGATCTCCAGGCGACATCGAGAGGTGTTCAGGCGGCGGCGGCGGCGACAGCTCCAGTTCAGACCAGGCGCGGCGGCGGCGGCAGCAGGCGTGCTGCGGCGGAGGCGACGCATCGGGCTCAACTCAGGCGAAGGCGGCTTTGTCCAACGACGGCAGGCAGCTCCAGGAGGCGGCGGGAGCAGGAGGATTCAGGTGGAGGCAGCTCTGTCCAGCAACGACAGAAATCTCCAGGCGGCGACAATATGTGCAGGAACAGGCGGATCCATCGGGAAGAAGAACAGAGGTTGTCGTCCGGCGACATCGACACCGTCCGGCGGTATCGGTTCTTCAGGATTTGGATTCTTTGTATTTCCTTTATTGTTCGACCATATTTGTTTGGTCTCTGATTGTATCTGTGTAACCTCATCAGTGGTTTAGTGGATCTTTTTGGCGCGCTCTCCTCGTGGAGTAGGAGTCCCAACTCCGAACCACGTATATATTTTGTCGTCTGTGGTTTTGCTTGCTTTTGGATTTAATTTTGTTTTATTACTGCTCAGCTAGCTTCCGTTGCTAGATCCGCGGTGAACCATCTTAGTCGCCGATCCGGTCCCAATTTCACAACAATTGGTATCAAAGGCAGGTTCGACCCTTCGGACCCCGGTGAGCAATAATGACAACGAAATTTGAAGTCCCCAAGTATGACGGCAAAATTGACTTTGGTCTGTGGCAGAAACAGGCCAAAGCGGTTCTCGTCCAGCAAGGTCTTCATAAGACTCTCCTCGGAAAGGAGAAGTCCGGGAAGAAGGACGACGAGTGGGATGAGCTAGATCTGATGGCCATCGGCACAATCCAGTTGTGCTTGACCGATGAGGTTATGTATAATGTAGTCGATGCTGAGACTACAGCGAATCTGTGGAAGAAGTTGGAGGAGCTTTATATGTCAAAATCCCTCACGAATAAGCTGTACGTAAAGAAACAACTTTACAGCTTGAGGATGTCAGACAGCACTCCGCTTCTTGATCACATGAATGCGTTTAATAAACTTATCTCTCAGTTGCGTAGTATGGACATTAAGGTCGAGGAGGAAGACCAGACTCTTCTCCCGTTGTCTTCATTGTCGAAGTCCTTCGATCATCTGGTCACCACGATCCTGTATGAGAAGGACACCCTGAAGATGGAAGAAGTGATGACAATGCTGCTCTCGAACGAAACGAGAAGCAAGTCGAGTCCTAGAGCTGACGAGGGCCTATTCGTGAAGAGCAAGGACCCCACCCGGGGTAGATCGAGAGGAAAAGGGAAGGAGGAAGACCGACGTAGGTTTAAGTCCGGGGGCAGGAATACAAAGTGCCACTACTGCAAGGAGGAGGAGCACTGGAAGAATGAGTGCCTGAAGAGGAAGTTTAGAGAACAGACGCATGAGCCACATCAGGCTGCGGTGACATCCGAGGATGAGAACGACGCTGACGTTCTTCATGTTTCACACAGTCTTGAGACCACAGGTTCCTGCATCATGGATACAGGATGTTCGTACCACATGTGCCCAAACATGGGATGGTTCTCCAGCTTAGGCAGTGTGAGGGTGATCGTGTTTGTATGGGGAATGACTAAGAGTACAATCATGCAAGAAACAGAGAGAGTGGATCTAGGCTCGGCCACCAGTGAGGAGCTTTCCGAGAGTGTGAGGAGCAAGGTTCTATAGGAGTTTCTCTTTCCGGCGGCAGCGGCAACGAACGGACATCGCCGGTGCAGGAGGATCAGAGGCGGCGGCAGCAGGTTGCAGCGGCGATCTCCAGGCGACATCGAGAGGTGTTCAGGCGGCGGCGGCGACAGCTCCAGTTCAGACCAGGCGCGGCGGCGGCGGCAGCAGGCGTGCTGCGGCGGAGGCGGCGCATTGGGCTCAACTCAGGCGGAGGCGGCTTTGTCCAGCGGCGGCAGGCAGCTCCAGGAGGCGGCGGGAGCAGGAGGATTCAGGTGGAGGCGGCTCTGTCCAGCAGCGGCAGAAAGCTCCAGGCGGCGACAATAGGTGCAGGAACAGGCGGATCCATCGGGAAGAAGAACAGAGGTTGTCGCCCGGCGACATCGACACCGTCCGACGGTATCGGTTCTTCAGGATTTGGGTTCTTTGTCTTTCCTTTCTTGTTCGACCATATTTGTTTGGTCTCTGGTTGTATCTGTGTAACCTCATCAGTGGTTTAGTGGATCTTTTTGGCGCGCTCTCCTCGTGGAGTAGGAGTCCCAACTCCGAACCACGTATATATTTTGTCGTCTGTGATTTTGTTTGGTTTTGGATTTAATTTTGTTTTATTACTGCTTAACTAGCTTCCGTTGCTAGATCCGCGGTGAACCATCTTAGTCGCCGATCCGGTCACAATTTCACAACACTCTTTTCCTCACCTGCAATATTTAAACATCAAAATTGTCCAGAATCAGCAAGCGGCAGTAAAATAGGTTTCTAGCTGAGCATTTTAGCAAGAAATACAGATAAAATCGGCCACGATGTAGATTAAAATAATTGGAAACTTTAATGCAATCGATGTACGGCATGTTCAGGACAGTGTCTCATGGCTTCAGGCCACCGCCGCGGAAAGCTGCAGCTCGGGCGCAGTTTGAAACTGCGATGTGATGGCATTATCAGGCGCTGATGAGGAATTTGTGCGGGACTGGAGGGCCATGCGTTTTGTCATGCCAAAACAATCTTAAACTTTATGATGTCAAATTACCTCAACAAGTGGCTTTTTACCATTAAGCAGCAAATCGACACTCCTTTCAGTCTGCAAAAGAAAAGTTCAATGTGATAAGTGATGTTTTGGTAAACAGTTATGAAGACGTAAATTCGAGTTGAGACTATGTCCTCAAATCGGCAAACTCATGTAGTATTATGCGTTTTGTTTGGGAGAACGGCGGCGGATGTAAAGATAGTGCGGGAAATGCAGATTGCTTCTGTGTAGTTGTAATCACGAATATCATTTCCGCAAAACTGTGCTTGGGCCAAAATGCCAGCACATACATCTAGGTGTGTTCCTTATACCTAACCCCCCAAAAAACAAAGCTCTGGGGTGAAAACAGACCAAAGTTTTTTGGTACCTGTGATGTAACTCTCTCTATAAGTGTGAAGAAATAACCATTTTCCGTCGCGGGACCCATGTCATTCCGTCCGAAAATTTCAAAAGCTTTCTCGCATGACTCGCTCTCCCTCCCGTTCTTCTCCTATGCGACTATGCCCTAGCGGTGGAAATTTCTGGCGGGCACTTCCCCAACTCACGACAAGAAATCATTCCAGCACTTGTTTCCCGCTCAATGTTTAAGAAGGAAACCACCATTTCCACCAATGGCGTCGTGAACACGAATGTGCCCTAGTTGAGCGACAGCACGAATGTGCCCTAGTTGAGCGACAACACGAATGTTCCCGAGTTGAGCGACAACACAAATGTGCCCTAGTTGAATGACAACATCTCCATCATTAGAGCTCATTGGGCCGAGTTTTGCACATCCGCCAGCAAAGCACTCCATTCATGTACTCCTTACCGCTCACTGGCGGCCCGACATCTCGACACCACCTTGGCGATGCAAATCTGATTCTACACCTCTTTAGCGAAGCGCTCCATTCTTGTACTTAGGCTCTGTTTGGGGCAGCTCTGGCGGTTGGAAAAGTTCTTTTCCAGCCGCCAGAGCTGTTATTGGGATTGTTTGGGACAGCTCCTCACAGAAATCACTTTTCAAAAACCCACTCCCAGAGTTGTTTTGCGGAAGCCGCTACCCCCCCCCCCCCCCCCCTCCCGCGTTCAGCGCTAAGAAATAAATCTCAATACTTTTCCCGCAGCGCAGCAGCGATGAGCAGCTATTCGACCTAGCGCCGATCCCAGGCCCGTCCGATCCCAGGCTTATCTCCGGTGATAGCCACCTCCGACCCGCTCCTCACTCTCCGATCCTGCTTCTCCGGCCCATCCGATCCTAGGTTTTCCCATCTCCGGCAACCGCTTCTCGTCGGCAATTTTTCCATCTCCGACAATCGATCCCAGGCTTATCTCCGGCGATAGCCACCTCCGACCCGCTCCTCACTCTCCGATCCTGCTTCTCCGGCCCGTCCGATCCCAGGTTTTTCCATCTCCGACAACTGCTTCTCGTCGGCAATTTTTCCCGTCGGCTAACCTAGGCTTTGCTGTAGGCTGCCGAACCAGCGACCCAGGCGTTCCAAGCATCCAGTTTATTCCTCCTCTCTCGCAACCACAGGTTGGAGCGTCTTCCTCCTTTCCGCGCGCCTTCCTCCTCGACAATCAAAGTCTTTCTCACGTGCATCGTCCTCCTCTCTGGTAGGTTCCTGGTAATTGTTTGATAACTGCAAACTCTCTTTTTCAATTGATTACTGCCTGTGTATGTGATGGCAAGGTTAGGAATGCATTTTTTTCAACTGTGTGGTGGTATGTGGTTGTATAGGCTGCTGAGCATTTTTCGGTTCCTATATGTATCTGGTTGTGTATGTGTGTGTGTAAATGTATGTGGCTGTGTATTTGTATGTGTGTGTGTAAATGATTGTGGTTGTGTTGTTGTTGTGTATTTGTGCATGTGTTATGGGTGTGTGTGTTATGTGGTAGAGTGTGGAGCCTCCCACAGTAAATAACAGATACAAAAAACTTATACAATCTACAAGATTGCCAGTTATACTGACTATTTATAAGGTTCAGTAAATAGAATGGGGAGTAACATCACTGTTCTCAGTCCTTTGTAATGTTTCATTACTATTTATATAGTCTAATACACCATCTTTTTGCAATAATATCATAGTGTCTACATAGTGCGAGTAAGCTAAAATTTACCTCGATATGTTACAGGAGATTTGATCCCCCTCATAGATGTGCACGTGTATTTTTGTCTAGACGAGCAATATTTAATAGAAGCTGATACGTAATACGTAGAAGCCAAAACTATTGAATGACAATTGCTTTTTTTTAAGTTGATGAAAGAATGTTAAATCTTAGAACTATAATCAAAAAGTATGTTTGTTAGAAAGTATGTTAGACAGTAATTAACCCACATGGCAGAAGAAAGTATGTTTGTTATTTGGTGTGTATCAATGATTCTCCCTCTCAAAATCACGGTTTGTTATAATTGATTGGGGTGGTATGTGGTGTGTTTGTGTTTATGAATGTGTGTGTGTGTGTGTGTGTGTGAATGTATGTGTGTGTATGTGTTTTTGTTTTGGTTTATGTGTTAATGTATGTGCGTGTGTGAAAGTGTGTGTGTATGTGTGTGAGGTTTTTTTTGTGTACTTGTGTATTATTAGTAATTCTTATTTTAATTTTATTAGTTTATAGCATAATGGTAAAATCAAAGGAAGGAGGAATCGTAGCGAGTTGGGAGTCAGGTGAAGTGACGTTATTTTGTGATCTCTGCATAAAAGAGATTGGTTTGGGGAATCGGCCAACCACCCACTTCAGTAAAGGAGGGTGGAAAAATCTGATTACGAGATTTAAAGAATGCACAGGGAAAAGCTACGATCGAATGCAAATGAAAAATAAATGGGATCATTTGAAGAAGGATTGGAAGTTATGGAAGGAACTGAAACATGGTGAGACTGGTTTAGGCTGGGATCCAGAGAAGAGAACTATTGCTGCCTCAGAGGAATGGTGGGCAGAGAAGATTAAGGTCCGAACAAATTCAGTGATACGAGACGAGAACTATTGCTGCCTCAGTGGATTATGAAGGCGTACGAGAAGAGGGCTCAGTGATACGAGCTTATCTTGATCGAAACCTCCTTTTATGTTTTGCATGTAAAACACTATGATGTTTATGCTTACTTTTTAATGTCGTATTCTATTTTTTGAGTACTACTGCATCTAAAACTGTAATAGATTTTTTTTATCATCTTCACATATATATGATAAGTGTTCTATTATGCTTTGAATGCAGATACTAATAATGGAAGAGCATGACTCCTCCCCTGAAGATTCTGGGGATTCAACCAGTCTTTCGCCAAAGCGGAGACAATATAAAGAATATTGCAGTGTAGTTATGTCATCGATCGAGAGAATGAATTATCATGTTTGAGATACACGTCCATGCACGACATCTACCCAAACTGGTTCGAAATGGATCAAAGAGTTACTAGAAGGACATCCAGATAGAATACATGACGCATTTAGGATGTCTAAACGCATTTTCGTAGATTTACTGCATAAACTAGAAGCAGATGCTGAACTTCAAGGATCACAACGGACGTCTTCAAGAGAAATCCTAGGGATTACATTGTATATGTTAGCACAAGGAGGTTCCGTTAGATTGACGAAAGAACGGTTCCAGCACTCGACCGAAACAAGAAGTAGATATTTTTCGAAAGGACTTAGATCTCTTTTGTTACTCTCAATTGAAGCTATAAAGCCTATTGACTGTCAATTCAGAGATATTCCGGGTGAGATAAGGTATGATCCTCGTTACATGCCATTTTTCAAGGATTGCGTTGGTGCCATTGACGGTACACATGTTGATGCGAGGATACCTGTAGAAGATCAAGTACGATACATAGGAAGTCATGACACGATGACCCAAAATGTAATGGCAGTCTGTGATTTTAACATGTGCTTTACATTTGCCCTCGCTGGATGAGAAGGATCTGCTCATGATAGTCACATCTTTGCACGGGCATTGACCGACGATAGATTGCACTTTCCGCACCCCCCACAAGGTATACTAATCAATATGTTCATATTCATTCAAATTGTTTGTATTTCATAATGTTTAACCGCTTAACAAACCAAATAAATGCATGTAAATATTATTTAGTGGATGTTGGTTACCCATTAAAGATGGGTTATCTGAAGCCGTATCCAGAAACAAGATATCACTTGGCTGACTTTGCCCGTGGGAGTCGGCCTATACAAGGAAGGCAAGAACATTTCAATAAGGCGCATTCATCTCTTCGCAGTGTGATCGAGCGAACGTTTGGAGTGTGGAAAAAAGTGGCATATTTTGAGCAAAATGCCACAGTACAGCTTCAAGAAACAACGTTCCATTGTGCTAGCGACAATGACCTTACATAACTTCATTCGGAGACATCCTTCTCGCTGGGACCCTGAGTTTAGTGCTTGTGATGCTGATAAGTCTTCTTTCGTTCCCTCAGAGGCTGAGGAACCTGCGACGGAGGATGAAATTGAAAGTGATATGCGTGATGCTGCTGGAGAAGAACATATATCTACAGTACGAGATAACATTGCCGAAGAGATATACAATGCGCGCAGGTAAAAATTCGATCCAACGCTTACTAAAAATTTAAAGGGTTAAAAATATCAAAAGTTTGATTTATATCAATTTATTTTCGAACAGATGATCGAAAGGATTGAAAAAAAGAGTCGCCGGATGTTGCAAGATCTTTTTTTTTTCTATTTGCTACAACTATGTAAAAGACACATGTTATCAGTTATTTTTAAATATTTATATATTTTCGTTTTTTAAAAAACAGCTTCCAAAAGCTGTTTCTCCAAACAACTAAAAAAGAGAAAAATCGCTCTTCAAAGCGCACTTCTGCACATAACACCCAAACACTCTGCAGCTTTTCAAAACTGCTCCCCAGAAATCTATTTCAAAACAGCTCTATCCGGACAGCAGCTTTTCAATCCGCCAGAGCTGCCCCAAACAGACCCTTAGACATTCTCGTTTGGCAATAAACGGACTGTATTTGTTAAACTACTGTCGTATTTGGCAATAAACGACGGTATTTATTAAACTACGGGCGCATTTGGCGATAAATAGACCATATCTTATGTTAGCAATACAATGGTTTGGGTGATTTTTAAATGTAATTTTTTATTTTAAAAAAAAATTAATTCTGCGATAGCTCAAATTGGATTATTAATGTGGATTGAATTTTTGGGTGTTCCACATCATTTCTAAGTATCATGAATTAATTCCGAAAGCATTAGACATGAAATCTACTTGTGAACCGGGAGAAAGAGAGGAAGCGAAATCATTATGTCATTGATGAAATGTAGGTCTCCTTGGTTAGAGTGGAGTGTGAAAGAGGACACAAAATCATTCCCAGTTCAGGAGTCGGTAAAAATTTTCCACGGGTAGGGCAGTTCTTCAGGCGCACCACGAGAAGGAAAGGCGGAGAAGGATTTCAAAATTTTCGGTCTAAATGGCATGGGTCTGGCGACAAAATATTGGGTATTTATGCGCACACGTAGAAAACGGTATGTTACACGCACCAAAAAAATTACTCGAAAACAAACCTAGCTCGGAAGTTCCAAATATAGGAGTATTCGCACCATTTTTTTCCTACTACAATTTCACACCACCCGCGCTAACATCATGTAGAAGAACACTTAGGCGAAAATATGAAACCTTGTATATCCTTCTTGTGTATGTAAATACAAGTATGAGTACAAATATATAGGAAGAGAAGAGAGAAGAATCTCAAATCCAAGATTTGAGACAAACAAATAAAAAGAAAAATACACAAATAGGCCAAAACATGGGCCTTTACATTGTCTTTTCTAACACTCCCCTTCAAGCTGCAACATACAAGTCATAGGAACCCAGCTTGGACAAGAACTGATAAAATAGACCACTTGATAGGACCTTAGTGAGAATGTCAGCCACTTGGTCCGTAGCCGAAACATGTCTCAATTCCATCTTCTTCATTTGTACTTTTTCCCAAACAAAATGACAGTCGACTTCAATGTATTTTGTTCTTTCAGGAAAGACCGAGTTCTTAGCTGTGTATAGCAACTTGACTGTCACAAAGTAAGATAGCTGGTGAGGAAAGTTTTACTCCCATATCACTTAAGAGACTCTCAAGCCATGCAAGCTCGGATACAGCAGATGTCATGGACCGGTATTCAGCTTCAGCTGAAGATCTAGCAACCACAGCTTGTTTCTTTGTGCCAGGTAACAAGGTGACCTCCAAAGTAGGTACAAAATCTGCAACGCCGATCATCCAGGGAACCAGCATAATATGCATCTGAATACGCAACTAATGATGGATTAGAAGAAGAGATTTTGTATGTCAGCCCTTGACCAAGAGTAGTTTTTAGATATCTCAGGATGCGTTCAACGGCCTGAAGATGAGACATTCGAGGAGAATGCATAAACCGGCTGAACACCCCAACAACAAAGGATATGTCTGGTCTTGTGACCGTTAGGTAAATTAATATTCCAACGAGTCGCCGATACAATTCTGGATATGGAAGAAGATGATTTGCATCAGAAGTATGTGCATATAGCTTGTGATTGACATCCATAAGAGTGTTAACCGACTTGCATCCAGAGTAGCCAGCATCCTGAAGAAGGTCGAGACAATACTTCCGTTGAGATAAAACGAGGTCATCAGGAAGTCTTGCAATCTCAAGGTCAAGGAAGTATCGAAGGTTCCCTAGATCTTTTGTTTGAAACACGGAACTAAAGTGTTGTTTGACTACTTATATTCCCTTTGAATCATCTCTGGTGATTAGGATGTCATCAACATACACCAAAAGAAGAACCGTTCATATTGTTCGATGTCGAGTAAACAGAGAGAAGTCTGTCAGGCTTTGAGTAAAGCCAACCTCCCGAACAGCCTTAGTGAACTTATCGAACCATGTCGGAGGGAATTGTTTGAGACCATAAATTCACTTCCTAAGATGACAAACTCGGGACTCCCCCGTGGTCTCAAACCAGGCAGGTTGTTGCAGTAGATCGTGTCTTGAAGATCGCCATTTAAAAAGACATTTTTGATATCCAGTTGATGTAAGGGCCACTGGCGATGCACAACCACAGACTGTCTGCCAGCCCGGACGTTGGAGAGCCTCCTGCACAAAGTTAGGGACAGAAATAGAGGATAATGAGGTAGCAAATGTGCGAAGTGTCGGGAACAGACGACGTAAAGAAAGATAATTCGTCATTGGATGAGCTGTAGAAGACGTCACCGGATCATTGGAACACAGACTGTCATTAGTAGAACGTAATGGGCTTGGGGAAGCAGAAGAGGAAGGATGACGAGTGTACACATGAATTATAGGCATCTTAGGTGGTGGGGTGGGAGTGGAGTAGGGATGAGAGGTGGTAGTAGCAAAGGAACGGGAATAACTGGCCACAGAGGAGGGGACGGTAATAGCAGTGGAGGGTCAAGGGGTTGAGAATGATAGGACTGGTCCTCAAGAAAGGTGACGTCGGTCGATGTAATAGTCTTTCGATCAGTGAGAGAGTAGTGGACATAACCTTTCTGAGTGGAAGAGTACCCAACAAACATATATTTTGTTGAACGTGGGCAAGCTTGTCAGTAGAGGGGCCAAGGTTGTGAACATAGCAGACACAACCGAAAACACGAGTGACTGCAAATAGGGGTGTGGATGGAAAAGAAGGGAAACGAGAGTTTGAAAATGAAAAATAGAGGAGGGCAAGCGGTAAATGAGGTGGTAGGATGTAGAGATTGCAAAATTCCAGTATATGGTGGGAACATTCATTTAGAGTCATAAGGGTGCGAGCGACCTCCAGAAGGTGGCGATTCTTGCGTTTGGCGACACTATATTGTTGAGGAGTATAGACACAGTAGGTTTGATGGATAATGTCGAACTCAGTACACAAGTCGATAAACGCATGACCTATGTATTCACGAGCATTATCGATGCGGAGAGTTTTATAGGATCCTCAAATATCGGAATGAACCAAAAAAAGAGGAGCACTGCTCCGATTACAATATGGTGAAAAGTTAGAACGATGGTGTTTGTCGTAAATGCAGGACTCGTAGGTGAAGCCAGTGAGGGACGTGTTTGGAAGAGATTTCGGGAGTATACGAAGCGGGGGGTGCCCAAGACCCTGATGCCAATCGACAGAACTTGTAGTGGAGAGAAGAGTGGGGTGGTGGTCCAAAATGTAAAGACCATTAACCAGTTGTCCCTTACCAATGACAGTCTGCGTCTAACGATCCTGCACAACACAGGAGGTAGAGGAAAAAGTCACACAACAATCAAGATCGTGTATAAGAGAACTAATAGAGAGGAGATTGAAAGGAGAGCCCGAAACATGAAGAAACGAGTGAAGAGTGAGAGATGGGGTAAGGGTCACGTCGGCTGATCCAGCAACCAGAGTAGAGTGCCCATTGACAACATTGATGAACTTGGGATGCGCAGAGTTCAAGTATCTTGAAGGTTTGGTGGGGGTAATATGATGTGTTGCACCGGAATCCAGAATCCAGGAGAAACTGTGGGTAAGGAAGGAAATCGCTCCCATCAGAAATAGACACAATAAATACAGTTGAGTAGCAAGGTAGCTCTGGAAGTCGCTGTAGTTGAGTGTGCTGAGCCGCAATGTCAGCCTTAACACTATATGGAGCATGAACGGCCATTGTATAAGGGCCAGTCTGGCGGCGCAGTGGACAGGAGCAAGATTAGCCTCGAGCAAGACTAGCCGGAACAGTCTAACAGTCTCGGCAAACAGAGGAGCGACATGCAACGACTAGTAGAGAGGTCACGAACATTAGAGAAATCGCAACTTGTGAGCAAGTGAATCAACAATGACTAAGAGAAGTCGCTGCAAGAACACAACGGCTAATAGAATTCGCGGCTAAGAGAGGTCATCGCAGTAGTAGCGAGCGAACAGCAGCGGTTGCGGGTGGGCGTACAACAAAAAATCTGGGGCAATACAAAACAAAGGGCAGCTGCGGGCACCGAAAGAAGAGGGCAGGACGCGGCTAAGCACAATCATCGGGTACCCAGATGCGGCTAAGCACAAGACTGTGACAAGAGGCCAGCGAGTAGGAAGGCCGTAGAGGTTAGGAGAGAGAAACCACCAGCGAAGAGGAGATAAGATCGCAGCGAGCAGAGAAGAAACCGCAGCGGACACCAGGAAGCAGGAAAGGCCGCAGAGAAGGGAAGGTCGCAGTGAACAGACCGCAACTGAAATAAACAGTCCCTAATCACCTAGCGGGGGGGGGGGGGGGGGGGTGAATAGGTGACCTATATCTTTTTAACTTTAAAGGCAGAAATACAGTACAGTAATTGCAATTTAACAAGTATCACAGCACAACAACCATACAAGCATACATTCACAGAGTGCACACAGGATTTATAGTGGTTCCCCAAGGTCTGGGTACATCCACTTTCCCCCTTCGCATATCTAGTAGTGTACTAGATTCAGCCGAACTTCTCCACTTCTCCTCAGATCCACAGATCTTACAACTCAGAACCCCAAACAGGTTCCTACAACTCAGAGTGATCCCACTCCTACAACTCAGGCACCAAGCCCCACCACTCAGTCTTCAACAAGACCTACACTCAGGCACAACAGCCCTACCTCATCCTTCAACAAGGCCTACACTCAGAGAAATGATTCTCCTACACTCAGGCTCACAAGCCCTACCTCAGCCTTTATAGATTTAGGTTTACAACTCAGATCTATATAAGATCCTACAGAAATTAGAAAATACAAAGTGTATAACCACAACTCTGATAGAGAGAGATGAGTTGACTGGTTTCTTGATGAGTTCTTGGAAGAACTTAGCTGAGATCAACCTCCCTTGGCTTTCTTCAAATCTTCTTGAATTAGAATACAGTAGGGTTGTATCTCTATGCAGATGATCTTCAATCAACTGCTGTCTTGAGATTCTGATTTCAATCTGAATCTTACTTATCAGCCTGGTTCAACAGCTGGTCTTCTTAGAAGGAGCTCTCTCTCTCTCTCTCCAACTTCTTAGATCTTCTCTTGAAGGTCTACTTCTTGTTGTGTTAATTTTCACTTCATTGATCGATTCATTGATTGCCTTTCTATTGAAGGAATAAGCCTTTATATAAGCTTTGTTCATGGTGACCGGCTGATCCGGTTTCTAACAACCTTCTGACAGCTCTGACAGTAGCAGTTGACCGGTTGAAATGATAGATGTCAAGTAATCCAGTCACTTCTTGAAATCTCTGTCACTATCTGAAAGTGTCGAGACAGATAGTCTTTATGTGTCGACACAAGTAGACTAAGTGTCGACACTAGCCTTTATGGTGTCGACACAACTCCTTGTGTTGTTGTAACAGCTTCTCGACACTGCTTCTTCAGAATGTGTCGACACTGATCATGTGTGTCGACACAAGTCCTTCTTCTTCAAAACTTAGTTGATTTCTGCTAAGTGTCGACAAAACTCCTTTGTGTCGACACATCTTCTTGTGTTGAAACTTGCTAAGTGTCGACACATCTTCTTTGTGTCGACACATGCCTTCTGTGTTGAAACATTTGCTGAGTGTCGACACATCTTCTTTGTGTCGACACATTCTTCATGTGTTGAGACTTTGCTGAGTGTCGACACATCTCCTAGTGTCGACACTTTTGCTGTCGACAAAGTTTCTCTTAGTGTCGACACTGCTTCTAAGTGTCGACACTGATTATGTAGACATTTCTTCATTGTGTGTCGACACTGCATGTATGTGTCGACACTTTTCTTCTGGTGTCGACTCTGCCTTCTTGGTGTCGACACAATTACTCCAAGTGTCGACACAGCTTCTCTAGGTGTCGACACAAGCCTTCTTAAGTGTCGACACTTTTCTTCTAGGTGTCGACACATGGACTTAGAAACTTTTCCTGCAGTTACTTAACCTGCACAAATAAACTCAAAGAACATCAAATACACCTTGATGTATATCATTGAGTAGGGTGAGGCTTCTTCAAATCAGGTACATATATTCCAATGTACCCAACAATCTCCCCCTATTTGGAGAAGTCATAACCCTTAGTCAATGATATACACCATACATAACAAATTCTCAGTATGATGTAAAACAGTAATATATGACAGGGAAAATACTTAAACATGTATGAACAGAACATGTATAAAACAATTATCTCAGAACAATTAATGTAATAGATTTGAACATGTAACGTTGTTCTTACAAATTCCAACATTTTCATTAATCAAAAGTTTACATAGAGTTTAATACAAATGATTACAAATTGTAAACTTAAGAAAATGCTATCCTATGGCTGCTCTGTTTCCTTGATTACAATCTCCTTTCCAGATTGAATCTTTGCTTGAACTGGAGCTTCATTGTCATCAGCAGCAGCAGGCTTCTTCCCTTTGAGATCTTTCTTTTTCAGCTCTTCAGCCTTTATCTTCTGCCTTTCAAAATAGTGATAAGGCTTAGGGAAATACTTGCTAGGCTCCTGTGCATTAGGAGGTAGCTTTTCCAGTTTAGCCTTTCTTCTATATTGTACTATGGCCTCTTGCCTGTTTTCATGTTTTCTCCACTCCAGGTCAGAATACCACTTGCCTCTATCCAGGACATTGTCCTTAGTAGCCTTCCAAGCAGTCAAGATGATATTCTTGGATGTGGGGCTCCATTGTTCAAAATCTAGCCTTAATTCAGCTTGTTCTCTGAACCTTTTCTTAGATAATTGGGCCACTTGTTCTTTTAACAAAGCCTCTTGCTCTTTTAAGATTGCCTCTGGCACAGGCTGGACAACTTTCTCAAGAATTATATTTTGATTACCCTCAGGAGGACTATACATAGACTGTACCTCCTGATGTATCATGTCAAAATCTGCAGGAGGATATATCACTTGAGCCACTTCAGCTTGCTCTCCTCCAAAGTATGTAGGATTTATTCCAGACTCTGCCACATTGTCATCATCACATAAAGGTGGATATCCAAGGGTGGCTCTGATGGAATTTGAAATCCATTTGGCATGATCCGAGCCTGCCTTGACTAATACGCTCTCCCCCTTTATGACTTCTCTCTTTATGTGATCTCTAAGATCATCCTTTTGGAATCTTATCTGTGCATTCAAATAGTTGACTCCATCTTTATAGAAAGATTTTAACTTTTGTAGTCTGTCAGTAATAACCTTTTGAGAATCTGCAATAGCAGTGTGAACCGCAAGTAGGCTTTCTTAGAGTTGCTTATCAAACTCAGCTTTGGCAGCAGCACTGTGTGCAGTCTGGGCAGTAGCTATACTCTTCATTTCAGTGACTGTGGCATTATGAGAAACAGTCAAGTTTTCATTCATTCTTATTTGATTTTCTAGAACATATCCTTGCTTTACTGCTAGGTCATCAAGTTTTGTCTTTATCTTCTCTTGATGTGTAGCCAGATAGACCACTGCAATGCCTCCTTTATGGAAACAATCAGTCATTTCTTTCTTGTTAAGATTCACTTCAAATCTGATTGATTTGATGTCTTGTGCCATATCAAATTGCAGGGATTTATGCCCTTCATCCATATATTTTTCTAGAGCTTGCCTTTGCTCATCCAGCTTAATCTGCAAAGCCACCATCAGTGAACTATAATCAGTAGATGGGGCAGGTTGTGGAGCAATAGTCTGTAGTGCTTTCTTGTAGTTCTGGCTCCTTCTTTTGAAGACCTGAAACTTCCTCTTCTTGGCTCTAGCTGCTTCTTCATCTTCTGAAGCAGAAGTGCTGACTATGTCCACTCTATCCTTAGGACTTGGATGTGAATCCTTCTCAGTCCTTGGTAGCCCTTCAGCATCTCTTGGCTCCTCGGTCTCCTTGCTTGCAGTTTCCTCTACAATCTCCACATGCTCCCCCTCAATATGGGCCTTCTCCCCCTCAACAACAGATATTTCTCTCTTAAGGTCTGTTTGTACAAGATCAGGGAATAGCTCTTCTAATGTAAATTCCTATTGAGGAAGGGCTGGAGAATCTCTGATCTCATCAACCACTTTATCAGCAACAGATGTGTCCTCCATGACAACATCTTGTGGTTGAGGTTGTATCTATGTTTGCTGATGAACATCAGGTAATGAATTAGTCAAAACGTTATCCTCAATAGTGAAATCTAATTGATTAATTTCAGTGATTACCTCTAGAATGGTGTGGGTAGCCCTTTCACTCTCTAGTGGAGTTGGCTCTTCCATAAGTAGAGGCTCCCCCAGAGTGGATCCAAGTGAATTGGGCTAGCTGGTGATAGCTACCCATGCCTCTGTGCATCTTCTAGTCTAGCTGGAGACTGTTCAGCATTTCTACCATGTTCATCATCAGAACTAAACTCCACTTGCTCTTTAGAGCTGCTAGAGGATTCTTGAGCCACAATGGCTGTCTTCTTCTTCTTCTTCTTCTGAGGTGTGTCATTTACTGGAGTGGGCATTTCTTTTGTCAATACTCTATCCCACCTAGAGAGAATTCGCAAATCCATTCTCCTCATGTGGTTTATCTTCGAACCTGCAGCTTGGTTCATCACATCAGGAATACTTCCAGCTAGGTATAGGCTCAGAATTCTACCCAGATTCGGCTTCTTCAGGCTCTCTTTTATCTTATCAAACAGAACTACTGACCAGTCAGTCTTAAGTTTGAAGATAATCCTTGTCATCAAACTGAACATATGAGCTGAAATTCTGTCATGTCCTCCAGGCTTGCTCTGGATGACCTTGCCAACTATTTCAGATAGAAACTTTCCTTGGATGTTCATCCCTTTTCTATTGAAAACTGATCCAATTTTGAGGTTTGAATCCAGTCCACACCATCTCAATGCCTCTCTAGTCTTAGAAGCAGATACATCTTCTTCCTCTTTTGTTCTTGGTAGTTGAAGTACCTTCCTTAGACTTTTCTGTGTGACCTTGACTTTTGTTCCATGAACTCTGGACTTAATCTTGAGTCCAGAGTCGTCAAGTGAAGCTGCACTCAAAAATTAAAGGACCTCCTTCTTCCAGATCTTGATTGGTTCTGATACAAGGTATTCCAATCCAGTCGTGGCAATTAGGGTTACCACACCTTTGATTTCGGGTTCTGCGTCATTAAAGGCGTGTCACACGAGCTCATATCCTTCATTAATGTTCTCTTCTAGCTTGGGCGCCATTAGGGTTTGAAGAAATTTTGAATTTAGAGAAGAGAGATGTCAACACACAAGTTTAGTCTCGAGACTAAGGTGAGCGTGTCGACAAACACCGGGGAAAACCTATTTATACCATTCTATAATCGAAGGTGAAAAGGTGCGTCAAAATACTTAAATTGTGTCGACACTGTTGAAAAGTGTCGACACTTACTGCTAATGTCTCGACAACTATGTGTCGACACAAGTATAGTCGATAAAATATATGTGTCGACACTTATATATGTGTCGACACCACTTAGTTCGACACTTAGTCGAGACTCTACTAGACTAATTCTGTATAAAGGCTAAGTGTCGACACCACCTTGGATGAGTCGACACCTACACTACATGTGTCGACACTAATTCTCTGAAGTGTCGACACAGACTTTCTAGATGTGTCGACACCATTTCTCTGAAATGTCGACAACACTACTATGTGTCGACATAGACAACTCTGTGTGTCGACACTATTTTACTTAGCCAATTTTGTAAACTATTCCAAGTTTATCATCCCTAATTCAATTTTAAATTTATTGAATTTGGTTTCATTTAAGGGCTTAGTATACATATCAGCTAACTGATTATCTGTATTTATATACTCTAAAGAAATGTCTCCTTTTTCTACATGTTCTCTTAGAAAATGGTATTTTATTTCTATGTGCTTAGTCCTACTATGGGAGACAGGATTATTTGCAATAGAAATGACACTAGTAGAATCACAAAATAAAAGTGTTCTACTTACTTGAATACCATAATCTTATAGTTGGTGTTGCATCCATAGTAGTTGTGCACAACAGCTTCCTGCAGCAACATACTCTGACTCAGCTGTGGAGATAGCCACACTGGTTTGCTTATTGCTACTCCATGACACCAGCCTTTCACCTAGAAATTGACAGGTACCTGTGGTACTCTTTCTATCTTCCTTGCAACCTGCAAAATCTGCATCTGAATAACCTATCAGTTCAAAATCTCCATTCCTAGGGTACCAAAGGCCTAGATGAGGAGTGCCCTTAAGATATCTCAAAATTCTTTTGACTGCTGTCAAATGAGATTCTTTAGGGCAAGCTTGGTACCTAGCACAGACACATGTAACATACATGATATCTGGTCTACTAGCAATCAAATACAGTAGGGAGCCAACTATCCCTCTATACAAAGTTTCATCTACAAGTTTCCCTGCATCATCTTTGCTTAGAGACATGCTTGACCCCATAAGAGTTTTCATGGTAGTGGATGATTCCATACCATACTTCCTTATCAATTCTAGGGTGAACTTAGACTGGCATATGTATAAACCATCCTCAGTCTGTCTAACTTGGAGACCCAAGAAGAACTTAAGTTCCCCCATACTGCTCATTTCAAATTGTCCTTGTATTAGTTTTGCAAACTTTTTGTAAAGACAACTTTCTGTAGACCCAAATATTATGTCATCTACATATATTTGGACTAAGATAATCTTGCCTCTGGATTCCCTAAGGAATAGAGTCTTGTCTATTTTCCCCCTTGTGAATTTATTCTCAATGAGGAAACTAGACGGGGTTTCATACCAAGCCCTAGGGGCTTGTTTTAACCCATACAAAGCCTTCCTAAGTCTATATACATAATCAGGTTTAAGAGAATCTACAAAACCTGATGGATGCTCTACATAGACTTCTTACTTCAGGTTTCCATTCAGAAAAGCTGACTTAACATCCATTTGATATACCTTAAATCCTTGATATATTGCATAGCCAAGGAACATCCTTATTGCTTCCAGTCTTGCTACTGGAGTAAAGGTTTGATCAAAATCAATACCTTCTTCCTGCCTATATCCTTTAGCAACTAGTCTAGCTTTATTCTTTATAATAATTCCATTATCATCCAACTTGTTCCTAAAGATCCACTTAATTCCAATAATGTTGTGGTCTTTTGGTTTAGGAACTAGCTCCCAGACCTTGCATCTTTTGAACTGGTTCAACTCCTCTTACATGGCCTCAATCCAATGAGGGTCTAGGATTGCTTCTTCAAATTTCTTTGGCTCTACCTGAGATAGAAAGTTGGAGCAGAGAACTGAACTTAGATTCCTGCTCCTTATTTGTACCCCTTGTCTGAGATCTCCAATAATTTGATTGGCTGGATGATCTTTTAAATGCCTATTTGCTGGAGGCAGCCTGTCTTCAGGTTGTACACCTTCATTCTCTTCATTTAGCTGCACTTCTTGATCCCCTTCAGCTTCAGGAGTATCTTGTACTCCACCTGGACAGCAGCCACCATCCTCCACTTGCTGACTTATAGAAGGACCTTCTGTTAAGGTAAGCTTGTCCATCTTCTCAGTTACACCTGTAGAGCTGCAAACACTTCTAGGCAATTCATTGTTAATGAGTCTAGCTTCATCAAAAACTACATGAACTGACTCTTCTACAACTTGAGTAATCAAGTTGTAGACCCTATAAGCCTTACTGTTGTTGCTGTACCCAACAAAGATTCTCTCTTGGGATTTGGCAGCAAACTTGGTTAGATAAGACTTACCATTGTTAAGGATATAACACTTGCAACCAAAGATCCTGAAATAGGATAGATTTGGTTTTCTGCCCTTCAAAATCTCATAGGGGGTATTCTTGTGGCTCTTGGTGATAGTAGCACTATTGATTACATGACATGCAGTATTAACTGCCTCAGCCCAGAAATATTCTGGGAGAGATGTGTCACTCAATAGGGTTCTACCAACCTCTATCAAGGTTCTATTTTTCCTTTCAGCAATACCATTTTGCTGAGGTGTTCTTTGTGAGGAAAATTCCTGAAAAATTCCAAACTCTTCACACAGTTTTGTCATACTTTCAGACTAAAATTCAGTACCATGGTCACTTCTTATTTTGACCACTGTACTATTCAATTCATTCTGAATTTGTTTAACAAACTATACAAGATACTTGGTGTTTCAGATTTTTGCCTTAGGAAGAACACACAGGAATACCTTGAGTAGTCATCAACTACCACAAATGTATAGACCTTCCTACCTAGGTTGTGAACTGGCATGGGACCAAAAAGATCCATATGCAAGAGGTATAGACACCTCACAGCATCTTTGTTCTCAAGGCTATGAAAGGTGGATTTGGTCTGCTTGCCCTTTTGACAAGCTGAGCATATCCCAACTTTTATACACTTAACCAGAGGACCATTCCTCACTAACTCTTTGCTAAAGAGTTGGCCAATTGTCTTATAGTTGAGATGAACCAGCCTCTTGTGCCACTTAAAACAATATGAGACTTTCTCATCAGCTACAAGACAAATAGGAGAAACAATGTTCTCACACATAATGTCTAGACAATAGACATTTCTCTTCCTAAATCCTGTCAGAATGATCTTTTGATCACTTGACCTACTGATATGAAAACCATCCTTGACAAATGAGATGTCATATCCTAAATCACTCAGCTGACTTATGCTAATGAGGTTATGTTTCAAATCCTTTACATAAGCCACTTGAGTAATTGTAATTTTGTTACAAGAAATGTTACCAAAGCCTTTGATGATCCTTTTTTCTGAACCACCAAAGGTAACCTTAGGCCCATCTTTGATAGATGTATAATCCTTCAGTAACCCCCAAGTTCCAGTCATGTGCCTTGAACATCCACTGTCCAAGTACCATATAGGGGCATGGCCACTTGGGCTCACCTGCAAAACAAATTACTTAACCTTAGAACCCAAATAATTCTTGGGTCCTTGGTGCAGGTTAGTCTGACTTTTAACAAAACTACCTGTAGATCTTCTAGCAGGCAGTTTGCTACTCTCCTTGACACTTGAATTGTGCCAACAGTCTATGGCAAAGTGGCCTATCTTGCCACAACACCGGCACTCAAATCTATTGTACCTTTGTTTAGGTACAACCCTGACTGTCTTATCTACAACAGGCTTCTTGTTGAGTACTGGGGCTTTGCCCTTAGATTTGGACCTAACTGTCCTGACAGGTTTTGTAAACCCCAATCCAGTCTTACCCTTTTGAGGAATGAACTCATTTATCAAAGGTAAAATTGATTTTGGTTTAGAAAAACTTGCAACAATCTCTCTCTCCTTCTGAATTCTGACATCCAGATTCCTAATTTGATCATTCTTAAATGTAATAGTTCTCATCTGAATAACTGTAATGTTCTTCAGCTTGGCTATTTCATTTAGTTTTTGATCTAACACTTTATCTGAATCAGCAGCTGACAACTTAAGATTGGCAATTTCCTTAGTCAGTGTTTTGACCAGATTTTTTCTCTTCTTAAGTGCCTGCAATACATCTCTATATTCATCCATAAACTGATGAATATCACCCTCAGATTCAGACCCACCCACATCAATTGATGCAGATGTATCTGATTCTGAATCAGTACTATAATCTGAAAGACATTGTACCTTACTTGGTCCAGGCTGATCCTGGATCTTGTCTCCTTCTGTTAAGGCCATCAGTCCATTGCACTGATTGTCCTCATGCTCATAAATTGAGTTCATTAGCTGCAAGAACTCATCTTCTTCCTCTTCAGCAAACATGCCAATATAGGCTTCAGCTTCTGAATCTGTTTCTGATGATGATTGATCAGTCAGACTTTTGTCTTTCTTAGTAACAAAAGACTTTTCCTTTTTGCCCTTAACCTGATTCTTCTTCTTATCTGTAGTAGACTCCTTCCTCTTTTTAGGACAGTCAGCCACTACATGTCCAAGCCTATTACAACAATAGCACACAATCTTTGAGGATGTAACTTTGCTTGGCTTGGACCTTCTTCTGTCATTCCTTGATGACTTCCTTCTCTGATAGTAGTCATCTTTAGACTGTGAAGTGGATGGCTTAGACCTCCACTGCTTCTTCTTCAGAAACTTTTGAAACTGTCTTGTAAAGGCAGCAAAATCCTCATCACTTTCACTGTTGTCTGTGTTCTGATTCTCTGAATTTTCTGAAGCAGTCTCAGCAACTGTTTGTGGTGGAGATGGAGACTTGCTTCTGTACTTCCTAGTGGCTTCAGTTTTGAAGGCCACAGATCTTTCCTTATGCTCCACGCTTGTAGTCTTCTCTTCCTCCTTCCTAACCATTAGCTACATCTCATAAGATAACAGTTTTCCAAACAATGTTGGGGGAGGTATATCAGCTAATTTGGCCATTTCCCTAATGACACAAATCTTGGTATCCCAGTCCTTAGTCAGGGATCTTAGAAACTTGTCATTCAGCTCATAATTGCTGAATTCTCTTCCATAGGACATCAACTCATTAACAATCCTATAGAATTTCTTGTAACATTCAGTAATGCTATCAGACTTTCCTTGTCTGAAGCTTTCATACTCTTGATTTAACAAGGACTTCCTGTCTTGTCTTACCTCTTCAGATCCCTCCATGTAAACTATCAGTGTGTCCCATATTTCTTTTGAGGTTTTACAATGTATTAGGTTCTAAAATGTGGCATCATCAATTGCACTTACAATAATATTCTGAGCCCTCTTGTCCATAGTGGCCAAAATTATTTCATCTTTAGTCATTTCTGAATAGTCTTTGAGAGTTCTCTGATTTGCATCCAGAACAGATACTTTCATTGGCACATATGACCCTTCTTTGACTGTGATGTATATTCTTGGGTCAGATGCTTCCATAAAGAGTCTAACCCTCTCTTTCCATATGCCAAAAATCTCTTTTCTGCAGATTGGCAATTTCATGGATCCTAGCTCTTTGTGATTCTCAGTTGAACCCATTTTCTTGATTCTTGATTCTGCCTACAGGATCTTTACTCAGACTGTTATGTCCTTTGTGAGTAACCTGGCTCTGATACCACTTTAAAGAAACAATGCCTAATCACCTAGAGGGGGGGGGGGGGGGGTGAATAGGTGACCTATATCTTTTTAACTTTAAAGGCAGAAATACAGTACAATAATTACAATTTAACAAGTATCATAACACAACAACCATACAAGCATACATTCACAGAGTGCACACATGATTTATAGTGGTTCCCCAAGGTCTGGGTACATCCACTTTTCCCCTTCGCATATCTAGTAGTGTACTAGATTCGGCCTAACTTCTCCACTTCTCCTCAGATCCACAGATCTTACAACTCAGAACCCCAAACAGTTTCCTACAACTCAGAGTGATCCCACTCCTATAACTCAGGCACCAAGCCCTACCACTCAGTCTTCAACAAGACCTACACTCAGGCACAAAAGCCCTACCTCAGCCTTCAACAAGGCCTACACTCAGAGAAATGATTCTCCTACACTCAGGCTCACAAGCCCTACCTCAGCCTTTATAGATTTAGGCTTACAACTCAAATCTATACAAGATCCTATAGAAATTAGAAAATACAAAGTGTATAACCACAACTCTGATAGAGAGAGATGAGTTGACTGGTTTCTTGATGAGTTCTTGGAAGAACTTGGCTGAGATCAACATCCCTTGGCTTTCTTCAAAGCTTCTTGAATTAGAACACAATAGGGTTGTATCTCTATGCAGATGATCTTTAATCAACTACTGTCTTGAGATTCTGATTTCAATCTGAATCTTACTTATCAGCCTGGTTCAACAGCTAGTCTTCTTAGAAGGAGCTCTCTCTCCAACTTCTTAGATCTTCTCTTAAAGGTCTACTTCTTGTTATGTTAATTTTCACTTCATTGATCGATTCATTGATTGCCTTTCTGTTGAAGGAATAAGCCTTTATATAAGCTTTCTTCATGTTGATCGGCTGATCTGGTTTCTAACAACCTTCTGACAGCTCTGACAGTAGCAGTTGACCGGTTGAAATGGCAGCTGTCAAGTCATCCAGTCACTTCTTGAAATCTCTGTCACTGTCTGAAAGTGTCGAGACAGATAGTCTTTATGTGTCGACACAAATAGACAAAGTGTCGACACAAGTAGACTAAGTGTCGACACTAGCCTTTATGGTGTCGACACAACTCCTTGTGTTGTTGTAACAGCTTCTCGACACTACTTCTTCAGAATGTGTCGACACTGATCCTGTGTGTCGACACAAGTCCTTCTTCTTCAAAACTTAGTTGATTTCTGCTAAGTGTCGACACAACTCCTTTATGTCGACACATCTTCTTGTGTTGAAACTTGCTAAGTGTCGACACATCTTCTTTGTGTCGACACATGCCTTCTGTGTTGAAACATTTGCTGAGTGTCGACACATCTTCTTTGTGTTGACACATTCTTCATGTGTTGAGACTTTGCTAAGTGTCGACACATCTCCTAGTGTCGACGCTTTTGCTGTCGACAAAGTTTCTCTGGGTGTCGACACTACTTTTAAGTGTCGACACTGATTATGTAGACATTTCTTCATTGTGTGTCGACACTGCCTATATGTGTCGACACTTTTCTTCTGGTGTCGACTCTACCTTCCTGGTGTCGACATAATTACTCCAAGTGTCGACACAGCTTCTCTAGGTGTTGACACAAGCCTTCTTAAGTGTCGACACTTTTCTTCTAGGTGTCGACACATGGACTTAGAAACTTTTCCTTCAAACCTGCAGTTACTTAACCTGCACAAATAAACTCAAAGCACATCAAATACACCTTGATGTATATCATTGAGTAGGGTGAGGCTTCTTCAAATCAGGTACATATATTCCAATGTACCCAACCGCAGCGAGTAGCGACGAACAGCGGTTACGGAGAAGGTCGCAGCGAACAGCGAAGAGAAAGCCGATGGACAGGAGGATGTAGAGAGAAGAACCAAGCAAGCCCGCAGTATCAAGACAGAACAAGACCACAGCGGGCAGGGGAGTAAGACCGCAGCGGGTAAAAGAGAAGCACCGCAGGTAGAAGAGGAGCCTGCGCAAAGAGCAATAAAATTCTGTGTTGCAATAGATAGCAAGAAGTCCACGACGGCTAGAAGAGAAGAAGCCGCAAGAGTGAAAAAGGAAGATGTCGAGCGGTAAAGGCCAGAGCGGTCAGGGGGAAGTGGAGCCCAAACGAATCAGTATAAAAGGGAGAGGAAATGAAAGAAATGGGAGGGAGAAAAGCAAAGGATATGTCCGCACAAGGGGATGCGGTTAAGAAAAAAAGAGACCTCCCAAAGGTGGGTGGTTAGGAAACCGGAAAGTAGGAGGCGGACAGGAAACCAGACCGGCAGTCAGAAAAGGGGTTATCCGCCGGGAGGCTCAGTGGAGGCTCTGATACCATGTAGAAGAACACTTAGGCAAAAATATGAAACCTTGTATATCCTTCTTATGTATGTCAATACAAGTATGAGTACAAATATATAGGGAGAGAAGAGAGAAAAATCTCAAATCCAAGATGTGGGACTAAAATAAATAGGAAAAAAAATACACAAATAGGCCAAAACATGAGCCTTTACATTATCTTTTCTAACACATCACAACTCTTCCAAAAGTTTAATATAGGTCACGAGTCCTTCCACCTACAACCTTTAGGGTTGAATGTTAGATTCCAGCATGTTATCAACCTAGGCTAGGCTCAAGAGCCTAATTTCTTGTCACCAAATAATAAATTTAGGGGCATGACATCTGCACTGCTCTACTGCATATCCGCACTCAAAATAGGATTATTTAGGCATTTTTTTCTTCATGCACGCATTCTATTTCCACGCATGCACGCCTCTTCTCTCTCGCCTGCCTCCCCCTCTAGGGTTTGTCGCGATTCAACCACCAGGCGAGTCTAGGTCTCCGCGCCGCCGACTCTCGGAGACTCCTCCGCCCGCAGGATACTCCTCACACATGCCACTTTTCTCTCTCCCCCGTCGCGATTCAACTCGTTCGGCTACTCAACTCCTATCGCGATTCAACTCCTCCGATGATTCAACTCCTCCGGCGATTCAACTCCTCCGACGATTCAACTCCTCCGGCAATTCAACTCCTTCGGCGATTCAACTCCTCCGGTGATTCAACCCCTCCGACGATTCAACTCCTCCAACACGCCACTCCTCCTGTCGTGCGATTCAACTTTGACGGCGGTTCAACTCCTGCTGTCGAGATTCAACTCCTCCAATGATTCAACTCCTCCGGCGATTCAACCCCTCCGACGACTCCAGGTATACCTCCTTATTTTTACTTATTATCACTCCAGTGGCTGATTTGACCAAGCATTCATGCATGTTCTCAACCCATCTGATCTTTAATTTTGTTCTACTATTAGAGTATTTTTTCGGACAAATTTCTTCCGAAGAGTCAATGTCTACATCTTTAGTGATAATATGTATGGACATACTCACAAAAAGCATTATATTTCAATTAGTTTATGTGTGCCCTTAATGTTTGCATACCTTTTTTCGTCATGGAGATTCATACAAATCATATGAGGAAATGGATCAAAAGTTTGAAATTGATTTAACCAAGAATTTTCAAACCTACAAAAGTTTTTGTTCAAAAGAGGAGTTTATTGAATGGGCTCGATGTGTTAGTAGAAGTCTTGGCTATGTAATCACTATCAAAACTTCTGATAAAATTGCTGGTCATCTCACTCTGTATTTTTTTAAAGTTAAAAAATGGGTGCAAATAGCGCTTTGCTTGCAGATAACAATTTTCTCAAAATAGTGCTTGCGAATAGCATTTTTTTAATTATTATAGGGAAGGAAAATGTAGATTACACAGCCGTTCATGAAGGATATAAATATAGAGAAAGGAATGAAGAACGGCGAATTATTTTAGACTTTGTCGTACCCCATGAGCTAATTGTATCAAATATGTTTTTCATAAAGAGGGAAAAACATTTAATTATGTTTTAAAACGAACCAAATAAATCACAAATTGATTATTTATGACTCGCAAAATGGATAAAATGATTTGTAAGGATTGCAAAGTCATAGCAGGAGAAAGTTTGACAACACAACATATGTTAGTCATGTTAGATGTACAAATTAAATATAATAACTTTAAGACAAGAACAAAAATATAGAAAAAAATTCGGTGGTGGAACTTGAAGATGGAAAAACAGGTTGCTTTCAAGAAGACAGTTATGAAACGACTAGTTGATGACCCTCATGTTGATCCTAATGTCTCATGAGAAGTTATGTCTTCACATTTAAGGATAAGTGAAAAGAACGTACTTGGAGAATTAAAAGGTCGTACGCCCCGAAATAAAGAATCTTGGTGGTGAAAAGAGGAAGTGCAAGACAAAGTGAGGACAAAGAGGGTCAGCTATAAATCACTCTACGCTTGTAGGAATGATGAAAACTTAGTCAGGTATAAAGTCGCCAAAAAAGAAGCTAAACAGGCAGTAAGTAAAGCAAGAAGTCAAGCTTATGAAGAATTTTATAAGCGACTAGATACCAAAGAGGGAGATCGTGACATATATAAAATTGCTCGAGCTATAGAAAAAAAGACAAGAAATTTAAGTCAAGTAAAATGCATAAAGGATGAGACAGATATAGTTTTGACCGTTGATGTGGATATTAAAGAGCGATGAAAAAGATACTTTTATCAACTCTATAATGAAACAATGGACAATGAATTAAACTTGGAACAGTTAAGTAAATCAGAGAAGTATAATAACATAACATTTTATCATAAAATTCAAGCATCAGAGGTAAAATATGTTCTAAATAAGATGAAATATGAAAGGCGGTTGAGACAGACAATATACCCATCGAAGTATGAAAATGTTTAGGAAATGAAGAAATTTTGTGTCTTACATGTTTTTTCAATAAGATACTGAAGTCAAATAGGATCTCAAACCAATGAAGAGAAAGTATCTTGGAACCTTTGTATAAGAATAAAGGGAATATACAAAATTATGTTAATTACAGAGGAATTAAATTGACCAGTCATAGCATAAAACTATAGGAACGAGTAGTATAAAGAAGATTAAAATGAGAGACTAACATCTCGGAGAATCAATTTGGATTCATATCAGGGAGGTCGACCATGGAAGCTATACATCTCTTGAGGAGACTCGTTGACAACTATAGAGAAAGAAGACAAGATTTACATATGTTGATTATTGATTTGAGAAGGCTTATGATAGAGCTCCAAGAGAGATCTTATGGAGAGTCTTAGAAAAGAAAGGTGTAAATATATCATATTTTGACACAATCAAAGAAAGGTATACAAATTCAGTGATAAGGGTGAGGACATTTGGAGGATTAACACAGGAATTCCCTATCACTGTTGGCTGACATCAAGGTTCAGCTTTAAGCCCTTATCTCTTTACCCTTATCTTAGATGAGCTCACCAGACATATCCAACAAGCAATACCTTAGTGTTTATTATTTGTGAATGATATCGTTTTGGTTGATGAGACGCGCGATGGTGTAAATGTAAAACTTGAATCTTAGCAAGATACTTTAGAAAAGAAAGGTTTCGTGTTAAGCAGGGCAAAGACAGAGTATATGAAGCTTAAATTTAGCAGTACAAGAAGGAGAGGTGACTTTGTTATTAAGTTGGGTGATTAAGATATTTGCCCTAGTGAGTGTTTTAAAAATCTTGGATCGATAGTTCAAAAAGACGGAGATATTGATAAAGATGTGACACAGAATCCAACCGGGTTGGTTGAAGTGGAGAGGCGCGTCAGGGATCTTATGTGATCGTAAAGTACCACTAAAACTTAAGGGCGAGTTTTACCGTACTGCAATTAGACCCGCGTTGCTCTATGGTTCTGAGTATTGGGTAGTGAATTGTGTACATGAGCAAAAAATGGGAGTTGCGGAGATGAGAATGCTTAGGTGGATGTGTGGACACATGAGATTGGATAAAATTAGGAATTGAAGTATCAAGGATAAGACAGGAGTAGCACCAATTGCAGAGATTCAGAGAAGATGCAAAAAGCTCGCCTAAGATGGTTTGGACACGTACAAAGGAGACCATTAGAGGCACCTGTTAGGCGTTGTGAGAGTCTAGTCACTAGGCATGTTAAATGAGGGAGGGGTGGACCAATAAAGACTTGGAATGAAACTGTAAGGAAATACATGATGAACTTAGGCATTAGTGAGATTATGACAAAAGATAGGGCACAATGGCGGCAAAGGATCTATATAGCTAACCCCACTATATTGGGATAAAAGCTTGAATGTTGTTGTTGTAGTGCTTGCGAATAACGGGTAGTAGTGTGGATAACCAAAACTGCGGTGTGGATATCAGCGGCCTAAATTTAAGGGTTACAGCCAAAGTTCCTACTTGTGATGAAAATATAGTCTCACATTGGAAAACTCATGGAGTTTTGTGCATTTAATACTATTAAAACAGATAAAACACATTGATCTAGGCCTATAAGTCCTCTCTTTTATAGCTCCTCTTTTAATGTCACATCTTAAGTTCGTATTTTACTCTCTCCCCCTCTCTCTATAAATAGAGACACATTATAAAATATAATTTTAATAATGAGAATAATAAATATTTGCTCATGTTAATGTTATATTTAACATGGTATTAGAGCCATGCATTTCTACGAACCGATTTTAGCGATTGAGCCCCGCTCTAGCAAGCTCATATTTGGTCTTACATTTGTGCACTGTCTGCTACGTGTGTGTCGCGTGTCAAGCTTCTTTCATTCGGTCTTGCTCTCGTGCCCTGTTTTGAGGCCCTTCATCTGCACTCCTTCCGCCGCGGTCCTTCCGCCGAACACCTTCCACCAAGCATTCGTCTCCCTGCTTTGTGTGTCGAGCTCTTTCTACTGAGCCCGAATCATCGAGCTTTATCTACTCACAGGTTCTATCTGCTCGCGCCCTCTTCTTCTTGCAATCCTGCCAAGCGCTTGTGCCAAGCCGCTCCTTTCGAGCTTCCTCGTGTTGTCGCGCCTTCTGCCAAGCTCCTATGTCGATCCTTTTTGTTCCGTGAGCGTGCTGTCGCAATCTTTTTGTCGAGCCTTTGTGCTAATCTCCAAGCTCCTTCGTGCACTTTCTGGCGAGCTACTCCTGTGGCCGAGATCATTCTGGCAAGTTGTTCCTATTGTCGAGCCCTTCAGATGAGCCCTGTGCTCGTGTTCTACGGAGCTCTCCTACTCTCTTTGTGCCCAGTTGAGCCATAGAAATCAGTCTTGAGCTCGTGTTCTATCAAGCTCTTCTCCTCACTCTAAACCTTGCTTCCACAAAGCTCTTCTGCTCGCTGCCTCACTCTTCTGCTCACTATTGTGCTAACCCCTTCCAATGAATCCTGAGCTCATATTCTGTCGAGCTCTTATGCTCTCCATGAGCCCTACTTCCGCTGAGCTTCATGTGTCGAGCTCATTGTGGTGAGCTTGTCTTCTTGCCAAGATCTCCCTGTTGTCGAGTTCATCCTTGCTGAGTTCCCAATTACCGAGTTCCCTATTGCCGACCAGTCATCAAAACCGCCGACAACTACTTCTAGCCCTTGTTCCCACACTAAAATATCCATTCTACGGGACGAACTTCAACGCCTGTAAGAGCAGATTACCCACAACTCTGAAGTCGTTGCCTCCTTCCATGTCAGTCTCTTGACCTCTCCCTTTGGCTCCTCCTTGATTATGGACTACTGAGCCACCAATCACCTCTCTCCACACCAACCCTCTCAGTACTTGGACTCTCCTTGTCCAATTTTCGTTACAGTGGCAAATAGAGACACCACTCCCCTTATCGGCTCTGGTGATGTGTTGCTCACTCCCTCTATATCTCTTCGCACATTTCTTCATGTTCCTGTCTCTCACTTCAATTTTATCTCTGTCAGCCGCCTAATTCATGATCATGATTGTCTAATTACCTTGTCTTCCTTTTCCTTTGTTGTGCAGGATCGGCAGACGAAGAATATCATTGATAAGAGGAGGCTTTGCAATGGGCTCTACACTCTGGATCTTCCTTCCACCACTCTCTCTTCGGTCAGCTCTGTTAATTGACACTGGCGTCTCTGTCATGCACCTCTTCCCATTCTCCAGAAGGCTCTCCCCGATGCGTCTTTCCTTCTTTTAACTGTGAATCATGTATCTATGAGAAACATCATCGCTCTGTTTTCCCTTCTCATTGTACTTAGATCGCTGCTCCTTTTGATTTAGTACATTATGATATCTGGGGACCCTATAAAATCGCTAGTTTATTCGATTATCGCTACTTTGTCGCATTTATTGATGATTATTCACGCATGACATGGCTATATATGATGCGTGATCGCTCTGAGAGTTTTTCCATTTTTCTGCTCTATTACTGTAGAAACTCAAACACAATTTACTGGCGCTATCAAAATTCTGCGTACTAATAATGCACGTGAATGCATTGGGCATACTTTCAAGGAATTCTGCACCTCATTGGGCATCATCCACCAAACGTCATGTGCATATACGCCACAACATAATGACATTGTTGAGCGAAAGAATTGCCACCTTCTCGAAGTCGCTCAGTCTCTCTTAACCCAGATGTAGGTCCCCACAACCTATTGAAATTTTGTTTTCTTCATTGCTTATTATATCATCAACCGCAACCCTCCGCCTGCCCTCCAATTTGTGACCCCCTTCACTCACTCTCTCTGCCCCCTGACCCCACGGGTCTTTGGCTACGTCTGCTACGTTCACCATTTGTGTCCTCCCGTTGACAAGCTGGCCCCTTATGCTACACGTTACATGTTCGTTGGTTATTCGCGCACCCAGAAGGGCTATACATGTTACTCTCTCTCCACTCGGAAGTTGATCACATTTGTTGATGTCACTTTTTTAGAAAACCAGTCTTTTCATCTATTTGTCACCACGTGCCTGCCACCTCCTGATCTCTCATGTCCTCTTGCTCCTACTGATTCTCCCTTACCGTCTTCACTACCGACACCACCGTCTGCCCTGTCTCCTCTTCGCGTCTACTCTCACTGTTATCCCCGTTAAGGAGCCCCACAACATCCCCCCTCTACTGCTGATAACCCGTAGGCTGCTGATTCGACAACACCCTCCACCGTGCATCTGCTTTCAAATTAAGTTTTCATGCATTATCTCTCCTCTGATATGTGCTGGCTTGCAACCTCTCTATCTTCTACTTCCACCCCATCTTAAGCGCAGGAGGATCTTTAGCATCCGGAGTGGCGGGCATCAATAGATGAGTAAATAGCCTCTCTATGGGCCAATCACACATAAGACCTTATTCCCCTTCCTCCCGGAGTCCCGGTCATTCTCTGGTTGGCTGTAAATGGGTTTTTACCGTCAAACATCATCCGGATGGGACTGTTGACTGTCTCAAGTATCGTCTTGCTTCCATAGGTTTTCCACAACATGGTCTTGATTATGAAGAAACTTTTTCTCCAGTAGCAAAACTTAGCACCGTTTGGATCTTATTCTCCCTTGTTGTTCATCGTCGTTGACCGCTCCATCACCCTGACATTAAAAATACCTTCCTTAATGGCGATCTTCTGAAGACTGCGTACTTGCAGCTTGAGTTGTCAAGGCGCCCGCCTAGGCGCGCCTGAGGCGCCGGGCGCAGTCTGCCACACCTCAAAACGGCTGAGGCGGGCGATGTGCCTAAGGCACGCCCAGGGGCGCCTCAAGCGCGCCCAGGCTCGCGCCTTACAGGCTTCTAGGCACGCCAAAAGCGCGTCTGAGCCTTTCGAGGTGTATTTTTTGAAAAGAAAATTAAGATGAACAAAAACATGATCTCAGACGCACTCGGGGCACCCCTAGGCACTCAATTCGCTGGAATTGTGCGAATTGGGCGCCCAAACCGCTGGAATTGTGCGAATTGGGCGCCCAATTCGCTGGAATTGTGCGAATTAGGCGCCCAAATCGCTGGACTTGTGCGAATTGGGCGCCCAATTCACTGGAATTGTGCGAATTGGGCGCCCAATTCGCTGGAATTGTGCGAATTGGGCGCCCAATTCGCTGGAATTGTGCGAATTGGGCGCCCAATTCGCTGGAATTGTGCGAATTGGGCGCCCAATTCGCTGGAATTGTGCGAATTGGGCGCCCAATTCGCACAATTCCAGCGATTTGGGCGCCCAATTCGCACAATTCCAGCGATTTGGGCGCCCAATTCGCACAATTCCAGCGATTTGGGCGCCTAATTCGCACAATTCCAGCGATTTGGGAGCCGAAATTCTAGCGAATTGGGCACCCAATTCGCTTAATTTCTTTTTTCCTCCATTTGTGCGCCTCACATGTCTCAGGCGCGCGCATGCGCCTTGTGCCTAGGCTCCAGGGGAACTTTGCGCCTCGGTGCAGCTTGCGCCTTTGATAACTTAGCTTGCAGCAACCTCCTGGTAATACAATAATGAAGGAGTCTCATGTCTGTCATCTGAAGAAATCTCTCTATGGAATCAAACAATTTCTATGGGCATGGTTTGAGAAGTTTAGTCGGGTGATTCGTGATTTTGATTTCACCCGAAGCTTGGCAGACTTCTCCCTTTTTATTCAACGACGTTCATCCGACATAGTGATTTTTCTAGTATACGTTGATGACATCCTTGTTACTGGTGATTATTTTCCCTGCATCACCAAAATCGAGCAACACCTTGCCTCTAATTTTCAAACAAAGGATTTAGGCTCTGTTTGGCGGGGCGTTTGGGGGGTGGGGTGCCGCGGCGTTTGGAAAATCCTCGCTAAACAATATTTTGGCACCCGCGACTGGAGTTGCCACCGCTCTCTAATCGTCAAAATACCGTGTTCCAGAGTCGTGAAAAATTATCATGACTCTGGAATCACGCGAGCCGCGCGATTCATCTTCCTCGGCAAACCCTAGGGGCGATTTCTGCTTCCCGATTTTCGTCGTTAGCCCGCTCCAATTTGTCATCGTCGCCGAGCTCGCCTCCACGCCATCGATTAGCCCACTTCTCTTCTACCACAGGTAAGCCATATTTCTTGTCGACACCACCTCTAATCGCCCTCTTCTGCCATGGCCGATCACCTGCTACCCGCCGGCCATCTTCCAGATTAGGGCCAATGCTTCTTCATTTTTTTCCAGATTTCATTTTTGCGTTTTTAGGGCTAAGTTCAATGCTTCCTCACCTTTATTTTTCTTGATTTCATTTCAGGATTTCATTTCAAGGTAACTTCAAAGTTCTTGGTTTCTCCTCCATATTTCCGGCCACACCCGTTTGTGATTTTTCGTAAGGTACATTTATATTCTATATGTAATTATCCACTGTTTTTTTGTAGAAGAACTCTAATTTGATATCCATTGTTACGTTGTTATGTTAGCATTTGCCCCCACATGTCCATATCAATTGTTTCAATGTTAGTACAAATTTCGGTAATTATAGTGGTTATATATGCATTGATATTGATTTTTCCCATAGATGGGCAAATCAAAAGAGGGGGGATTTCTGCAAATTGGGAGACAACACATGTTCTCCTATTTTGCGATCTTTGTATCTGAGAAATAGATGAGGCTAAGTTCAATTTCTTCAAAATTGAGTTAGAAATGCTTAATATTGAATGATTCATGTACATTAAGTGTTTCAGTTGTAGATTAAATTCTCTATATTTCTACTTTACATTCATGCTTAAACAATTGTGTTATGTTAGTAGATTAATAGCTATTAATCCCTTAATTAGCTAGTTTGAATAGTTATTCTATTAGAATTTGTTAGTTGTTAGTAAACCCTAAGTAGCATGTTAGGTTAATAACCTTTACCATAATTAAAGTGACAAGATGGCTCAGTTAATTGTCACGGTATGTCAAACTTATTTTGACAATGTTCACTGAAAAATAGTGAAGTCATCTAAGAACTCTCCTATATGTTTAGTTGCAGATGAGAAAGCATCTTATTGTGTCAAATGACACAAGAGGCTAGCCCACCTTAACTATAAGACTATAGGCCAACTCTATAGCATGGAGTTAGTGAGGAATGGTCCTCAGTTCAAGTGCATAAAAGATGGTGTATGTTCAGCTTGCCAAAAGGGCAAACAAACCAAGACCTCTTTTCATGGACATGATACCAAAGATTCTGTGAGGTGTTTGTACCTCTTGCATATGGATCTATTTGGTCATATGCCAGTTCATAGTCTAGGTAGGAAATTCTACACATTTGTGGTTGTGGATGACTATTCTAGATTTACATGGGTTTTCTTCCTGAGGCAGAAATCTTAAACCCCTACTGTCTTCCACAATTTTGTTAGGCAAATTCAGAATGAACTTAACAGTTCAGTGGTCAAAATCAGAAGTGACAATGAGACTGAATTTTAGTCTGAATGCATGACAAGATTTTATGAAGAACTAGGGATTCATCAAGAGTTCTCCTCACCTAGAACTCCTCAGTAAAATGGTATTGCTGAAAGAAAGAATATGACTCTTATTGAGGCTGGTAGAACACTACTAAGTGACACTTCTCTCCTAGAATATTTATGGACTGAGGCAGTAAACAATGCATGTCATGTTCTCAATAGAGCATCCATCACTAAAAGTCACAAAAAGACACCCTATGAGATTATGAAAGACAGAAAACCAAACATATCCTATTTTAGGATCTTTGGTAGCAAGTGTTATGTACTTAATAATGGCAAGTATTATTTAACTAAGTTTGCTGCCAAATCCCATGAAGGGATATTTGTTGGGTACAACAACAACAATAGAGCTTACAGGGTCTATAACTTGACTACTCAAGTTGTAGAAGAATCTGTTCATATAGTCTTTGATAAAACTGAACTAATCAATTGTGAGCAGTCTAGTGTATCTTGTAGCTCTACAGGCGTGAAGGAAAAAATTAACAAGCTAACCAGTAATGAAGACCAACCTGCAAGGCAGGATGAAGAAAATGATGGATGATGTCCAGGGGGAGTACAAGACTCACTAGGTGATGAAGAGGACAATGAAGTACAGCATGGTGAGGTGATTGGAGAAAATCAAGGTTTAGATAGATTGCCTCCAGTAACAAGACATCTAAAGGATCATCCAGCACACCAAATTATTGGTGATCTAAGACATGGAGTCTAGATAAGGAGCAAGAACTTGAACATAGTTCTTTGCTCAAATTTCCTGTCCCAGATGGAACCCAAGAAATTTGAAGAAGCTATTGGTACCATAGGGCATCAAAAAGCAGACAAGTGTGGCTATTTCCACTGCTGAGTCTGAATATGTTGCCACAGGAAGTTGTTGTGCTCAGCTATTATGGATTCAACATCAACTTGAAGATTATGGAATCTAGGTAAGTAGAGCTCCATTATTTTGTGATACTACTAGTGCCATTTCTATTGCTAGAAATACTGTTTCACATATCAGAACTAAGCACATAAAAATAAGATTTCATTTCCTTAGAGATCATGTTGAAAAGGAAAACATAAGTTTAGAATTTGTCAATACTAATTTTCAAATTGCTGATATATTCACCAAACCACTGGATGAAACTAAATTCAATTATTTTAAAATTGAATTAGGCATGCTGAATTTAGAATAAGAATGACAAATTTAACTAAGTAAATGTGTGTCGACACTTAAAGGCAAAGGTGTCGACACTTAGTAGATGGTGTCGACACATAAGAAAAATTCTATCGACACATCTAGAAGATTGTGTCAACACTCAGAATTTGGTGTCGACACATAGCTATCCTGACACTTAAATGTTGGTGTCGACACATATAGTCGTCTGTGTCAACACGCAGAGATTAGTGTAAGCTCTTAAGATTATTTATGTCGACACATCACAATTGGTGTCGACATATAGAATAGTAATTCTCTGTCGAGGCTTTAGTAGTCTGTGTCGACACAATCACAACAGTTTCAACACAATAGGTTTGTTTCTACCCCTCAAAAACAATCACAGCAGATTCAGAAAAAGAAGAAAACACCCTCTAAGTGTAACAGCCGGAGTTCCTGATTTCTAGTTCGGTGAAGAAGGCTTCCAGGCGTTGGTCAACACTGCAAGCGCGCTGGAAATAGACATGAAGAGAGTGCAAGGGAAGAGGGCATTGGATGTGTCACAGCCGGAGTTTAACGTGCCCCAACCGACGAAGTCATTCTATAAGAAGAAATGGGGCAAGAGGCCCAAGACGTTGGGACAAGCTCCTTCTTCTGTTGCATCAGGAGCAATGTCGGGGGTCCCTTCCAAGCCGGATACTCGTACATGCTTCAATTGTGGATGGGTGGGGCACATAGCTCAAGATTCTCGGGTGCTGCCAAAGAATGAAAAGAAGGCGGGAGCGTCATATGCGGAAAAAGGAAAGACGGTGGTGGAATCCTCTGCCTCTCAGGCGCAGCCCTGGGTCTACAATCTTAGCTTGCAGGAGGCCATCAAGCAGAGTGACGTCGTCACAGGTACGAGTTTAGTGTTTGAGTATTTTATTGTTGTATGTTTTGCTTAATGCCTCTATGGATGCGGCTTGTGTGTGTGACATGATTGTCACAGGTTTTGTGATAATTCGGGACACGCTGGCGCGAGCACTGTTTGATACAGGTGCATCGCATTCTTTTCTGTCTCGCGAGTTTATAGCGCGGCTTGGGATACCTAGTCGTGTGAAGACAGATAGCGTCAGAGTGGTGTTGCCGAATGGCTGTTGGATGCTTGCGGATCAAGCTTGCGATGTGGCGGTCCAAATAGGAAGTCGGGATTTCAGTTTGACTGCATATGTATTGCCGATATCGGAATTCGACGTGATATTTGGGATGGATTGGCTTGCGGAGCAGCATGACCTGATTGATTGCCAGTCCAAAGAAATCACGATGGGCCAGAATAGCGAGCAGGAGACAAAGTTTGCGGGTATGCGAGGAGTTGGAGGGACGTTGTTGTCTGCACTCCAAGTCTTGACGGCTGTTCGGAAGGGTGCAGAGTGCTACTTCGCCTTGATTCAGGCTGTTGAGCCTAAGGCCAGTGTGGGTGATGTTCCGATTGTATCGGAATTTGCAGATGTGTTTCCCAAGGATCTCCCTGGGCTACCACCCCAGCAAGAGATTGACTTCAAGATCGAGCTGGTGCCAGGTGCGAAACCTGTGGCCCGCTCACCATATCGCGTCGCGCCAAAAGAAATGGCGGAGTTGAAAGTCCAACTACAGGAATTGATGGAGCAGGGGTATATACGCCCAAGCATGTCTCCTTGGAGCACCCCTGTGCTTTTTGTGAAGAAGAAAGACGGTGGCTTGCGGTTATGTATTGATTACCGCGAATTGAATAAGCTGACCGAGAAGAATAAATATCCGATTCCGCGGATTGATGAGCTGTTTGATCAGCTAGTGGGATCGTCCGTCTACTCGAAGTTGGACTTGAAATCTGGTTATTACCAATTGAGAATCCGAGAAGAAGATATTCCCAAAACCGCATTTGGAACACGGTACGAGCACTACGAGTTCATGGTTATGCCGTTTGGGCTGTGCAATGCGGCCTCGGTATTTATGGACTTGATGCACCGAATATTCCGCGAGTACCTAGATCTGTTCGTAATAGTGTTTATTGATGATATCCTGGTGTACTCAAGATCGGAAGCCGATCATGAGAAATATTTGCGGTTGGGGGTGAATACATTGAGGCAGAATCAGCTCTATGCCAAGTTCTCGAAGTGGTAGTTTTGGCTATCGTCAGTGGCTTTTCTGGGCCATGTGGTGAGTGGAGCGGGCATAGCTGTAGATCCAGCAAAGATAAGGGCCATAGAGGAGTGGCTAGTGTTGTCTTCAGTGGGCGAGTTCAGGAGCTTCCTTGGACTAGCGGTCTACTACCGAAGATTTGTTGAAAACTTCTCGCGGATTGCTTTGCCGCTAACAATGTTGACGCGAAAAGAACAGAAGTTCGTTTGGTCGCCAGAGTGCGCACGAACTTTTGAAGAGCTGAAAAGTCAGTTGACCACGGCGCCTATTTTGTCAACGCCATATGGTACCGATGGATTTGTAATCTACAATGATGCTTCAAGGAGCGGCTTAGGCTGCGTGCTTCTGCAAAACGGAAAGGTGATTGCTTATGGCTCACGCCAGCTGAAAGTGCACGAGCGGAACTATCCCATCCATGAGCTTGAGTTAGCGGAGGTGTTCTTTGCACTAAAGCTATGGCGACACTATCTTTATGGTGTGAAGGTGGAGATCTATACAGATCACAAGAGCCTGAAGTACATATTGGAGCAGAAGGACTTGAATATGCAACAACGAAGGTGGTTGGAGTTCCTCGAGGACTACACCTTTGAGATTCACTATACTCTCGGGAAGGGGAATGTTGTCGCAGATGCCTTAAGTCGGCAGACTCCTGCAAGAGCAGCTTGGTTGCAAAGGCATGATGAACGTCTCATCCAGGAGCTGGAAGCGTTAAAGATTTCTTGTGTTGATAAGAATGTCACTGCCAATGCATGTTTGAACTGGACGGAGGGGCAATGTGACCTTGCAGACCGAGTTCAACGAGCAACGGAGTTGGATGAAGATCTCCTACGCTATGCGAAAGCTAGGCCAGAAGGGAAGTTCTCCTGGAATGACGGTCTTTTGCGGAAAGAGGGCCGGTTATGCATACCAAATGTGGGTAAATTGAGGGAAGAATTGATGTATGAAGCACATTATACGAAGTACTCAATCCACCCAGGGAGCACGAAGATGTTCAATGATATGAAAAAGCTATTCTGGTGGCCAGGGCTAAAGAGAGATGTGGCTCTTTATGTGGCCAAATGCCAAACATGTGCGATGGTCAAGGAGGAATGCTAGAAGCCGGGCGGGTATTTGAAGTCGTTGCCGATTCCAGAGTGGAAGTTTGATGATATTTCCATGGATTTCATGCACGGGTTGCCGAGATATCAGAGAGGGAATGATTCCATCTGGGTGATTGTCGACCGACTAACAAAAGTAGCACATTTTCTACCAAACAAGCGAGATGATTTAGTAGAAAGTTTTGCAAAGTTATACGTGGAACAGATTATACGGCTTCACAATGTTCCTAGAAGCATCGTGAGTGATCGAGATGGACGATTCACGTCAAAGGATTAGAGGCTAGTTCACCAAATGTTGGGCACGAAGTTGACTTTCAGTACGGCCTTTCATCCTCAAATGGATGGCCAAACTGAACAAACCAACAGAACGATGGAGGACATGCTACGAATGTGCGCCCTCGACTTTCGCAAGAGATGGGAAGATCACCTCTACATGGTGGAGTTTGCTTATAATAACAGCTACCAGGCAAGCATCGGGATGGCACCATATGAAGTGCTATATGGAAGGAAGTGTCGTACTCCCTTGGCTTGGGTAGAAGCGGGCGAAGCAAGAGTTTATAATCGTAATGAAGTCAATGAAGCAAACTCAACCATTCGTACTATTCGAGAGAAGCTACTCATAGCCCAAGATCGTCAAGCGAAGTACTACAATTCCAAGCACCGGAACGTGGAGTTCGCGGTAGGCGATTGGGTCTACTTGAAGATCAAGCCCTTCAAAGGTGTATACCAGATTCGACGTTTGAAAAAGTTGAGTCCAAGATATTTGGGTCCATTTGAAGTGGTTGAGTGAATCAGAGAAGCTGCGTATCGGCTAGCTCTTTCGACAGACTTAGGTGGACTACAAGATGTGTTTCACATCTCGGTGCTACGGAAGGCCGTTAAAGATCCAACTCAAGTGATCACGGATGATCGTGTACCGGTGGAGTATGGGCTAACAACGAGAGTTAGACCCATTCAGATCGAGGATCGAGTCGAGAAACAGTTGCGGAACAAGACGGTCAGAATGGTTAAAGTCGATGGGATAATTGCGGCCGTGATGAGCTTACATGGGAGCGAGAGCAAACCATGCGAGCAGAGTTTCCCGAGCTATTTTTGTAGCGATTGCATCGTAAAAAGTTTGTTGTAACATAAACGGTTAATGTTATAAACATTTTGGTTGCTAGTTGCCGCCTTGTATACAAATTTCGAGGATGAAATTTCTTGTAAGAGGGGAGGGTTGTAATAGCCCTTTTTCAGCAAGCTCATTTTTGGGGTGACACGGCCTGGGACACGGGCGTGTCCTAGGGCATGTCCTGTGTTCGACGAGTGTTCAGGAGGAATAGTCGACGAGTGGTCGACAAAATTTGGTCAACGAGTGTCGAGTGCTTAGGACCTGTGACACGGGCGTGTCACAGGGCGTGTCAGCGCGGTCGACGAACTCAGCCCGACGAATTTGAGCTGGGGCATGTCGAGTGCCGTGTATGGGCTCACGGCCTGGGACATGGGCGTGTCACAGGCCGTGTGAGTCTCGGGTGATTTTGAGATTTTTCAGGCTGATGAACACGGCCACAGACACGGGCGTGTCTGAAGGTGTGTCGGGTGACACGGCCCATGACATGGGCGTGTCACATGGGCATGTCACTGGGTTGGATAAGTCGGTTGAGCACCGCTTAGTGAACACGGCCATGGACACGGGCGTGTCACAGGCCGTGTCAGGCAAAATTTATGATTTTTGGTGAAATCGTGGCCATCCATTCCTTCAGCCTGGATCCAAGGGCTGAGAGGCCTCCCTGTTTTCTTAAGGCCGAGAATGGGTTGGGTAAACTCATTTGGATTTTGAATTTATCTTACTACACTTCTGGAGAGAGAAAGAGAGAGGAAGGAGGAGGAGGAGGAGGAGAGGGGGCGGATCACCGGTGGTGCTGCGGTTTACCGACGAGAGATCCGAGGCCGACGTTGCGGAGGAAAAGCTCTTGTGAGTCGTTCGAGCCAGCTTAGAGCTCATGGCACCAAAGAGGTCTTCAAGGGTAACGACTTTTCTTCCTAGCCATGTGAAGGCTTCCTTTTTGGCATATGTATGTGATTCCCCCACCAAAAGGTGGCTGATTTTGGGAGTCTTTGGGTGGATTCATGAAATCCTCTTTGTTGGCATATAGATCCGGAACTGGAGTACGGAATAGGCATACTTTGTAAAGCCCATCTGGATAGGTGGGTCTGGATTGGTGATTTTGCATATGAATCAGAGAAGACTCCGTGATAAACGCGTAGTTTAGGAGTCGATGGGTTGGACCTGTGAAAGAAAGTAGCAGGAAGTACTGGAGTGGTAGTCCAGAAAAATACCCGTAGAGTGCTTGTACTGCTTGTGCTATTGGGTTAGACCTGTGAAAGGAAGTAGCATGAAGTACTGGATTGGAATTCATGTAAATACCCTTTATAATGCTTAATGTTCATAGGGCGTCCACTTATGAAGCGAGTAATAGGAAGTACTGGCATGGTAGCCAGGAAAGACCCCTGACATTTGTGGTATTTGCGGTGTCCACCTGCGAAGAGAGTAGCAGGAAGTACTGGTGTGCCCAGGAAAGACCCGCTAAGGTTGTGAGATGAATGGGTGTAATAGAAATACCCAGGCTTGAATGCCAGAACAGGATCAATGAGACCTACCCGCGCCTTTATTTGGCCGCGAGTACGTCGTACTCGACGATGGCAAGGCGATTTGAGCAACGGGGGGTGGAGGATCCGACCTGCGTTATGTCCGTCCGACGTGAGACCAGAAGGTGCAGTCTGTTGGAGCACATAGCAAGAGTCTTAGGCCTACGTGCCGTGATACAATGGGGGGCTACGGGCCAATCTCGGTTCACTAAGACTAGAAAACTTCGGCTGCACGCCATGGAGTAAATGCTCAAGTGAGTTGTCGTTGGGCTGTGACCCTGATACGGTGGTGGGCAACTGATTTGCCAGTACAACAAGAATGTGCCCTGAGTGCACGGACCGTTGGGCCGGGTGGCTAACGGTTGTGATGGCATGTGTGCGTGATAGCACATTATATGAGATATATAGCCATGCTTGTGATATACTATGCCTGCAGGGAAGATTACCGCTGCCCCGAAAAATGGGTAGGGTCGTTATAATTTGGTCAGCTGAATGCTGACTGTTGCCTCTGTTTGCCACCCTTGGGTGGAATGTCCCTGTGCAGGTGCTGGAGAACCGAGCAGGACGCATAAGGGTTGAAGTCCCTACTGCTTTTGCTGCTGCCGCTACTAGCCCACGAAGGCTATTGTGATGCACATGTTATGTTTTCTTTTGATGTGGTCGGCCTGTGTGCCAATGTTTGGGACATTGTTTGAAAGCCCTGTAAGGCCATAAGGCCATCGATGTTTACATGTTGTAGGACATTCCTATATTCTATAAAATGTGGAGTTTTATATGTTGGACATTCAAGAGAGGAGTTCAAGTGTTTAGGCTTCCGCTAGAATGCAATGTGTTAGGTGCGCTGCGCTACTCTGGTATCACTCTATAGCTTCATCGTCTATTTTGTGGTATATGTTGTGGGGCCCCGTCCGGACCTTCTAGTATATAGTATATGAACGGATGAGGTTGTTACATTAAGACCACTGAATCTTCTAGTGATTCAGAATAAATGGTTGTTTTCAGCTCACATGAAGAAGGAGCAGAAAGGACTAGAATGTCTCTTGCTCTAAGAGACTGTAACTGAAGGACAAATGCAGGGGGAGCAGGCTCCAGCAAGCAACATCCAAAAGACACAAGTCCAGGAAGAGCTTAATCAAGGGGGAGCCAACGAGCTTTCTCCAGTTTCAGCTCAACAAGAAACATTACCCTCAGGGGGAGCTAATGAGCAATAGCCACCTATCCACACAGCTGCATTGGACAGTGAAGTAGCTATACAATCTATACTTGAGATTAACCAAGACAATGTACCCGAGGATGTCATTAACAGGGAAGAAACTTAGGAATTTTAAGAACCATTTGCTAAAGAGACAATTATACCTCCAGTACAAATGTAATAAGAAGTTACTTTAGAAAAACTATTTCCTGATTTACTAGGAGCAAGAACTGAGGGGGAGCTGGTAAGGATTGAGAAGGAGAAACCAATTATGGCATCTAGTCCAAAAGATACAGTGGATATAGCAAGCTCATCTGCTTCTAATGATGATGATGAAGCTTCCAAAGCTAAGAAGAGGAAACTGATGTCCTCAAGAAAAAGAGCTCAGGCTATAAGAAAGCCTTGCAGGCTATTCCACAAACTCTAGCTCCAGCAGTAGACTTCAGTTCACTTCCGGTGCAACTGCAAGTAAAGTTGGATGAACAAAGAGCAGCTCTTGAGAATTATGTAGATGAAAGCCATAAAGGGGGAGAGAATTATTCAGATCATTCTATAAGGAAGGCATTAATTACCTAGCTAATCAAGTTAGATTTCAAAAATATGATCTCAGAGACCATATTGAAAGAGAAGTCATAAAGGGGGAGAGTGTGTTAGTCAATGCAGGCTCTAAACATGCTAAATGGATAATTAATGCTATCAGAGCAAATCTTGGTTAGCCACCCCTGTGTGATGATGATAACTGCTAATTTTGAAGGAATTCAATCTGCAGTACAACAAATGTATAGTCCTCCACAGGAGGTTCAGAATGTGGTTATTGAGAAAGTTGAGATGTCTGAAGCTCAACTTTCTAAGAAAAGGTTTAGAGAGCAGGCTGAATTGAAGCCTGATTTTGAAAGATGGGCTTGATTTTGAAAGATGGGCCTGATTTTGAAAGATGTAGTTGCCTGGCAAGCTGTCAAAGACAACATGCATGATAGAGGCAAGTGGTACTCTGAACAAGAATGGAGCCTAATCAGTCCTAGAATAGATTGACTAGATTTTAGAACTATGTAATCTTGTGTTTTAAAATCTATGTAATATGTTGATCAAAACCTTCTTGTAGTTCAACAAAACTTTGATTCTTGTTCACTATATTTTATCATATTTTATAATAATATAATATGCTGGTTTTGTTTATGTGTTACCCTGTCAAATAATGTTTTTATACATCATATTCTGTGTTTTATTATAAAGTGATGTATATCATTGACTAAGTGTTATGGCTTCTCCAAATAGGGGGAGATTGTTGGGTACATTGGAAAATATGTACTAGATTTGGATAAGCCTCACCTAACTCAATGATATTCATCAAGGTGTATTTGATGTTGTTTTGAGTTTCAATGTGCAGGTTAAGGAAATGCAGAAAAAGTTTCTAAGTACAAGTGTTGACACTTGGGAAAGGTTGTGTCGACACTTGAGAAGAATTGTGTCGACACTTGGGAAAGGCTGTGTCGACACCAGAAGCCAGATTGTGTCGACACACAGGACTTGTGTCGACACACAGAAAATCTGTTCACAACAACTGTGTCTACACTTGGGAAGAGCTGTGTCGATACCAGGAGCCAGATTGTGTTGACACACAGGACTTGTGTCGACACACAGAAAATCTGTCAACAACAACTGTGTCGACACACAGGACTTGTGTCGACTCACTCCAGAATTCTGTCGACATCAACTTTGTCGAGACTAGAAGCAGTTGTGTCGAAACACAACACTTGTGTCGACACATTTCATAGAAGCTGTGTCAAGAAGTTAAAGAGAAGCTGTGTCGACATTGTGAGAGCTTTGTCGACATCATCAAGAGTTGTGTCGACACATGGACTATTGTGTCGACACATTTGAAGTATTATCTCGACACTTTGCTGTTGAGTTGAAGTTCAATGAAGGATCAAGTATCACGACTAAAGACTTGACAACTGTCATAACTGACAATGTTGTTGCATCTGTCAGAACTGTCAGAAGGCCGTTATGAACCGGATCAGCCGGTAACCTCGGATGAAGCCTATATAAAGACATGTTCTATCATCAAAGAACATCAATGAAGAACTAAGAAGAAGAAGATAAGTCTTCATCTAGAAAATAACAAGTGCAGATCCTGAACAAGTCTGCAAGAAGAATTCAGATTAAATTCTGAATAGAAGAAGGAAGCTAGATTGAGGATCATATCCAACTTCAAGAAGATCAACCTTACTTTGTTCAGATTCAAGAAGCTTTGAAGAAGCTAAGACAGGTTGATTCTAAAGTTGTCAGATCTATCAAGAACTGGCCAAGAAACCTTCTACCCATTCTCTTTCTACCTAGGTGAAGGATTTACTCTTGTTATTATCAATTTCTCCATAGGATCTTAAATAGATCTGAGTGTAGGAGAGTTATCTCTCTGAGTTGTAAGCCTAAATCTATAAAGGCTGAGGTAGGGCTAAGTGCCTGAGGTAGGAGATTAACTTCTCTGAGTTGTAGGCCTGTTGAAGAGGCTAAGGTAGGGCTGAGTGCCTGAGGTAGGAGATTAATTTCTCTGAGTTATAATCCTTGTGAAAGAGGCTGAGGTAGGGCTTGATTGCCTGAGTTGTAGGCCTTGTTGAAGAGGCTGAGGTAGGGCTTAATTGTCTGAGCTATAGGACTGTGGACTCACTCTGAGATAGGGTTCTCTGGGAGAATCTGAGTTGTAGGACTTGCTGAAGTCTGAGCTGTAGGGACCTTTCAAGGTTCTGAGTTGTAAGATCTAAGAATCTGAGGAAGAAGAAGGAAGTTGGGCCGAATCTAGTATACTGCTAGATAGGCGAAGGGGGAAAGTGGATGTACCCATCACTTGGGGAGCCACTATAAATCGGTGTGCACTCTGTGATTGGCTGTGATTTCTTTTATATTATGATGTGTTAAGTGCTGAATAATCTGTGTTAGCAGAAAAAACATTGTCTGCCTTAAGGAAAAAGAATTGAACCTATTCACCCCCCCTCTAGGTATTTAGGATATCTTGAAACCAATTCTTTCACAAGCAATGGCCGACTTTTTGGCTGACTACGTGGTCAAGGTAGCGTCGGAAGAGCTCACTCGTCCGACTTCGTGGATGGTGAAGGTAGATGGCACTTCGAGGAAACATTCCTTGGGGGTGGGGGTAATCTTGGAAAGCCCCAGGGGACAAGAATTGAGTAAATAGTGGTAGTGCGCTTCCCCATCACTAACAACCAGGCCGAATATGAGGCCGTAATAGCAGGGCTGCACCTGGCCAGAGCTGGGGGTGCTCGACGTGGAGTTCCTCACTGACTCCATGGTGGTGGCTTCCTAGATCAATTGGGAGTTCGAGACGAGAGAGCCTACCCTCGGATATACTTAGCAAAATTAAAGGGGGTCATCGGTACGTTTCAGACCTTCTCCATCCGACACGTGCCTAGGGAGGATATCGAGCAGATTCCGCTACCAGGCTCTCACCTAGCTGGCAGGGATAGATGCCACTCATGTGCGTCTACTCGAAAACCGAGCAGATCCCACCGCCTGGTTCTCACCTAGCTGTCAGGGCTGGATATCACTCGTGTGTGTCTACTTGGACCCCGAGCAGACCTCGCTGTCAGGCTCTCACCTAGCTGGTGGGGCTGGATGTCACTCGTGTGTGTCAACCCGAACCCTGAGCATATCCCGCTTCCAGGCTCTCACCTAACGAGCAGGGCTGGATGTCACTCATGTGCGTCTACCCGGACCCCGAGCAAATCGCGCTTCCAGGCTCTCGCCTACCTAGTAGGGCTGGATATCACCCGTGTGTGTCAACTCAGATCCCGAGCAGATCTAACTGCTAGGCTCTTACCTAGCTGGAAGGGCAGGATGTCACTCGATGGCGTCTACCTAGACCCTGAGCAGATCCTGCAGCTAGACTCTCACGTAGCTGGCAGGGCTGGATTTCACTCAATGACATCTACCTAGACCCCGAGCAGATCTCGTTGCCAGGCTCTCACCTAGATGGCAGGGCTGGATGTCACTTATGTGCGTCTACCCGAACCCCGAGTAGATCCCGATGTCAGGCTCTCACCTAGCTGGCAGGGCTAGATGTCACTTGTGTGTGTCAACTCGGACCCCAAGCAGATCTCGCTTCCAGGCTCCTATCTAGCTGGTAGGGCTGGATGTTACTCGTGTGCGTCTACCCGGACCATAAGCTGATCCCGCTGCCAGACTCTCACCTAGCTGGCACGGCTGGATGTCACTCATGTGTGTCAACTCGGACCCCGAACAGATCCCGCTGCCAGGCTCTCACCTAGCTGGCAGGGCTGGATGTCACTCGTATGCGTCTACGAGACCCTGAGCAGATCCCGCTACCAGGATCTCACCTAGCTGGAAGGGCTAGATATCACTCATGTGTGTCAACTCAGACCCCGAGCATATCCCGCTGCCAGGCTCACACATAGCTAGCAGAGCTGAATGTCACTCGATGACGTCTACCCAGACCCAGAGCAAATCCCGCTGCCAGGCTCTTACCTAGCTGGCAAGGCTGGATGTCACTCGATTGCGTCTACCCAGGCCCCGAACAGATTTCGCTGTCAGGCTCTCACCTAGCTGGCAGGTCTGGATGTCACTTGATAGCGTCTACCCAGACCCCGAGCAGATCCCGCTGCCCGGCTCTCACCTAGCAGGCAGGGCTAGATGTCACTCTTGTGCGTCTACCCAAACCACAAGCAGATCCAGCTGCCAGGCTCTCACCTAGCTGGCAGGGCTGGATGTCACTCGTGTGCGTCTACCCGGACCCCAAGCAGATCCCGTTACCAGGCTCTCACCTAGCTGGTAGGGATGTGTATCACTCGTGCGTGTCAACTCAGACCCCAAGCAGATCCCGCTGCTAGGCTCTCACCTAGCTGGCAGGGCTGGATGACACTTGTAGGAGTCTACTCCAGCTCCCAACTGGCTGGCAAGATAGGTCTCGATGAACAAAACAATGTTAGAAGTCGGGGGCCTTGGCATCCGAATGACCAAGGAAGAAGTCGCAAATTTAATGAAATGGGTCCAACATAGTCTCCCAGCACCCAAGATAACGGCTAAGACGGCGAGATCCCAGGCCGCGTCGTATGAGGTTCAGCTAGCATGAAACTCGGCGGCTCGGTTGCGAGCTGAGTTGGCTCTCCTACTCTAGTAAGCAAGCAACATGGAGGACCTGTCCTAAGGAGGCGGGTAGCCACTCGCGAGTCGGATAACTAAGCCCACCATGCTTCCTAAGCTAAGTCCTTAGGGGACGTGCGATTTCGCTGGCGGACCCGGAATAAGGAACTGCGAGTGGGAGGACCAATATAAGCCGCAAACACAAAAGAAGAGAGGATCCACATCGCACAGAGGCATTATAAGTAGCAGTAATATATACATATATACGAAAGGCGGGTACGGAACAGTTTATTGATGGACAAAAATACAAGATTGGGACTCAGCCCACGTTTACATTATAATAAAAGAAACATACATAAGAAGCGAGGCGCAGGAATTCAGCAAGGCGAGCTCTCGGGCGACAAGACCTAGAGGGGCTGGTAGGACTTGTCTCCTGGCCTGGGTACCGGAAGGAATAATGCCAGTACCATAGCACTTATAAAAAGGCCCACAACCTCGCTCTTGATGAGATCGGCCCGCCTTAGAGTTTGGAGGGTATACTTCGCCGGGCTGGCAGCCTTCTTCTGCATCATTTCCTACAGCTCATACTCGGTATATTGTACGAGCTGGAAGCCGCTGCTGGAGGACGGAGGGAGAACCGCTGCGGCCTCCAGCTCTCACACCCGCGCCTGTAGCGCTTCTTTTTTCTTTCTCGAAAACAACGACGGCGCCATCAACTGCATCCTCCCTCTCTCTCTATCTCTTCGCCTCCTCCTAGGCGAGACAGCGAGCGTCCTCCTTCTCATCCACCAGCCTCTTGAGCGAGTGGGCATTCTTCTCCATTTGGGTGCACCGCCGGCCGACAATGTGTGCCAGCTACAGGATACAGAGCTGGACCCGCACGCTCTCGTGGATCAGCACCCGCGTGGCCTCCTCGTCGTAGATGGCAGCGTCCTCCTGCGAGTAGAGGCCGAACGTGAAGTTGTAGGCCTCCCCGCTGATGATTTCCTGCTCCAGCCAGCTCGGCAGTAGGGTGGAGATGATCGCCCGGTTCGACTCCTTATCCGACAGCAGGAGGGGGACGCCGAGCTCATCTAGGCACTTCTCCCAGTAGCCGAAGTTGCAGTGCCCTCTCGGCACCTGCTTCATGGAGGATCGTGTCTCTTCTTGCGACCAGGAGGTGCCGACCGCCTCTATAGCGGCACCACTGGCAAAAGCAGTCGCAGGGGCGGGGTTCTTGGTCGGCTGGGCCATCGGGGCCTTGTCTTTTTTGGGCCGCATTAGGCGCATCACCCGTGGCCTTCACCTTCTTGGGAGGCGGCGGTGGAGTTTTTTTGCGGCTGGCCTGCTTTTGGGTGGCAGATGTCGGGGTCTCGCGGTGTGCGGCGACTACGGATTCGACGCAGGCGAGCTCGCTGAAAGCGAGCCGCGCTCTCTCTTAAGGAGGGTGCAGGGGGATGACCCGCTCGCCTACGAGAGGAAAGTTAAAGTAGAGAAAGTTATCAAAATAGAAAGGAGAAGTGCGAGTAGCCTACCTCCCCCGAGAGGGACAGGGGCAAGGTTGTCCAAATTCCGGCGCAGGAAGGCGACCTCAAAGTTCTTCCCAATGAAGAACCCGCATAGCTCCGCTTCATGGTCCCCAGGCTAAGGGGCGGTAGCTCGCCTCGCTGAGTTGTACCGGCAAGAACGGGACATTATTGAAGTTTCCCTTGACGAACACGAATTTCTTAAGCTAATTATGGCTCTTATTGATGGTCTCCCACACCTTGACGTTGCCGTTGGAGAAGTAGGCGGTCCCGTACTTGTTCGCATGGAAAGAGAACAGCTTGCGGAAGACCGCGAGGCTGAACTCAACCCGCTCTTCCCGCAGGAAGCAGGCTAATCCGACCATAACAGCTATGGAATTCGGGGTCATCTGGCCTGTGACGACCCCGAAGTATTTCAATATCTGGCGAACCTCCTTGTCACAACCCGCATTTTCTCCGAATTTGAGAAGAATCAGAGTATGAGAAAACACGCTTTCGTAATGCCACGTCGAGCAGGGGATAACCGTCGACACTCAGGCGAACACCATCTAACTAGACTATGAAATTCATAAGTTTAATGATTAGAAATTTAGTTATATTTTAGAGGTCGTATCCCTCGGCTCGGTGGATCACCTAGTCCACAGTTTAAAACTATACTTATACGCGGCGAAAAATACTTTATTTATATTTGACACCCTATGAGAGTGCATAAGTGTCCCCCGAGGTCCACTTATACTATGCAAGACTCTAGATTTATTTCATATTATAAGTAGGAAAACGATCTTTTTGCGTTACTTGGAAAGTAGTGTATGAGCTTTATAAACATGCTGATCATGATATTTACTTATTATAGTGTTTTTAGGTTTAAAAATAACTAGCAACCTAGCATAAATCTTCCCAAAAGCAAGTAGACTATCTCTAGAAAGGTAGCAGTAAAAGAAACACATCTAGTATCATAAGGTAAAACTACCAGTGGGCGCCAACAAACTGTCACGGACCCACTGGCAAGTATGTATGTTTGTAAGAAAAGCAGAAAAACTACCTCACAAAACCAAGAGGAAGATCCCAACAACTCAAGGGATCACCAGCAACACCACAGCAAATCTAGCCACCTACCCGGCTACTAATCAGAACCTGAGGCATTCAAAAAAAGAAAAGAATACCTCAGCAAGCAAAACAAGGAAATCAGAATTACAGCGTTAAGTCAAAATGGGACAAAAGAGAGTAAGTAAACATGACAGTAAAAGCAAACACTGTCCAAAGTATGCCAAAGTACACCAAGTAATAGGTAACAACAACAAGCCCTGCCCAAATCCTGCAGAGGCTACAAGGCAAAAGACAAGAAAACTTGCCACAATATGCTGCATTCTACAAGGAAGAAACACCTAACAATCCTAATTTGTGAGTTAATGGCAGTAGTTAACAACATGAATCTGAGTTGGTGACCAAAAACAGTGCCCTAAACAAAATAGTTCCAACTAAAAATAAAATTTCGCTATATCAGCACAAAACCACCACAAACCCAGCCCGTACCTGGGATAAAAAGGGTGGCGGCCACAGCAATACCCAGCCCGTACCTGCAGCTAAAAAGTGGTGGCCACGGCTCGCACACAAAACATCCCGCTCATTTAGAGCGTCAAAATACATCTACCTGCCATAACCCAAGATTCGGCCCTCAAAATAAAGGAAGAACGAAAGGCCGACAAGACATCCCCCCTAGGAGGTAATCACTCTGGAAGAAGAGAAGGAATAAATCCCAGCTTACAGGAATCGTCGATCCCCAGCCACAGGAAATCGTCGAACCACTTTCGACGATTTTCGTCGAACACTGGACACGGGAAATCGTCGAACTCAGTTCGACGATTTTCCTTTTTATCAAACACAGGTCACGAGAAAAATCGTCGAACACCGTTCGACAATTTTCCTTACGTCGAACATTGGCCACAGGAAAAATCATCGAACACCGTTTGATGATTTTCCTTACGTCGAACACTGGCCACAGGAAAAATCGTCGAACGTCGTTCGACGATTTTCCTTACGTCAAACACTGGCCACGGGAAAAATCGTCGAACGCCGTTCGACGATTTTCCTTACGTCGAACACTGGCCACGGGAGAATCGTCGAACTCCGTTCGACGATATTCGTCGGACCCAGAACTAAGGCTAATTGTCGAGCTCAGCTCGACGATAATCATCGAACCCAGATCGACGATCTTCATCGAACTGGCTGCATTGAGTGCACAACAATCCTGTACCTCCAACTTCGTTTCTGACCAATCTTCTTAGCCTAATTCGATCATATTACTCGTAATATAAGTATGAAAACCCACTGCTACTAGTTCTAAGGCTGAAAGACTAAATACTACCCAATCCGAGATCAACAGAGAACAATTTGATAAAAGACAAGACTACAACAATCCAGCCGAAGACTTGGAGTTTCAGAACTTGAGAAAAATAAAAAAAAGAACGTAGAAGAGCATTCCTGGTTCAAGGCCCTCATGATTTTTATAGAAAATCGGAGCAAAATAATAATCTTAGGAAACATGAGTGATAACAACAAAAATGACATGAAAAGGAGAAGAAAAACTTGGTAAGGGTAGGAGCACCACTTGCCTCAAATTCCAGCAATTTATCTTGCACAACCCTTCCTCTCTCTCTCTCGGCTCCAGCCGCAACAACACCTAAACAGGATTCTAAAGTTTTAATGGCGGAAAAGGGTCAAACTAAAAATTCCGAGACCCCTAGAAACACCACGAAAATTGAATCTCTTACCGTAGGAATGAAGGTCTAGGCGAGAGTAATCCAAATCCGCTTTCGAAATCGAATTCTGTCCACTAACGCTCCCAGAATCAGCGTCTGAAGGGTAGCAGGGTTGGCGGTTTTTCTTCCTCTCGAACAGGCGACGATTATTCTCTCACGGAAGGAGACAATGAATAGTCTCGTTTTTTTGTCTTAAGGTTATATATATGCATAGACACGCCTTATCATCCTTAACTGCCACCTAAAAGCCACTGGATTCATTTCAAGTTTTAATAATTAATCATTTACATCCATTATTATTAACACATCAAAACGACGCGAAAACCGAACCACCTCGGAATCCGACGAAGTTCACACCGTAGCTAAATACCCACGCTACGAACGCAACGACGAAGTCGAAATCAACATTCGATGAACAAAACTCGGGTTATCACTACCCGAAGCCAAAACACAAGCATCCTCCGAGAGGTCTCACCGGTCACCAAAACATACCCGGCCTGCTAGGGGATCTTGCCAAAAAGGCTACCAACAATCCACACAAGGAACCTAAAGAGCTAAGACCACGCTCTAACAAACGGCACCTGCCGGAACGCGTTAACGTAACGCCAAACGAGAATTAAATAATCGCAGAAAATCGGGGGTGTTACACTCCTGCCATAGTGGAAGTTGAAGGCCTGCCTCGAAGTCCGCCAAGGGGATGACGAGCTCTCCTACAGAGAGGTCGTTTATCTTTTCCCCCTCCCCAGGTCCCCTCGCCACGAAACCTGGCATAACGTGGTCTTCTATGCCGTAGAAGAATTTGCCTTCAGAAATGGCGGCAGTGGGAAAGTCTTGCTCTTAAAAGGTCCAAGCGCACCTGCCCCGCCCATCCGCATCGCCGCTGCCACCGCCCATCTCGCAGGGAGCTTGCTAAGCGGGGTGAGTACGTTCTCGCAGGAAGCAGGCGAGTCGAGGGTCGCAGGAAGCAAGAGAGAAGGGGAAATCTTAAATGCGGTGGGTGAGCAAGGGCCGAAAGGCATATTTATAGAAAGAAAAAGGGCGGGAAAAGTGTGGATAGAAAAATGAACCCTGATGGTTCAACTTCCTGTCTCACAGCCGCGCCACGAATACCGTTCGACAGTGGGTTGCGCCCACCCTCGCCCGTACGAGAGGCGGGCGGGCTGCGGCTCGCACTCACCTGTAATAGTAGGCGAGTCGTACGTGTTCGCAATGTGCGAGCTCCCGACTCGCTCCCTCCAAGGTTAGACAGGATGTCAAGGCGAGCTGATTCAGCGATCTCGAGCCCACTTAATGAAGCGGTGGGCAAGCAAGAGGGCTTCATCCGCTTTCACCCAAAGAAAAATAGGTAGCAACACAATAAGAGTAACGTGCAACAAACATTAAGCCCAACGGCTGACGAGATAAGTCTTAAATTATTACAGATTAAAAAAGTTCGAGAATGGAATGCCCTCCTAAGCGATCTGGTCTGAGATGCGGATGCATCTTAGCCAGACGACCAACCGTGGGGAGCGGGCAGGCGGATCAGTACTAGATCCACTTCCACCTGCCCTGCATCCGCGTCCCGGATCGGGGCGACACGCAAGGATAATGATACTCGCGAACCACCACCAGATCCTGCTGGTCCCGGCCGACTTGCTCCATGGTATGCCTGAGCCGCTCCTCGGCCCGCATTATGTGCACCTCAGGAGAAGTTACCCCATCCCCGTCAGCTGGGTGTCTCGCTCCCTCCAGAACTACAAGCTGCTCCTCCATTTCAGCCTTGTACTTGTCAACCCTATTGAAGACCTCCTATAGTAGTAACATGTGCTTCTGTAACAACCACGTCACATGTTTCTTCATGCCTGTCGCATCCACCGGTTCGCTCAGATACTCGTAAATGTGATCTATATCGGGGGGAGGCGAATATCCCTCGCTCATCTCGGCATCAGAGGAGTAAATCGTGTTATAACCTGCGAAGGGGTAGGTTAAAAAGTGCGAGCGGTAACAAACAGGCTCGAGTATGAACTCACTGGGAGTCGTGTTGGATCCCTAGTTGGATTTGGGCTAGGTTCACTAATTAGGATGACCGACCCACAATGTATACCAAGGGTCATGTGTTTTGATTCCTAGAGTTTAGGCTAAGTCTTTAGGTTCAACCTTACATGGACCAGCCAGCAGAAGACCGCAGATTGACTCAAGACTTAGAAGAAATCAAGTTCAGTATATAAGTTCGATGTTCGTCGAACTCAGCTCAACGATCGTCGATCACTGATCGACGAACTCAGAGTTAATTCTCTGAGTTGAGCTCGATGATATTCGAGCTCAGGTCGACGAAGTCTGGATTTCAACTTCAACACATCTTTCCAGGATATTTTCTCTGAACACAGCTCGACGAAGATAGAATCTATGCTCGACGAACTTGGACTACAAAATTGGCAAGTTATTCATAGAATGAAGTTCGCTGAGCTCAGGTCGATGAACTTGGTTCTCAGGTCGACGAACAAGTTTTCTTAGGTCAACAAACAGGATTTCTCAGCTCGACGAACTTGGTTCTCAGGTCGACGAAATCTGTTCTATGATCGACGATTTCTGTTGCAGTTCTAGACTTAGAATTTTCCTCATTTTCTATCCTTTATTCCATTCCATTTTATTTAGCAGTGATTCCCTAAATTAATTAATGCACATATTCTTTGAATATAGCCGTTATTGGCAACATTAATTATGGTTTTCATCAGGTTAATTACTTGCTTAATTTATTGGGATAGTTGGGGAAACTCATTCAAGCAAATATTCTCCAGCCGATTTTCATTCTCCAGGCAGTCAACAATTAATGCAGAGAATTCAAAATTTAAATGAGAATTCAACTGCAGAATATAAAAGAGATTTTTCTCTTTTCAGTCGACAGTAATGAGGAAGTAAAAGAAGAGAACACTGCACGTAGAATAAACAGAGAATACAGAAACAACACTCAGACATTCTCAGTGTAGAAAACACTTTGTTTTCACCTTGATCTTTCTGAAGAAGAAGAACGACAACAAACACAAAATCAAGAGTCTTCTTCAACTTCAACTCCAGGAGATTTCAAGGACAATAATCACTATCCGTCAGAAGTTCCTGGATTACTTCAAGTCAAGGCAGAAGACCTACACCCTGTGCAAGACTCCAAGTGATTCTGAAGGAGTCTTGACAACAACAATCCACTAAGTTTTCTCAGTTGTTTGAGAAAGAGAAGACACCATCAAATCTCTCCCCCCTCATGTATAAAGGGTTTATTAACTCCCTTCAAAAGTTTATTTGGTTTTTGGGCACCTGATCAAAAGCTCAAAGGTGGTAGTCACCTGATAAAAAACCTGTTAGTGGATTCCTACCAGGGTGGTAGAAGAGTGAATGTACCCAGGTTGGGGAACCACTATATTTCTTGTGTTGTCTAGTTGCACGTTTTTTGTTGTTCTTGTTGTGGCTGTGATAGATTAGTTTGCTGTGTTGTGGTATATTAGATTAGATTATGTTTTCTTTCTTTTACTACTACTAGTATCACCTATTTTATTTACTCTGATAATATTTTAAAATAGCCAAAAGTTTTATTACTCTATTCACCCCCTCTAGAGTTAATCAGATCTAGCCTCCATCTTTCAATTGGTATCAGAGCAAGGTTCCTTGGTTGTACAAGCTAACACTTGAACAAAAAGATCTTTTGTTAGATCTGATCTTAGTTTTGTTTATTTCACAGCATGGCACAGAACAAAAACTATGCAAGCACAAGACCTCCAGTTCACAACTTGAACAAATTTGCAATCTGGAAGACAATAATTAGGTTGTATATGAATTCCATTGATGAGTACTTATATAATTCTATTTTGACAGGTCCTCCCCAACCAACAGCTGCTACTACATCTACTTCAACTTCAAGCACTCATGTTGTTCCACCACCTGAGTGGACAGATGCTCAAAAAAAGGCAAAGACTGCAGATGCAAAGGACATGAATATATTGGCTCAGACTATGTCAGATGACATATTTCAAAAAGTGGCTGAATGCACATCTATAAAAGCAATCTGGGACTCTCTAAACCAGATTGTTGCTACTTCAGCTGATGAGAGGAATGACAGAAGATCAACTCTCATCTCCCAATATAAGAACTTTAAGAAGGAAGAATCAGAATCTGTTGGCGACATGTACAATAGATTAAGTTCAATTATCAGTGAGCTGAAGACCTTGGACAAAGACATCTCTCTCACTGAGGTCAATGACAAAATCCTCATGTGCTTCCCAAGCTCATGGGATTCCAGAATTTGGCCAATCAAGGAGGCCAGAAGTTTAAATGAGATTTCTACATAATCTCTTATGTGCAAGCTCAAATCATATGAGCAACTTATAAAGTCCAAAGAAGCTACAGAACAAAAGACTCCTACAACAAGAAGAAAGGAGCAGAACATAGCTTTTAAAGTTGTAGAAGAAACAGAAGCCCCAACATCAAATGAAGAACTCCCGAGTCTCTTAGGCAAGAGATTCTACAAAATGGCAAGGAAGGACTTCAGGAGAAAGCCATCCAGGCATTATGACAAACCCAGGTATGACAAAACAACCACTAAGGAAATTGTTTGCTTTGGGTGCAGGAAAGCAGGACACTTCATTTCAGAATGTCCTGAAAATCAAAAGAAGGAGAAAAGAAAAGAAAAAGACTCCAGGAAGCATCACTACGACAAGCCTTCCTCCAACAAGCACAAGAGAAAATAAAAAGGCTTTGTGGCTGAGACCTGGAGTGATACTGAAGAAGAATCTTCATCTTCCAGCTCCAGTGAAGATGAAGAAGAAGCAAAGGAAAGGGAAGTTTGCCTCATGGCTATCAATGCCTCTTGCAGCCCATCAGATGCTGAGAGACAAATAGAAGAGTCAGACAATGAAGAATCTGAATCAGAAGCAGATCAGGCACTATCTTCCTTTGATTATAATTCTAATAGTTTTAAAACTTAATTCAAATCCTTGTGTATAGATTTAAAAAACTCTAAAAAAGAAATCAAAATGCTTAGGGAAAAGTTATCTGAACATGAAAACTATATTTATGAAAACATTAAGTTAAAAGATAAATTAACTTTAGCTCAAGAACAAATTTTATCATTAAAATCTGAGTTAGCTGAGGCCAGGAAACTTGAAGAATCCCTAAATGGGAGAAGCATCAAGTTGATGGACATCACAAGCACAGTTAATGCCAGGTTAAATGACAAGCTGGGCTTAGGTGTTTCATCAAGCCAACCTCCTCTAATCCAGAAGAATATATTAACAACTCCAATTAAGTTTGTTTCTGAAAAAGGAAAAGATAAAATAGATAATAATAATAATAATAATAATGATTGACCAACTGAATTAAAACCAAAGAATAAGAAAAGGAAACAGGATAAGAAAAATCCTAACTACAATAATGTTCAACAGATTTCGTCGAACTCTGATCGACGAAATCTGTACAGTTCGTCGAACTCCAATCGACGAACTCCGAACGCAAACTTTCACTATAACTATTCGTTGAACTAAGATCGACGAAACCTGTATGGTTCGTTGACCAGAGATCAACAATTTTGGAACATATAGAATGACTGCTTTCATTCTATGAGTGGAGTTCGACGAACTCATCCCCGTTCGTCGAACTCAGATCGACGAATGTACCTGAATTCGTCGAATGCAGTTCATCTTAACAGAAATTTTAATTTTCCTAAAACTCATAACCAACCTAGATCTTCCTATAATCAATTTAATTAATGGATTATACCACCTAGAACATATCACCCTTTAGGTTACAAATGCCAACCAGACTACTCTTACATTTCCAGTTTTAGTTATGTGAAAAAGAAGGACTCAAGGTAACCTCGGTCAAGAATAGCTAACCTGTTCCTTTGCAGGCGAAATACTATCCCACCACAGAGCAACAGTGGTATTTGGATAGTGGCTGTTCTAAACACATGACTGGAAACAAGGACAATCTAATCAACTTCAAGTCAAAGCTAGGATCAAAAGTAATATTTGGTGACTCCAATTGTGGCCAATTTAAAGGCTATGAAAAGGTCAAGATTGGAGCTGTCACCTTCCGGAAGGTTGTATATGTAAATGGACTGAAGCATAACCTTATCTCGATAAGTCAATTATGTGATGAAAGGTTTCAGGTATCCTTTAATAAAACTTCCTATATTATTACTTCTTTAGATAATCATGTATTATTAACTGGCACTAGAGTAGGAAACATTTACATAGTTAACTTCTAGTCAGCTAAATCTGAAATTTGTCTATTTAATCAAACTAGCAATAATAATGATGTTTGGCATAAGAGATTAGGTCATGTTAATATGAAAAATATTATCAAACTATCTAGGGACAACCTTGTTTGAGGATTGTCTTCTTGCCCCTACAAGAAGGAAAGCCTTTGCAAGGCTTGTCAATTAGGCAACCAAAATAAAAGTAGTTTTAAATCGGTAAATAAAAGTGACTCACCTAGAATATTGTACTTGCTACATATGGACCTTTTTGGCTCAATTGCTGTACAAAGTCTGGGAGGAAAATCTTATATTTTAGTGATTGTAGATGACTTCTTTAGATTCACTTGGGTATTTTTTATAAGATCTAAGTCTGATAACTTCAAGGTTCTTACAGATTTTCTCAAGAACATACAGATTGAGTACTCTACTCCACTTGCATTGATCAGAAGTGATCATGGTACTGAGTTTGAGTCTCTTCTTATACAAGAGTTCTGTGAGAAGTAAGGTATCAGACACTGCTTTTTAGCTCCTAGAACACCTCAATAAAATGGGGTTGCTGAAAGGAAGAATAGAACCCTAATTGAATTTGCAGGCACATTACTTGTAGATGCTCATTTGCCCCTATCCTTTTAGGCAGAGTCTGTGAGCACATCAAATTATGTACTGAATAGAAGTTTATACACAAACTTAAGAATAAGACTCCTTATGAGCTACTTAAAGGGAAGAAACCTAAAGTAGACTATTTTAAAATTTTTGGTTGCTTATGTTACTTTTACAACAATAATAAGAAACACATTAGAAAATTTGAAGCCAAGGCTGAAATGAGAATTTTTCTTGGATATTCCCAAGTAAGCAAGGCTTATAGGGTCTTTAATAAATCTACCATGAAAATTGAAGAATCTGTACACATTTCATTTGGTGAAACTAACATATTTTACAAGGAGAAATATATTTCTACAAGTAACTCTTTGCAGGAACCAAATTTGTGTGAGAAGTTAAATGAACTGACCCTCACCAATAAGGCAGTTAGCCAACCTTCTCCACATATTGTTGAAGATAGTGAAGATGAGGACAGTGAAATCAGCGAAGAACCTCCAATAGCTACCATAATTCCACAAGAGCAATTTATTCCCCAAGCTGTTGCTCAACCAACTCCACCTACTGAATTTGTCACACTTAGAGATCACCTTGTATCTCAAGTGATTGAAGACATTTCAGTTGGTGTGCAGACCAGGCATCAACTCAACCAAGACTTGATGTATGCCTGCTTCATATCTCAAATTGAGCCCCAATCCAGTAAATATGCAGAGCAAGATCCCCACTGGATTATTACAATGCAAGAGGAGCTCTGAGAGATGCAGAGTTTGAGATTTAGTTCCAAGACAAAAAGACTACCCAGTCATTGTTCCTAAATGGGTATTTATGAACAAACTTGATGCCCAAGGTATTATAATAAGGAACAAGGCAAGGTTGGTTGCTCAAGGCTATAGGCAAGAGGAAGGGATTGATTATGACCATACTTTTGCACCTGTTGCAAGGTTGGAAGCAATCAGAATCTTCCTTGATTATGCTGCCTACAAAAAGTTCAAAGTATATCAAATAGATGTCAAGAGTGCATTCTTGAATGGTGAACTTAAAGAAGAAGTTTATGTGGAGCAACCACCAGGTTTTATCTCTCCAACTCATCCCTCTTATGTCTTTAAATTGCATAAAGCTCTCTATGGTTTAAAGCAAGCTCCAAGAGCTTGGTATGAAACCCTATCTAGCTTTCTTCTAGAACATAAGTTTTCTAGGGGCATTGTAGATAGGGCATTATTCACTAGACACCAAAAGTATCAAATTTTATTAGTACAAATCTATCTAGATGACATTATTTTTGGGTCTACAGATTCCAAACTATGCAAGAGGTTATCTGACCTCATATATTCAAAGTTTGAAATGAGTAGCATGAGTAAGCTCTCATACTTCCTTATTCTCCAAGTGAAGTAGCTACCTGATGACATCTTTATATCCCAATCTAAGTATGCTGAGGAGCTTATCAAAAAGTTTGGGATGTCAGATGCCTCAGCTAAGAAAACACCTATGCCTACAAATGCTGTAATTGACTCTGATGAACATGGGAAACCTGTTGATCAGAAACTATATAGGGCCATTGTTGGGTCTCTGTTATATCTTACAACAAGTAGACCAGACATAATGTTTGCTACATGTCTTTATGCTAGGTTCCAAGTGAACCCTAAAGAATCTCACATTATTTTCTTAAAAAGGATTTTAAGATATATAAAGAGTTATCCCAGTCTAGGAATCTGGTATCCAACTGAGTCAGAGTTTGAGTTTACTGGATACTCAGATGATGACTTTGCTGGATGTAGAGTAGACAGAAAAAGTACCTCAGGGTCATGCCAGTTCCTTGGTGTGAGACTAGTGTCTTGGTTTTGCAAAAAACAGTTATATGTGTCTAAATCAACTGTTGAGGGAGAATACATAGCAGCTGGCAGTTGTTGTTCCCAGTTGTTGTGGATTCAGAACCAACTCCTAGATTATGGGTTCAACTTAAATAATTTAACTTTACTATGTGACAACACAAGTGAAATTTTTATTACATAAAATCCAGTGCATCATAGTAGGACTAAGCACATAGACATTAGACATCATTTCATTAGAGAGTGTGTGGACATCATTTCATTAGAGAAGATATCTTCACCAAACCCTTGGATGAGAGGAACCATCTGTTCTTTATAAATAAGCTTGGTATGATCAATGGAGAGGGCTTAATTTAAATTTCTATCTGCGGTCGAAGAATTTGCCTCAATTCGTCGAAAGGAGATCGACGAACTGAGAGAAGCTCTTGAGAAATTCATTGAACGGAGATCGACGAACTCTCCGTGTGTGAAGCTCTTTTCGTCGAATGGAGATCGACGATATTGCTTTAGAAAATGTTCGTCGAACGGAAATCGATGAAATGTTTTCACTTCTTCTGACTGAGATCGACGAATCCTTTTGTCAATAAAATATTTCGTCGAACTGAGATCGAAGAATTTTTACTTTTTGTCGGACGGAGTCTGCCGCTTCATGTTCTGAAAACCATATATCTAGGTTTTCTTCGAGCTCTGTCCTGCGCTTTCTGTTCCCTTGCACTTGATCTCTGTTTTTCTTTTGCAGGCGAAAAAATGGCGATTCCGGCGAACTCCCTTGCTGCGATGAAGTTCGATATGGGATTTGACATTGATTTCGAATCTTTCCATCACTCTGACCAGATTTTTATGGATATTTTGAAACTGCTTGAGGAACAAAATCTGAAGAAATTTATGGCTTGCCGAATCAAGATAGCAAGGTCAGAGATTAAGGAACGAGTGTTCACCTCTACAACACTAGAGGCCGATACAATGACATGGACAATATCCGGTAATCAAGTTTCTCTTACCCCCGCCGTCTTAACTGAGATTTTTGGTCTGCTGAATGGAAATGATGATATAGAAATGGATAGTGATGAGTATGATAGTATGCTGATAACAATGGGTCATTCTGGAGAAAACCCAAACAAATTGTTAAAGAAAAATTTATCTGCTGAGTTTAAATTTTTGGCTGATGTTGCCAGCAAGGTTTTATTGGGAAAACATAATGCTCACGATTATATCACCAGGCACCAGTTCCTTGTGATGTGTGCTCCGGTTAATAAGAAATAGATAAATTGGGGTCACATATTGTTTGAGTTAATAAAGAAGAAAAACACAAAGAAGGAAGTGTGTTTTGGAAGGATTCTGGGAATCGTTCTTCAAGAAAAGGCTCCTGAACTACTAGTCTCCACGACAGTGTTCATCAATGCCTCAAAAAGTCTTACATCTACACTGTTCGGCAGATGATAGTGGAAAATCTCCAAGCCATCAAAGGCTTCTTCCTCTTCCAGAACTTCAGAGAGCACCAGGGCTATGATAGCCACTCCTCCACCTCCAGAAGAAGTTCCTCCCTCCACCAGAATTCCTTCACCTCCACCTCAACAAGCACAACAACAACCATCTTCTTCTCCAGCTTATACTCCACCAACTCAACAACAACATCAACCCTCACAAGTTCTATCTCCAGAACCTACTACACCACCTCTATCTCCACCTCCACATTCCCGACCTCCTTCACTTAATACATCTGAAACACAATCTGAAATTCCATCTACCTCCCAACGTTCTTTCAAACTTCTATCTCCTCAACCATATCCACATCATTATCCATTCCAGGAACCCATCTCCTCCCCCACAACCACAATCCAACCTTCTACCACTACAACTCCTTCTACCACTGATATCCCTTCAGTCCTCCATACTGAGATTTCATCTACTACTCCAGACTACACTCATACAGACTGCTCTAATGCATTCTCTGTATGTTTTAATTGTGTACATCACACTCCATACTCCTCCTCTGCTCGTGAACCCCTATATCTCAACTTTTTTGATATAACTAAAGCCATACTAGCATTTATTTCTCCAACTCTTGAGAATCTTATAACTTCTGTTATAGCTCCTTTTTCTGCTTCCATCACTTCTCTTTCTTTCAGAGTTGTTACTTTGTCCTCTGTCCCTTCTTCCGGAGTACTGGCTTCAGGACCCCCTGAACCCAGTTAGGGGGAGATGTTTTGTGAAGAAGTTCCAGTTCCCCCCTGTACAACAGCAGAAGTAGTAACAGCAGATTCTGAGATGACTGATGACTTAGTAGAAACAACTCCTCCTATAGATATAATTGATTTACTTGATTCTGATACAGAGATGGATGACACAGCTATTACAGAAATAATAACTACTGGTGATTGTATTGTCAATCCCACAATTGATTTATTCAGTTTATTAAATTCTTTTAATACAATTCATTTGAACTTTCTTCCAGTAGTCTGCCCAAATCCTTCTATGGCTAGTGTACTATATATCTCACCAATAAGTCCTACAGTTATCAAGCAACTCAAGGCCATCTTTACAAGAACAGAGCCCACAAGAGTATCATCCCTGTTAACCCAGAAATCAGCGATCCTTCCCAAGGTGGCCAGCTGGCTAGTCGCGACCCTTAGATTCTCCCTTTCGATCGCGACAAGTCCCAGTGTAGGCGGACAGTTTTCCCTGTCCGCCTAGGTCTCCTAGCAACCGCGTGCCCTGCAGGGCGGCGGGCTATTCCCATGGCTCATCCTCGCGGGACATGCGGTTAGGTCCGCTAATCGTGCAGTGCTTTTCCTTGTAGGAGTCCGCCAACAGCACCACCAGGAGCGGCCTCCTAGTCCGCCCAAGGGGCGGCGGTCTCCTGCCGCCATCCGCCGAGGCCGTCCACCAGGGGCGGCCTCCCTGCTGCCCGAGGGGCGGTGGCCTCCTGCAGCTGTCCGCCGAGGCCGCCCACTCGGGGCGGCCTCTGCCCGCCAGCTGGGCGGATTCCCCCCGGAGTCTGCCCAGGCCGCCCGCTAGGGGGCGGCCCCGGCTTCCGCCGGGCAGACTCCTCCCGGAGTCCGCCCAGGCTGCCCACTAGGGGGCAGCCCCTGCTTCGCCGGGCGGATTCCACCCGGAATCCGCCCAGGCCGCCCGCAAGGGGGCGGCCCGGCCTGCCGTGCGGACTCCCCTAGGAGTCCGCCGAGGCCGCCTGCAAGGGGGCAGCCCGGCCAGCCGGGCGGACTCCCCCAGGAGTCCTCCCCGGCCGCCCGCAAGGGGGCGGCCCGGCCTGCCGGGCGGACTCCACCCGGAGTCCACCCGGAGTCTTCCCAGGCCGCCCGCTAAGGGGCGGCCTCCGGCCTGCCGGGCGGACTCCTCCCGGAGTCCTCCCAGGCCGCCCGCAAGGGAGCAGCCTCCAGTTCTCTCCAGGTCCTCTTGCAGCTTGCTTCACCAGCCAAGGTGGCGGACTCAAATTTCCAGTCCGCGGAGTCCGTGCAGGTCGTCATGCTGACGTCACTGGGCCCCGCTTCTTGAAGAACTTCCCTGAGCCTATAAATAGCCCCTGGTGCCTCTCATTCAGGTATCCTAAGGGTGGAAACAAGTCTTGCCAATAGACCCTGCGGACTCTGTTTTCCAGTCCGCGCAGTCCGTCATCAGCCTTCCAGCAGACTCTGTGGACTCAGATTTCCTGTCCGCGCAGTCCTCCACAGCTCTCCAGCAGCTTGCCAACAGACATTGCAGACTCAGTTTCCCAGTCCTCCAGCAGCTGGCAGACTCTTTTACTTAGTCTCTGACAGCTTCTCCTCTCTGCTTTCTGGCATTTTCTTCTCTCTTAGCTGCCAGCTTCTCTTTGTACCCCTTTAGTGATTTGTTGTAAAGGTGTATTTGTAAGCTTGTAATCTCTAGCTATTAATCAAAGGAAAGCCCGTCTCAAGAGTGACATTTAGGCCGCGATGGGCGAAGTGTGTTGTTGCCGCTGCTAGCGACCCCTCTTCTCTTCTCTGCTTAGCAAGCCTTGCTCCTCTGCTTAGTAAGCCTTGCTCCTCTGCTCAGCAAGCCTTGATCCTCTGCTCAGCAAGCCTTGCTCCTCTGCCCAACAAGCCTTGCTTCTCTGCCCAACAAGCCTTGCCCTCAGCCCATCTCAGCTCTTCTCGGCAACCAACCTGCAAGTGCAACCGTTGCGGTTACTGTCTGCTCGACCGCTCCTGGTCTCCCTCCTCTTCCTCTCTTGATCAACCTTCTCTGTTGATCAAGGCTCGCCTCTTCTCTCAAGCCTCTCCTCTACCCCCACAACCCTCCTTGAACAAGCTGTTTGCTCACCTCCCGAGCACTCAGAAACTTGCTTCTCCTCTCCCCCCTGCAACCTTCTCCTCCCTCCTCACCTAGCCTGTGAGAACAAACACCCCCTCAGTGATAGCTGTGCCCCCGGTGCCATTTCCGTGCATTAACAGTTTTGGTGCGGTGAGCGTGGATGCCAGCTCACACGCAGCCCTTCAGATCAGAACAGGCAGTGAAAGCAGCATTTAACCATGTCAGACCAATCAGCCAAGAACCATGCTCCAAGTCCCAGTGAAGATCCTCTCTGGGAAGCCTTTGAGCAGTCGCGCCGTGAGAATGCTCAACAGTTCCAGGCTATCAACAAAGTTCTTGCTGCAATCACGCAGCGATTGGACGCCCATCCAGCAGCTGCTCCAGCTGCTCCAATCAACCCAACACCAACATCAGAGCATCAGCAAGCTTACTCTCAAGCTTGCCCGTCGTTCTATCCTCCTTACACCCCAACCTTTCCGCAAGGGCCTGCAGCTCCTTTGCAAACTCAAGATGAAGAGTTTGCTGCTCGCCATAACTTCTTCCGGGAAGCAGCCCGGGGAAGTCCTGCTAGAGTTCTCAATTTTCAGGGAAGTGATCCCTTCCCTTCAACTCCTGCCACTGCTCCTCCTGCAGCAGCTTTTCTGTTGGGTACATTAGAATAAATGTACCTGATTTGAAGAAGCCTCACCCTACTCAATGATATACATCAAAATGTATTTGATGTGTTTTGAGTTTAGTTGTGCAGGTTAAGTATTTGCAGGGAAAGCTGAAAAGTTTCTAAGTCCATGTGTCAACACCCAGAACAAAAGTGTCGACACTTAAGAAGACTTGTGTCGACACCCAGAGAAGCTGTGTCGACACTTGGAGCAATTGTGTCGAAACCAGGGATACAGAGTCGACACCAGAAGGAAAGTGTCGACACATACAGGCTGTGTCGACACTCAATGAAGAAATGACCAGAGAAGCATTGTCGACACTTAGAAGCAGTGTCGATACCCAGAGGAACTTTGTCGACATCAGAAATTGTCGACACTAGGAGGCTGTGTCGACACTCAGCAAAACATCAACAGAGTCTAAGTACAAGTGTCGACATAATGAAGAATGTGTCGACACACAGCAAAAGTCTCAACACATGAAGAAAGTGTCGACACTAAGGAGCTGTGTCGACACTAAGGAGCTATGTCGACACTCAGCAAAGTTCAACATATTCTAAGTACAAGTGTCGACACAAAGAAGATGTGTCGACACTCAGCCAAAGTCTCAACACAAGAAGAATGTGTCAACACAAGGAGCTGTGTCGACACTCAGCAAAAGTATCAACACAGAAGGCATGTGTCGACACCAAGAAGATGTGTCGACACTGAACAAGTTCAACACAAGAAGATGTGTCGACACAAAGGAGTTGTGTCGACACTTAGCAGAATTCAACTAAGTACTGAAGAACAAGGAGTTGTGTCGACACACAATATCAGTGTCGACACATTCTGAAGAAGCAGTGTCGAGAAGTAAATTCTACAACACAAGGAGTTGTGTCGACACCATGAAGGCTAGTGTCGACACTTAGTCTACTTGTGTCGACACTTAGTCTATCAGTGTCGACACTTAAAGACCGACTGTCTCGACACTTTCAGACAGTTACAAAAAATTCAAGAAGTGAGTGGATGACATGACAGCTGCCATTCCAGCCGGTCTACTGCAACTGTCAGAGATGTCAGAAAGTTGTTAGGAACCATACCAGCCGGTCACCATGAAGAAGGCCTATATATAGGCTTATTCTGTCAACAGAAGAAGATGATCAAGCAATTCATTGAAGAATCAATTCAAGTGAAGATCTAAGAAGTTGGAGAGAGAGAGCTCCTTCCAAGAAGACAGCTGTTGAACCAGGCTGTGAAGAAAGTTTCAGACTGAGTTCTGATTCCTAAGTTAGCAGTGATTGAAGATCAGCTGCATAGAGACTCAACCCTATTGTGTTCTAAATTCAAGAAATTTTGAAGAAAGCCAAGGGAGGTTGATCTCAGCAAAGTTCTTCCAAGAACTCATCAAGAAACCTGTCAACTCTTCTCTCTTATTCTGAGTTGAGGTTATACACATTGTATTTTTAATTTCTTGTAGGATCCTAAGAGATCTGATTTGTAAGCCTGAAAATATAAAAGCTGAGTGGTAGGGCCTGTGTGCCTGAGTGTAGGAGATCCATTTCTCTGAGTGTAGGCCTTGTTGAGGGCTGAGTGTAGGCCTTGTTGAAGGCTGAGTGTAGCTCTTGGTGAAGACTGAGTTGTAGGGCTGTGAGCCTGAGTTGTAGGAACCTGTTTGGGGTTCTGAGTGTAAGATCTGAGGATCTGAGGAATAGTGGAGGAGTTTGGCCGAATCTAGTACACTACTAGATAGGCGAAGGGGGAAAGTGGATGTACCCAGACCTTGGGGAACCACTATAAAACTGTGTGTACTCTATGTGTGTATGATTCTGTGGTTGCTATTTTATGTTCTGTGAAATCAGTGATTAAATCTGCCTAAAAGTTTAAAAAGATTAAAGTCACCTATTCACCCCCCCTCTAGGTGATTAGGTACAATTTCTTTCAAGTGGTATCAAAGCGAGGTTACTCAAAAAGGACATAACTGTCTGAGTAAAAGATCCTGTTGGCAGATTCAGTATAATTAAGTGCAGAATCAAGAAAATCAAGAAAATGAGTTCAACAGAGAATCACAAAGAACTTGGATCCATGAAGTTGCCAATCTGTAGAAAGGAGATCTTTGGCATCTGGAAAGAAAGGGTTAGACTATTTATGGAAGCCTCTGACCCCAAAATCTATATTACTGTTAAAGAAGGGTCATATGTGCCAATGAAGGTATCTGTGTTGGATGCAACTCAGAGAACTCCAAAAGACTATTCTGAAATGAGCAAGGATGAGATTATTCTGGCCACTATGGACAAGAGGGCTCAGAATATTATTGTGAGTGCAATAGATGATGCCACATTCCAGAATTTGATTCACTGTAAAACATCAAAGGAAATGTTGGACACACTGATAGTGTACATGGAGGGCTCTGAAGAAGTTAGGCAGGACAGAAAGTCTTTGTTAAACCAAGAATATGAGAGCTTCAGACAAGGCAGGTCTGATAGTATAACAGAATGCTACAAGAAATTCTATAGGATTGTCAATAAGTTGATGTCCTATGGAAGAGAATTCAGCAATTATGAGCTAAATGATAAGTTCTTGAGATCCCTAACTAAAGACTGGGATACTCAGATTTGTGCCATAAGGGAAATGACCAAGTTAGCAGATATTCCTCCTCCAACATTGTTTGGAAAGCTGTTATCCTATGAAATGCAGCTAATGGTTAGGAAGGAGGAAGAGAAGACTACAAGAATTGAGCATAAGGAAAGAGCTGTGGCATTCAAGACAGAAGCCACCAAGAAATATAAAAGTAAGTCTCCATCTCCACCCCCAAAAGCTGCTGAGACTGAGTCAGATGTGTCAGAAAGCAAGAATTCTGAAAACAGTGAGAGTGATGAAGATTTTGCAGCGTTCACTAGACATTTTCAGAAGTTTCCTAAGAAGAAACAGTGGAGGTATAAGCCATCCACTTCACAGAAGTCATCAAAGAATGACAGGAGAAAGCCCAAGTCAAGTAGAACTACATCTTCAAAGATAGTTTGTTATTGTTGTAACAGACAAGGACATGTTGTTGCTGACTGTCCAGAGAAAAGGAAAGAGTCAACAGATAAGAAGAAGACTCAAATCAAGGGCAAGAAGGAAATGTCCGTTGTTGCTAAGAAGGACAAAAGCCTGTCAGATATGTCTTCTTCAGAAACTGATTCAGAAGCTGAAGCTTACATTGGACTGTTTGCTGAAGAAGAGGAAGAGGAGTTCATCTAGTTAATGAACTCTATATATGAGCATGAGGAAAATCAGTACCAGGGACTGATGGCCTTATCAGAAGGAGATAAAATCCAGGATCAGCCTGGACCAAGTCAGGTACAAAATTGTTCTTCAAGTTCAATTTCTAGTACTGAGTCAGATTTAGATACATCATCATCAAGTGATGAGAGTGGATCTGAATCTGAAGGAGACATTCATCAATTAATTGATGAATATAAAGTAGTGTTGCAAGCTTTGAAGAAAAGCAAATCCTTGACCAAGAGTCAGGCTAAGGAGATTGCTAATCTCAAAGTTGCTGCAACAGATTTTGATAAGTTGATTGATCAAAAATTAAATGAAATAGGCAGGCTGAAGAACATAATTGTTATTCAGATGGGGACTATAACATTTAAAAATGATCAAATCAGAAATCTGGATATTAGTCTTCAGAAAGAGAGAGACATAGTTGCAAGGTTTTCTAAACCAAAGTCTATTCTACCTTTGATAGATGAATTTGTATATCAAAAGGGTAAAACTGGATTAGGGTTTACAAAACCTGCTAGGACTGTAAAGTCCAAGTCTAAGGGCAAAGCCCAAGTACTCAACAAGGAGCCTGCTGTAGACAAAACAACTAGGGTTGTGCCTAAGCAAAGGTACAACAGATTTGAGTGCTGGTGTTGTGGAAAGGTAGGCCACTTTGTCATAGACTGTTGGCACAATTCAAGTGCCAAGGTGAGTAGCAATCTACCTGCTAGAAAAGCTACAGGTAGTTTTGTTAAGAGGAAAACTAACCAGCACCAAGGACCCAAGAATTCTTTGGGTTCTAAGGTTAACTAATCTGTTTTACAGGTGAGTCCAAGTGACCATGCCCCAATATGGTACTTGGACAGTGGATGTTCCAGGCACATGACTGGAACTAGGGGATTGCTAAAGGACTACACACCAATCAAGGATGGTCCTAAGGTCACCTTTGGTGGTCCTGAAAAAGGAATCATCAAAGAATTTGGTAACATTTCTAGCAACCTTATAACAATTACTCAAGTGGCTTATGTTAAAGGTTTGAAACACAACCTCATTAGTATAAGTCAGCTAAGTGATTTAGGATATGACATCTCATTTGTTAAAGATGGTTGTCATATCAGGAGATCAAATGATCAAGAGATCATTTTGACTGGTTATAGTAAGAGAAATGTCTATTGTCTAGACATTATGTGTGAGAACAATGGTTCTCCTGTGTGTCTTGTAGCTGATGAGAAAGACTCTTATTGTGTCAAATGGCACAAGAGGCTAGCCCATCTTAACTACAAGATAATTGGCCAACTCTATAGCAAAGAGTTAGTGAGGAATGGTCCTCAGGTTAAGTGTATTAAAGATGGGATATGCTCAGCTTGTCAAAAGGGCAAGCAGACTAGATCCACCTTTAATAGCATTGAGAACAAAGATGATGTGAGGTGCCTATACCTCTTGCATATGGATCTTTTTGGTCCTATGCCAGTTCACAATCTAGGTAGGAAGGTCTACACATTTGTAGTTGTAGATGACTACTCAAGGTTTTCCTGGGTGTTCTTAGACAGAAATCTGAAACTCCTAGTATCTTTTATAGTTTTGTCAAACAAATTCAGAATGAGTTAGACAGTACAGTGGTCAAAATAAGAAGTGACCATGGTACTGAATTCCTGTCTGACAGTATGACAAAACTATGTGAAGAATTTGGGATATTTCAGGAATTTTCTTCACCAAGAACACCTCAGCAAAATGACATTGCTAAAAGGAAAAATAGAACCTTGATAGAGGCTGGTAGAACCCTATTAAGTGATACATCTCTCCCAGAATATTTCTGGGCTGAGGCAGTAAACACTGCTTGGCATGTAATTAATAGGGCTACTATCACCAAAACTCACAATAAGACCCCCTATGAGATTGTGAAATGCAGAAAATCAAATCTATCCTATTTCAGGATCTTTGGTTGTAAATGCTATATACTTAACAATGGTAAGTCTTACTTGACCAAGTTTGCTGCCAAATCCCAAGAGGGGATCTTTGTTGGGTATAACAATAACAGTAAGGCTTATAGGGCCTACAATTTTACTACTCAATTTGTAGAAGAATCAGTACATGTAGTATTTGATGAAGCTAGACTCATTAACAATGAATTGTCTAGAAGTATTTACAGCTCTACAGGTGTGACTTGGAAGATGGACAAGCTTACTGTTGAAGAAGGATCTACTACAAGTCAGCATGTGGATGATAGTGGCTGTTGTCCAAGGGGAGTACTAGATACACCTGATGTAGAAGAAGATCAAGGGGTGCAGCAAGTTGAAGAAGCTGAAGGAGTACAACCTGAAGACAGGCTGCCTCCAGCTAATAGACATCTAAAAGATCATCCAGCCAATCAAATTATTGGTGATCTAAGTCAAGGGGTACAAACAAGGAGCAGAAATCTAAGTTCAGTACTCTACTCCAGTTTTCTATCCCAAGTTGAGCCAAAGAAATTTGAAGAAGCCATCCTAGACCCTCATTGGATTGAGGCAATGCAAGAGGAGCTGAATCAGTTCAAGAGATGCAAAATCTGGGAGCTGGTTCCTAAACCAAAAGACCACAATATAATTAGAACTAAGTGGATATTCAGGAACAAGATGGATGAAAATGGAGTGATTATAAAGAATAAAGCAAGACTGGTTGCTAAGGGATATAGGCAGGAAGAAGGTATTGACTTTGATCAAACCTTTGCTCCAATAGCCAGACTGGAGGCAATAAGGATGTTCTTGGCCTATGCAACCTATCAAGGGTTTAAAGTATACCAAATGGATGTTAAGTCAGCCTTTTTGAATGACAATCTGAAGAAAGAAGTCTATGTGGAATAACCATCAGGTTTTGTTGATTCAACTAAACCTAATTATGTTTATAGACTTATGAAGGCTTTATATGGGTTAAAACAAGCCCTTAGGGCTTGGTATGAAACCCTGTCTAGTTTCCTCATGGAGAATAAATTCACAAGGGGGAAAATAGACAAGACTCTATTCCTTAGGGAATCCAGAGGCAAGATCATACTAGTCCAAATATATGTAGATGACATCATATTTGGGTCTACAGAAAATAGTCGTTGCAGAAAGTTTGCAAAACTTATTCAAGGACAATTTGAAATGAGCAGTATGGGGGAACTTAAGTTCTTCATGGGTCTCCAAGTTAGACAGACTGAGAATGGTTTATCCATATGCCAGTCTAAGTTCACCCTAGAGTTGATAAGGAAGTATGGTATGGAATCATCCAGTACCAAGAAAACTCCTATGGGGTCAAGTATGTCTCTTAGCAAAGATGATGCAGGGAAACCTGTAGATGAGACTTTGTATAGAGGGATAGTTGGCTCCCTATTGTATTTGACTGCAAGTAGACCAGATATCATGTATGCTACATGTGTCTGTGCTAGGTACCAAGCTTGCCCTAAAGAATCTCATTTGACAGCAGTCAAAAGAATACTGAGATATCTTAAGAGCACTCCTTATCTAGGCCTTTGGTACCCTAGGAATGGAGACTTTGAACTGACAGGTTATTCAGATGCAGATTTTGCAGGCTGCAAGGAAGATAGGAAAAGTACAACTGGTACCTGTCAATTCCTATGTGGTAGACTGATTTCATGGAGTAGCAAGAAACAAACAATTGTGGCTATCTCCACAGTAGAATCAGAGTATGTGGCTGCAGGAAGTTGTTGTGCTCAACTTCTATGGATACAACATCAGCTAGAAGACTATGGTATACAAGTAAGTAGAACACCTCTATTTTGTGATTCTACTAGTGCTATTTCTATTGCAAACAATCCTGTCTCCCATAGTAGGACTAAGCATATAGAAATCAAATACCATTTTCTAAGAGAACTTGTGGAAAAAGGAGATATTTCACTAGAGTATATTAATACAGATAATCAACTAGCTGACATGTATACTAAGCCCTTAGAAGAAACCAAATTCAATAGGTTTAAAATTGAATTAGGTATGATAAACTTAGAATAAGTTTTCAAAATTGGCTAAGTAAAAAGGTGTCGACATAGAATTGTCTGTGTCGACACAGAAAAGTGGTGTCGACACTTTAGAGAAAAGGTGTCGACACAGTTAGGAAGTCTGTGTCGACACTTCAGAAAATTAGTGTCGACACATACAGGGTAGGTGTCGACACATCCAAGGTGGTGTGGACACTTAGGATTTTCTCAACATTAGTCTGGTAAAGTCTCGACTAAGTGTCGAGCTAAGCGGTGTCGACACATAAACAAGTGTCGATGCATATATTCTGTCGACTATACTTGTGTCGACACATAGTTGTCGAGACATTATAAGTCAGTGTCGACACTTTTCAACAGTGTCGACACAATTTAAGTATTTTGACACGCCCTTTCATCTTCGATTCTAGAAAGGTATAAATAGGTTTTCGCCATTGTCTGTCGACACGCGCACAAAAGTTTCGAGACCAAACTTGTGTGTCGGCATCTCTCTTCTCTCAATTCAAATTTCTTCAAACCCTAATGGCGCCCAAGCTAGAAGAGAATGTGAATGAAGGATATGAACTCGTGCGGCATGTATTTGATGACGCGAAACCTGATATCAAAGGCGTGATAACCCTAATAGAAGAGACAGGGTTAGAATTTCTTGTTTCCGAACCGACCAAGATATGGAAGAAAGAAGTCCTGGAATTTCTGAATACAGCAACCCAAGATGAATCAGGACTCAAAATTAAGTCAAGAGTTCATGGGGCAAAGGTGAAGGTCTCTCCTAAGAGTCTGAGAAAGGTACTTCAACTACCTAGGACTAAAGAAGAAGAAGATGTTTCTGCTACTAAGACTAAAGAAGCATTAACATGGTGTGGTTTGGACTCAAATCTGAAAATAGGATCTGTTTTCAATAGGAAGAGAATGAACATGCAAGGCAAATTCTTATCTGAAATTGTTGGCAAGGTTATCTTGAGCAAGCCTGGAGGGCATGACAGAATATCAGCTCATATGTTTAGTCTAATGACAAGAATTATCTTCAAACTAGAAACTTATTGGTCTGTAGTTGTGTTTGAGAAGATAAAAGAGAGTATGAAAAAGCCCAATTTGGGTAGGATTCTAAGTCTTCACCTAGCTGGTAGCATACCAGAGGTCATGAGTCAAGCAGCTGGAACTAAGATTAACCATATGAGGAGAATGAATTTGAGAATCTTCTCTAGGTGGGATAGAGTCTTGACCAAGAAAATGCCAACTCCTGAGAAGGAAACACCCCTAAAGAAGAAGAAAAAGACAGCCCCTGTGGCTCAAGAATCATCAAGCAGCTCTGAAGAGCATGTAGTGTTTACTCCTGATGAAGAAGACACTGGAAATGCTGGACAATCTCCAGCTAGACAAGATGCAGAGAGGCAGGGGGAGCTACCACCAGCAAGCCCAATTCACCAGGATTCAATCCAGGGGGAGCCTCTACTTGTGGAAGAGCCAACTCCACTAGAAAGTGAACAAGCTACCCACACAATACTTGAGGTAATAACTGAAATTAATGAATTAGATTTCCCTATTGAGGATGATGTTTTGTCTGATTCATTACCTAATGTTAATCAGCAAACACAAACACATAGCGAACCCCAAGATGTTGTCATGGATGACACATCTGTTGCTGATCAAGTTGTTGATGACATAAGAGTTTCTCCACCCCATCATCAATAGGAATTTACCTTAGAAGAACTGTTCCCTGACCTTCTCCAAACTGATTTTGAGAAAGGAAGTGCTGCTGCTGAGTGGGAGAAAGTAATCATTGAGAGGGAGCAAGTGGATATTATAGAAGAAACTGCAAGACAAGAACCTGAAGTGCCAAAGGATGCTGAGCAGGTTCCTAGGACTGACAAGGATTTACCTTCAAGTCCTAAGGATAGGGTTGATATAGCTAGTACATCTGCATCTGAAGATAAAGAGGCTGTAAGAGCTAAGAAGAGGAAATTTCAAGTCTTCAAAAGGAGGAGCCAGAATTATAAGAAAGCTTTACAATTAATTGCACCACAGCCTGCACCACAGCCAGCCCCATCTACAGATTTTTGTTCTCTGATGGTTGCTTTACAAATAAAGATGGATGAGCAAAGGCAAGCAATATAAAAATATATAGATGAGGGGCATAAGTCACTACAATTTGATCTGGCTCAAGACATTAAGTCCATCAGATTTGAAATGAATCTTAACAAGAAAGAGATGACTGACTGCTTTCATAAAGGAAGGAATGTAATAGTCTATGTGGCCACTCATCAAGAGAAGATCAAAGCACAAGTGGATGATATTGCAGTGAAGCAAGGCTATGTCCTGGAGAATTAGCTGAGAATGAATGATAATTTAACAACTTCACATAATGCAATAGTCACAGAAATGAAGAATATAGCTACTGGTCAGACTGCAGCCATGACTACAGCCAAGGCAGAATTTGATAAAGCATTACAAGAAGGTATAACTGCTGTTACTTCTGCACTTCAGGATTCCCAGAAGTTAATAACTGAAAAGCTCCAAAGGTTGAAACCTTTCTATAAAGATGGAGTAAATTACCTAAATGCACAAATCAGATTCCAGAAAGATGATCTAAGAGATCACATTGAAAGAGAAGTCATAAAGGGGGAGAGGGTGTCAGTCAAAGCAGGCTCTGATCATGCAAAGTGGATTTCAAATTCCATCAGAGCCACCCTTGGATATCCTCCATTATGTGATGATGACAATGTTGTAGAGTCTGGAATTAATCCTGCATATCTTGGAGGGGAGCAAGCTGAAGTGGCTCAAGTAATATACCCTCCACCAGACTTTGATATGATACATCAAGACATACAATCAATGTATAGCCCTCCTGAGGGAAATCGGAAGGTCATCATAGAGAAAGTGGTTCAGCCAGTGCCAGAGGCTATACTGAAAGAACAAGAAGCTTTGCTAAAAGAACAAGAGACTCAATTGTCTAAGAAGATATTCAGAGAGCAAACTGAACTTAGGCCTGACTTTGAACAATGGAGCCCCACTTCCAGGAATATTATCTTGACTGCATGGAAGGCTTCCAAGGACAATATACAGGATAGAAACAAGTGGTATTCTGAACTGGAGTGGAGGAAGCATGAGAGTAGGCAAGAGGCCATTGTGCAGTATAGAAGAAACGCTAAGATGGGAAAGCTACCTCCTACTGCCCAGGAGCCTAGCAAGTACTTTCCAAAGTCTTATCATTATTTTGAAAGGCAAAAGATCAAAGCTGAAGAATTGAAAAAGAAGGATCTTAAAGGAAAGAAGCCTGCTGCTGCTGAAGACACTGAAGCCCCAGTCCAAGCAAAGATACAATCAGGGAAGGGCATTGTGATCAAGGAGCCTGAGCAGCAATAAGATAGAATTTTTCTTTAGTTTACAGTTGTAATCATTTGATTTTAAACTCTCTGTAAACTTTTGAATAATGAATATGTTGAAGTTCTTAGAACTATGTGATATGTGTTAAATTTATTACATTATTGCTCTGAGATATTTGTGTATACATGTTTGTTTATACATGTTTATGTACTTACCCTGTTATATAATTCTGCTTTACATCATACTGTGATTTGTTATGTATGGTGTATATCATTGACTAAGGGTTATGACTTCTCCAAATAGGGGGAGATTGTTGGGTACATTGGAATAAATGTACCTGATTTGAAGAAGCATCACCCTACTCAATGATATACATCAAAATGTATTTGATGTGTTTTGAGTTTAGTTGTGCAGGTTAAGTATTTGCAGGGAAAGCTAAAAAGTTTCTAATTCCATGTGTCGACACCCAGAACAAAAGTGTCGACACTTAAGAAGACTTGTGTCGACACCCATAGAAGCTGTGTCGACACTTGGAGTAATTGTGTCGACACTAGGGATGCAGAGTCGACACAAGAAGGAAAGTGTCGACACATACAAGCTGTGTCGACACTCAATGAAGAAATGACCAGATAAGCAGTGTCGACACTTAGAAGAAGTGTCGACACCCAGAGGAACTTTGTCGACATCAGAAAGTGTCGACACTAGGAGGCTGTGTCGACACTCAGCAAAACATCAACAGAGTCTAAGTACAAGTGTCAACATAATGAAGAATGTGTCGACACACAGTAAAAGTCTCAACACATGAAGAAAGTGTCGACACTAAGGAGCTGTGTCGACACTAAGGAGCTGTGTCGACACTCAGCAAAGTTCAACAAATTCTAAGTACAAGTGTCGACACAAAGAAGATGTGTCAACACTCAGCCAAAGTCTCAACACAAGAAGAATGTGTCGACACAAGGAGCTGTATCGACACTCAGCAAAAGTATCAACACAGAAGGCATGTGTCGACACCAAGAAGATGTGTCGACACTGAACAAGTTCAACACAAGAAGATGTGTCGACACAAAGGAGTTGTGTCGACACTTAGCAGAATTCAACTAAGTACTGAAGAATAAGGAGTTGTGTCGACACACAATATCAGTGTCGACAAATTCTGAAGAAGCAGTGTCGAGAAGTAAATTCTACAACACAAGGAGTTGTGTCGACACTTAGTCTACTTGTGTCGACACTTAGTCTATCCGTGTCGACACTTAAAGATTGACTGTCTCGACACTTTTAGACAGTTACAGAAAATTCAAGAAGTGACTGGATGACATGACAGCTGCCATTCTAGCCGGTCTACTGCAACTGTCAGAGATGTCCGAAAGTTGTTAGGAACCGGACCAGCCGGTCACCATGAAGAAGGCCTATATATAGGCTTATTCTGTCAACAGAAGTAGATGATCAAGCAATTCATTCAAGAATCAATTCAAGTGAAGATCTAAGAAGTTGGAGAGAGATAGCTCCTTCCAAGAAGACAACTGTTGAACCAAGCTGTGAGGAAAGTTTCAGACTGAGTTCTGATCCCTAAGTTAGCAGTGATTGAAGATCAGCTGCATAGAGACTCAACCCTATTGTGTTCTAAATTCAAGAAACTTTGAAGAAAGCCAAGGGAGGTTGATCTCAGCAAAGTTCTTCCAAGAACTCATCAAGAAACCTGTCAACTCTTCTCTCTTATTCTGAGTTTAGGTTATACACATTGTATTTTTAATTTCTTGTAGGATCCTAAGGGATCTGAGTTGTAAGCCTGAAAATATAAAGGCTGAGTGGTAGGGCCTGTGTGCCTGAGTGTAGGAGATCCATTTCTCTGAGTGTAGGCCTTGTTGAGGGCTGAGTGTAGGCCTTGTTGAAGGCTGAGTGTAGGTCTTGGTGAAGACTGAGTTGTAGGGCTGTGAGCCTGAGTTGTAGGAACCTGTTTGGGGTTCTGAGTGTAAGATCTGACGATCTGAGGAATAATGGAGGAGTTTGGCCGAATCTAGTACACTACTAGATAGGCAAAGGGGGAAAGTGGATGTACCCAGACCTTGGGGAACCACTATAAAACTGTGGGTACTCTGTGTGTGTATGATTCTGTGGTTGCTATTTTATGTTCTGTGAAATCAGTGATTAAATCTGCCTAAAAGTTTAAAAAGATTAAAGTCACCTATTCACCCACCTCTAGGTGATTAAGTACAATTTCTTTCATTTTCCTTTCTATCCTCATGCTCCTTTTGCAGCTGCAGCTTATGCTCCTTTCTTTCCCTATGCTGTAGGAGAGCAAGAAGAACCTTCACCATTCGCGGAGAATGTTCGCCATGAGCCTACTCCAGCAAACTTCAGAGAGCCTCGACTGCCAATCTACACTGGAGAGACAGATCCAGTAAAGCACCTCCAAGCTTTTGAGTCAGCCGTTGCTCTCAAAACCCTTTCAGATGCAACCAAGTGCAAGCTTCTTGTCATCTCCTTTGATGAGCAAGTGAGGGACTGGTTCTATGGCCTCCGTCCTCACTCCATCACTTCCTTCCTTGATCTGCGAAGGGAGTTTCTTCTCAGATTCTCTACATTAACCAAGAGAAAGGGCGGTCCTGAAGCCCTCTTTGAGATCAAGCAGCGCGGAAATGAGACTTGGTCTCAATTCGTTGATCGATTCCAAAGAGAGATTTTGGACATCGAAGTTACTGATCAAGAAATGTACCGAGTGGCTCTTATCCACGGTCTCCGTGAAGGGCCTCTCAAGTTTGAAGCCAATGTCCGTGCTCCAAGGACATATCAAGAGTTGATTGCTCTAGCCAACTCATACATCCGAGGCGAAAAGAGCAATCCAGGCTTTGTCTCCAAGCTTTTGTCCGAGGAGGATCTCTCTCGCAAGCATCCTCCAAGGTCTCCTCACAATCACTTCCCAACTCACTTAAAGAAGGAGAGAAGGATTCATCGCCATCGATACTCCTTCCCGAGCCGTGATCATGCTCAAGACCCATTGCTGCTGCTAGCTCCGTCTTTGTAAACAGCAGCTGTTCAACAGCAGCAGGACAGCGACTTGCATGAGTCTGATATCGACGACGTCGTGCAAGAAGTAATCCAGATCACGAAAGACAGGGCAAACTTCAAGAAGCCCTATCGACCAGCAGATCAAAGATCTAGGGGTTCAGAACCCTACTGCGAATTTCACAAAGAACCAGGTCACCTAACAGAGGGCTGCCGAGCATTCCGGCAGCTTGTGCAAAGGATGCTCCGGCAGGGGAAGATGCATGACCTACTTCCTAAAGAAGAGCGCCCTGATCCAACAACTTCAAAGGGCAAAGAAGTCGCAGACGTTCCTTGCTCCTCAAAAAGAGTGAATCAAGTCGCAGAGCCTCCTCTCCTCATTGTTAACCCAGCCATCGAATGCTTCGATGCCGATGACGAAGGTGTGCTAGGAAGGCTATTCTGAGCAAGCGATGGACTTCACAGTCCTCCAAAGCTCCTAGCGAGCTCCATGGGTTATCTCAACCCTTGCTCTCTCTCTCTTCAAACATTTTCATTTCATCAAACACTTCTCAGTGTTCTTTACTTGCTTTTCTACAAAGCTTTTTATCAGGGATCTTATACTGACACAGTTCCCTTCTTGTGTTGCTCCTTCCTCTCTTCTCCCTCTCTAAGGATCGGTACGCCAATGAGATAGCACCGAATCTGAAACGTTCCCTCCGTAGATTGTTCTTGCACAACCGCTACGACCACATATGGCGGGAGTATACCCATGTGTGCAGTGGGAGCAGTTCAATCGCGGGAATGGGCTTCAGATTTCGGATCCTGGCCGGCATCTGACACAGAGTGTGTGCTAGGGGAGCCCCATGTGTTAGCTCTGCTGTACTTTGCTTAGGATACATTACAATCATGATGATCTTTGCTTGACAAGCAATGGCGACCAAGCGTAGCCTTGTCTCTTCGATCATCACCTAACTGTGATTGTTGAACACTCCGGTATCCTCTATCCGTGCCTTCTCGGGTTCTCACAACTCCACTGATCAATCCACAGACAAGCTAGGCCTCTTGGCGCAACCCGTCTCGTTGATCAGTGATGCTTGTGCCCAAGGCAAGAGAGCGTTCCTTCTAGCGATCCTTCTCAAGATCTTTCCCTTGCTTTTCTCTTTTGTGCCCTCCTTGAGGATGCGCGGCCAGCCCGCTTTGAGCAGGACCATACTCGGGATGATTTTCTCAGGCTAGTGATGCATAAGGCCCACGGGGAACACCTGTGGCAACATTCAACCTTCTTTAGTCATTCCGAATATGGACCTCCTTTTCTTTTTTCCCCCTCCTTGAGGATGCGCGGCCAACCCGCTTTGGGTAGGACTATACTCGGGATGATTTTTCAGACAAGTGATGCATAAGGCCCACGGGGAACACCTGTGGCAGCATTCAACCCTCTTTAGTCATTCCGAGTGTAGACCTCCTTTTCTCTCTTCCCTCCTTTCACAGGTGAACAGGTTAATCCAACCTACCAAAAGGATTTCCAGCAATCACTTTGCTTATGTTCATCTCATATACTTTGCCTGCTCAAGCTCTATCATATGGAGATTCACAGAGCTACTCTTTATTCTTATCAAAATCTAATGGCATCAAACATTAATCAAATCATATCAACAGTTTGGTGCTCAAATGCTATCAGCCATGCTACTGCAATCCAGTTAAATGTTCAGTTTATTGATCTGGGTTTCATGATAATGTTCATCAGACATTTTTCTTGCTACTTGGTCATATCGACCTTATCTCATCAACCTTCATGGGTTATCTCAACAATTCTGGTGCGGTTATCCTCGTATCTTGTTTGTTTCTAATCTCTCTCCTCACAGAGGTTAGCAAACTCTTACAAGCCTTCTCCACAGGTACTTGCAAGCTCCTTTCATATGAATATTGTCTGCTTCTAACTTTTCTCTTTGTAGAGAACAACAGACACCTGCAAACCTCATCCAGGTACTTGCAGTTTAAATCATTATTTTATCTCTGCTGCTCAATCTTCACTTTGCAGTGGTTAGCAGACGTCTGTAAGTTATTTATGCGCGAAAACGGCACCGGGGGCACAGCTATCACCGAGGGGGTGTTTGGCCTCACAGGCTAGGTGAGGAGGAAGGAGAAGGTTGCGGGGGTAGGGAAGAGGCTTGAGAGAATAGGCGAGCCTTGATCAACAGAGAGGGTTGATCAAGAGAGGAAGAGAAGGGAGACCGGGAGCGGTCGGACAGACAGTAACCGCAACGGTTGCACTTGCAGGTTGGTTGCGGAGAAGAGCTGAGCTGAGCTGAGGAGCAAGGCTTGCTGAGCAGAGGAGCAAGACTTGCTGAGCAGAGGAGCAAGACTTGCTGAGCAGAGGAGCAAGGCTTGCTGAGCAGAGGAGCAAGGCTTGCTGAGCAGAGGAGCAAGGCCTGCTGAGCAGAGGAGCAAGGCTTGCTGAGCAGAGGAGAAAGGCTTGCTGAGCAGAGGAGCAAGGCTTGCTGAGCAGAGAAAAGGAGAGGGGGCCGCTAGCAGCGGCAAAAACACACTTCGCCCGCCGCGGCCTAAATACCACTCCTGCGACGGGCTTTCCTTTGATTAATAGCTAGAGATTACAAGCTTAGAAGTACACCTTTACAACAAATCACTAAAGGGGTACAAAGAGAAGCTGGCGGCTAAGAGAGAAGAAAATGCCAGAAAGCAGAGAGGAGAAGCTGCCAGAGACTAAGTAAAAGAGTCTGCTAGTTGCTGGAGGACTGGAAAACTGAGTCTGCAGAGTATGCTGGCAAGCTACTGAAGAGCTGTGGAGGACTGCGCGGACAGGAAAACGGAGTCCGCAGGGTCTGCTGGAAGGCTGATGATGGACTGCGCGGACTGGAAAACGGAGTCCGCAGGGTCTGCTGGCAAGACTTGTTTTCACCTTCCGGATCCTTGAATGAGAGGCACCAGGGGCTATTTATAGGCCCAGGGAAGTTCTTCAAGAAGCGGGGCCCAGTGACGTCAGCATGACGACCTGCGCGGACTCCACAGACTGGGAATTTGAGTCCGCCACCTTGACCGGTGAAGTAAGCTGCAGGAGGCCCTGTAGAGAACTGGAGGCTGCTCCCTTGAGGGCGGCCCGGGCGGACTCCGGGAGGAGTCCGCCCGGCAGGCCGGAGGCCACCCCCTAGCGGGCGGCCAGCGCGGACTCCGGGTGGAGTCAGCCCGGCGGAAGCCGCGGCCGCCCCCTAGCTGGCGGCCAGGGCAGATTCCGGGAGGAGTCCGCCCGGTGGAAGCCGGGGCCGCCCTCTAGCGGGCGGCATGGGCGGACTCCGGGTGGAGTCCGCCCGGCGGAAGCCGGGGCCGCCCCCTAGCGGGCGGCTGGTGCGGACTTCGGGTGGAGTCCGCCCGGCGGAAGCCGCGGCCGCCCCCTAGCGGGCGGTCTGGGCGGACTCCGGGTGGAGTCCGCCCGGCGGAAGCCGGGGCCGCCCCCTAGCGGGCGGCCTGGGCGGACTCCTGGTGGAGTCCACCCGGCGGAAGCCGGGGCTGCCCCCTAGCGGGAGGCCTGGGCGGACTCCGGGTGGAGTCCGCTCGACGGAAGCCGCGGCCGCCCCCTAGCGGGCGGCCCAGGAGGACTCCGGGAGGAGTCCGCACGGCGGAAGCCGGGGCCGCCCCCTAGCGGGCGGCCTGGGCGGACTCCGGGTGGAGTTCGCTCGGCGGAAGCAGGGGCCGCCCCCTATCGGGCGGCCTGGGCGGACTCCGGGTGGAGTCCGCCCGGCGTAAGCCGGGGCCGCCCCCTAGCGGGCGGCCCGGGCGGACTCCGGGTGGAGTCCGCCCGGCGGAAGCCGCGGCCGCCCCCTAGCGGGCGGACTGGGCGGACTCCGGGAGTCCGCCCGGCGGAAGCCGGGGCCTCCCCCTAGCGGGCGGCCTGGGTGGACTCCGGGTGGAGTCCGCCCGGCGGAAGTCGCGGCCGCCCCCTAGCGGGCGGCCGGGGCTGCCCCCTAGCGGGCAGCCGGGGCGGATTCCGGGGGGAATCCGCCCGGCTGGGGAGCAGAGGCCGCCCCGGGTGGGCGGCCTCGGCGGACGGCGACAGGAGGCCGACCCCCCTCGGGCAGCAGGGAGGCCGCCCCTGTGGGCGGCCTCGGCGGACGGCGGCAGGAGACTGCCGCCCCTTGGGCGGTCGAGGAGGTCGCTGTCGGTGGTGCTGTTGGCGGACTCCTGCAAGGAAAAGCACTGCACGATTAGCGGACCTAACCGCATGTCCCGTGAGGGTGAGCCATGGGAATAGCTCGCCGTCTCGCAGGGCACGCTGTTGCTAGGATACCTAGGCGGACAGAGAAAACTGTCCGCCTATGCTGGGACTTGTCGCGATCGAAAGGGTGAGTCCAAGGGTCGCGACTAGCCAGCTAGCCACCTTGGGAAGGATCGCCGATTTCTGGGTTAACATAATCCCCGCACTTTTTTAAGTTCCGAAGGGAACTTCGAAAAAGTTGGAGACCCACGAAAATCGTGATCCACCCCAAAGGAAAGAGAAGGAGAGGCAAGGAGAGATAGAACCTGAAGTCTCTCCTTATAAGCTTGGTATTTCCTGTCTATTTTCCTGCAAGAGGAAAATTAGGGTAAGCATGTATGGGTGGTACATCGAGTGTGTACCTGAGTTTGCTTTTGCAAAACGAAGAAGGTGTGTCTTCTGTTAATGTTCTGCAAAACAAAAGTGGGGAAAACAGAAAGGCATAATAACTTGCAAGTACCTGAGTGGAGCTTGTAAGTGTCGGTGATCTCTGCAAGAAGAGAGTTAGAGGCAGATATTATATATAAAGTGTACAACCCCGTATTCGCGAAGAATGGACCATGAACGAGGCAGACACAGTTTTAAGCTTTTTTGGCGTTTTGAACTCTTGGTGGCCAATTTTGGCTATGACTTGGAAACATACTAGTAGGGGGGAAAAAAATTCCCCCCAGTGGCCCCTTCTTTAAGGCAGGTGCGGCGGATTGGCAGGGGCGAGACCGGCCCGGGGCAGGGTCTCGCCCGCCCCGCGGGCAGGCAGGGGCGAGACCGGCCCGGGGCCGGGTCTCGCCCGCCACCGGCCCGGGGCCGGGTCTCGCCCGCCCCGCGGGCAGGCGGGGGCGAGACCGGCCCGGGGACGGGTCTCGCCCGCCCCGCGGGCAGGCGGGGGCGAGACTGGCCCGAGGCTCGGTCTCGCCCGCCCCGCGGGCAGGTTGGGGCGAGACCAGCCCAGGGCCGGGTCTCGCCCGCCCCGCGGTTTGGCATGTGGGCTCTCCTCTTCTTTGGCCTCCTTTGGGCCTTGTCGTTACCGTTTTGCCCCCGGATGTTTTTACCCCTTTGACCCCCGGCGTGGCGGTTTCCTATTGGACCAAGGCTTATTTGCCTTGGGGGCGTTTCAGACATTTTGGGTCATGTGCTTGGAAAAAACTATAAATAGACCCACTTGGGTGCTTTGGAGAGGATTCTTTTTTGGCTTCCTCCTCCCTTAGCTTCTTCTTGGTAGAGTGGAGAGAGCTCTTCAAGGCACCCTAGCTCGAGCATTGGCTAGGGAGGGGAAGTGCTCAGGTAGCCTTCCGGGTGTGAGGTGGGACCTCCGTGCTAGAGCCGAGGGTCTGTTTCTAGTTTCTTGGTCCTTTGGTGTGTGACGTTCTCTTGAGTGTAGTAGGTGTGAGGTCACCCCTTTCAAGGGACCCCGAACTCCACAGAGGTCAATTTTGGCTTCAACATTTTGGTGCGGTGAGCGTGGAGCGTGACCAGCACAGAAGATCTCGGGAGAGAGTCATGATGGGAGGTCAGGGAGGTAGTGATGATCTCGGCGAGCTCCCTAGCTCAGGACCCTTTGTGGGGAGGCAAGAGTTCATGGCCTCCATCCAGGGTATCATGGAGATGCTGCGAAGCATTGCTCCTCAGGGTGGCAGCTCCACCCCGACCCCCCAGGTGCTAGCTCCCCCCCTCGACGAGTCGACTCCCAGGGGTCTAGGCGAGATGACCCCAGCGGGGGGAGAAGGAAGTGCACCAGGAAGAAGGCCAGGAAAGGAGAGGATGGGAGATGGGGTCGAGCGAGACCTCACTGGCCGGGAGTTGTTCTCTAGCCCGGCGAGTGCCAACCTCCCAGGCGAGCAGGTTGCGCGAGTGGAGGTGGCGAGACCACCCCTTAGGGGGTCACCCTTCAGCGAGCTGATCATCTCAGCTCCCGTTCCCGAGGGGTTTAGAGAGCCAGACATGGCTTACTATACGGGGAAGGATGACCCCGTCCAGCATCTGCAGTGGTTCTAGGATGCCGTCTCCATCAGGCCGATGACAGATGCCTTCAAGTGTCGCCTCTTTGCGATCACGCTGAAGGAGAAGGCAAGGGACTGGTTCCATCAACTCCCTCCGAGGTCGATCTATGGGTTCGAGGACTTGAGCCGAAGCTTCCAGCTCCGCTTCTCCACCTCCAAGAAGCGGAAGAGGAGTCCTGAATCCATCTTCTTGATAAGGCAGGGGGTCGAGGAGTCGTTGGCCCGCTACGTTGACCGGTTCCAAGAGGAGATCCTAGAGGTCCAGGAGATGCCAGGGTATGCTCTCCAGATGGCCTTCACCGTTGGGCTGAAGGAGGGCTTCTTCAAGATGAGCTTGACCCGAAAGGCCCCCCTTTCCTTCGAGGAGCTGATGGAAAGGGCAGCAGAGGAGATAGCCATGGAGGCGGCCAACCCGGTGTTTGTCAAGAAGTTGGCAAAGCTGACAGAGATGGAGTCAAAGGAGCAAAGTGGCTCGAGACCTCAGGAAGGAAGAAGGAGAGAGGAGCGAAGGGCTCAAGAGGGTCCGGAACCAGGTTGGAGGCAGCAGGGAGGACCCGTTCAGGGCCCGGGAAGAGGCTACGCCCAAGATGGGGGAAACTTCCATGGGGGCCAAGGGAGGTTCAACTTCCAGAGGCAAGCCCCTAGGCAACTCCTACCCCCGCCACAGCAAGCGATGGAAATTGGTCGAAGGGAGAGGAGGAACCGCACGGGAAGGAGAAGAGTCAGAGTAGAGTTACCCTACTGTGAGTTCCACCAGGAGGAAGGTCACGCAACATCCACTTGCCCCGAATTTCTGGAGTTGAGAAGGACAAGAGCTCCAGCACCGCAACCTCATCAGCCTCAACAAGCGCAAGACCCGATGCGGATTGAAGAAGTCCGACCCAAGGCAGCAGAGGAGAGATATGAGGACAGGGTTAATGTGGGCACCCTGGGAAGGATCGGATGATTCACGGGGAAGAGGGAGGTAAGAGAGAAGTGAATCGTCGCTTTGTAATGAACTTAGCTTGCGTTGTATCAGCTATGATTAATGGTAGAAACCACCGAAAAATATTTATGGTCCATGAAAGGTCTCACCTCGAGATGGATTCCGCTGTCAGGCTCTCATCTAGCTGGCAGGGCAGGTTGATCTCTCGTGGAAGCCAAGTCCCTTAGCTCCGAGATGGATTCCGCTGTCAGGCTCTCACTAGCTGGCAGGGCAGGTTGATCTCTCGTAGAAGCCAGTCCCTTAGCTCTGAGATGGATTCCGCTATCAGGCTCTCACTAGCTGGCAGGGCAGGTTGATCTCTCGTGGAGGCTAAGTCCTTTAGCTCCGAGACGGATTCCGCTGTCCTGCTCTCACTAGCTGGCAGGGCAGGTTGATCTCTCGTGGAAGCCCAAGTCCCTCCGCTCCGAGACGGTCCCACTGCCCAGGCTCTCACTAGCTGGCAGGGTTGGTGGTATCTCTCGTGGAAGCCAAGTCCCTTAGCTCCGAGATGGATTCTGCTGTCAGGCTCTCACTAGCTGGCAGGGCAGGTTGATCTCTCGTGGAGGCTAAGTCCCTTAGCTTCGAGATGGATTTGCTGTCAGGCTCTCACTAGCTGGCAGGGCAGGTTGATCTCTCGTGGAGGCTAAGTCCCTTAGCTCTGAGATGGATTCCGCTGTCAGGCTCTTACTAGCTGGCAGGGCAGGTTGATCTCTCGTGGAGGCTAAGTCCCTTAGCTTCGAGATGGATTCCGCTGTCAGGATCTCACTAGCTGGCAGGGCAGGTTGATCTCTCGTGGAAGCCCAAGTCCCTTAGCTCCAAGATGGATTCCGCTGTCAGGCTCTCACTAGCTGGCAGGGCAGGTTGATCTCTCGTGGAGGCTAAGTCCCTTAGCTCCGAGATGGATTCCGCTGTCAGGCTCTCACTAGCTGGCATGGCAGGTTGATCTCTCATGGAGGCTAAGTCCCTTAGCTCCGAGATGGATTCCGCTGTCAGGCTCTCACTAGCTGGCAGGGCAGGTTGGTCTCTCGTGGAGGCTAAGTCCTTTAGCTCCGAGATGGATTCCGCTGTCAGGCTCTCACTAGCTGGCAGGGCAGGTTGATCTCTCGTTGAAGCCCAAGTCCCTCCGCTCCGATGATGGTCCCGCTGCCAGGCTCCCACTAGCTGGCAGGGCCGGTGGTGCCCCTCGTGGAGCAAGTGTTTGCACCCCCGAGGCCGTCTCGTCACCCAGGCTCCCATTAGCTGGCTTGACAGGTTGACCCCACCGGAGTCGCGCGCAAAAAGTGCACTCCGCGAATACGTGGGGTTGGATGTTTCTTTCCGAGCTTGTGCCAACCTCGAAAAGAACGGGGATTGTGTACAACCCCGTATTCGCGAAGAGTGGACCCTGAACAAGGCGGACATATTTTTAAGCTTTTTGGGCGTTTTGAACTCTTGGTGGCCAATTTTGGCTATGCCTTGGAAACATACTAGTAGGGGGGGAAAATTTCCCCCCCAGTGGCCCCTTCTTTAAGGCAGGTGCGGCAGATTGGCAGGGGCGAGACCGGCCCGGGGCAGGGTCTCGCCCGCCCCGCGGGCAGGCGGGGGAGAGACCGGCCCGGGTCCGGGTCTCGCCCGCCCCGCGGGCAGGCGGGGGCGAGACCGGCCCGGGGCTGGGTCTCGCCCGCCCCGCGGGCAGGCGGGGGCGAGACCGGCCCGGGGCCGGGTCTCGCCCGCCCCGCTGGCAAGCGGGGGCAAGACCGGCCCGGGGCCGGGTCATGCCCGCCCCGAGGGCAGGCGGGGGCGAGACCGGCCCGAGGCCCGGTCTCGCCCGCCCCGCGGGCAGGTGGGGGCGAGACCTGCCCGGGGCCGAGTCTCGCCCGCCCCGCGGTTTGGCATGTGGGCTCTCCTCTTCTTTGGCCTCCTTTGGGCCTTGTCGTTACCGTTTTGCCCCCGGGATGTTTTTACCCCTTTGACCCGCGGCGTGGCGGTTTCATATTGGACCAAGGCTTATTTGCCTTGGGGGCGTTTCAGACATTTTGGGTCATGTGCTTGGAAAAAACTATAAATAGAACCCCTTGGGTGCTTTGGAGAGGATTCTTTTTTTGGCTTCCTCCTCCCTTAGCTTCTTCTTGTTAGAGTGGAGAGAGCTCTTCAAGGCACCCTAGCTCGAGCATTGGCTAGGGAGGGGAAGTACTCAGGTAGCCTTCCGGGTGTGTGGTGGGACCTCCGCGCTAGAGCCGAGGGTCTGTTTCTAGTTTCTTGGTCCTTTGGTCTGTGACGTTCTCTTGAGTGTAGTAGATGTGAGGTCACCCCTTTCAAGGGACCCCGAACTTCAAAGAGGTCAATTTTGGCTTCAACATAAAGATAAGCTGCAAGTACCTAAATATGACTTGCAGACGTCTGCTAACCACTGCAAAGTGAAGAGTGAGCAGCAGATATAAAATAATGATTTAAACTGCAAGTACCTGGATGAGGTTTGCATGTGTCTGTTGTTCTCTACAAAGAGAAAAGTTAGAAGCAGACAATATGGATATAAAAGGAGCTTGCAAGTACCTGTGGAGAAGGCTTGCAAGGGTTTGCTAACCTCTGTGAGGAGAGAGATTAGAAGCAAACAAGACCCGAGGATAACCGCACCAGAATCATACCAAAACTGTTGACATGATTCGATTAATGTTTGATGCCATTCGATTTTGACGAGAATAATGAGTAGCTCTGTGAATCTCCATATGATAGAGCTTGAGCAGGCAAAGTATATGAGATGAGCATAAGCAAAGTGATTGCTGGAAATCCTTTTGGTGGGTTGGATTGACCTGTTCACCTGTGAAAGGAGGGAAGAGAGAAAATGAGGTCTACACTCGGAATGATTAAAGAGGGTTGAATGGTGCCACAGGTGTTCCCCGTGGGCCTTATGCATCACTTGCCCGAAAAATCATCCCGAGTATAGTCCTACCCAAAGCGGGCTGGCCGCGCATCCTCAAGGAGGGGAAAAAAGAAAAGGAGGTCCATATTCGGAATGACTAAAGAAGGTTGAATGTTGCCACAGGTGTTCCCCGTGGGCCTTATGCATCACTGGCCTGAGAAAATCATCCTGAGTATGGTCCTGCTCAAAGCGGGTTGGCCGCACATCCTCAAGGAGGGCCCAAAGGAGAAAAGCAAGGGAAAGATCCTGAGAAGGACCTCTAAAAGGAATGCTCTCTCGCCTTGGGTACAAGCATCACTGATCAACGAGACGGGTTGATCCAAGAGGCCTTGCTTGTCTGTGTATTGATAAGTGGAGTTGCGAACCCGAGAAGGCACGGATCGAGAATACCGGAGTGTTCAACGATCACAGTTAGGTGATGATCGAAGGGACAAGGCTACGCTTGGTCGCCATTGCTTGTCAATCAAAGATCATCATGACTGTAATGTATCCTAAGCAAAGCACAGCAGAGCTAACACATGAGGCTCCCCTAGCACACACTCTATGTCAGATGCCGGCCAGGATCCGAAATCTGAAGCTCATTCCCGCGATTGAACTGCTCCCACTACACACATGGGTATACTCCCGCCATATGTGGTCGTAGCGGTTGTGCGAGAACAATCAACGGAGGGAACATTTCCGATTCGGTGATATCTCATTGGCGTACCGATCCTTAGAGAGGGAGAAGAGAGAAAGGAGCAACACAAAAGGGAATTGTGTCAGTATAAGATCCCTGATAAAAAGCTTTGTAGAAAAGCAAGAGAAGAACACTGAGAAGTGTTTGATGAAATGAAAATGTTTGAAGGAAGAAAGATCAAGGGTTGAGATAACCCATGAAGCTCGCTAGGAGCCTTGGAGGACTGTGAAGTCCATCGCTTGCTCAGAATAGCCTTCCAAGCATTCCCTCATCATTGGCATCGAAGCACTCGACGACTGGGTTAACAACGAGGAGAGGAGGCTCTGCGACGTGATTCACTCCCCTTGAGGAGCAAGGAACATCTGAAATTTCTTTGCCCTTTGAAGTTGATGGATCAGGGTGTTCTTCTTTAGGAAGCAGGTCATGCATCTTTCCCTGCCGGAGCATCCTTTGCACAAGCTGCCGGAATGCTCGGCAGTCCTCTATTAGGTGACCCGGCTCTTTGTGAAATTCGCAGTAGGGTTTTGAACCCCTAGATCTTTGATCTGCTGGTCGATAGGGCTTCTTGAAGTTTGCCCTGTCTTTCATGATCTGGATTACTTCTTGCATGACGTCGTCGAGATCAGACTCATGCAAGTTGCTGTCCTGTTGTTGTTGGACTGCTACTGTTTGCAAAGACGGAGTTAGCGGCAGCAATGGATCTTGAGCATGATCACGGCTCGGGAAGGAGTATCGATGGCGATGAATCCTTCTCTCCTTCTTTGAGTGAGTTGGGAAGTGATTGAGAGGAGACCTTGGAGGATGCTTGCGAGAGAGATCCTCCTCGGATAAAAGCTTGGAGACGAAGCCTGGATTGCTCTTTTCGCCTCAGATATATGAGTTGGCTAGAGCAATCAACTCTTGATATGTCCTTGGAGCCCGGACATTGGCTTCAAATTTGAGAGGCCCTTCACGAAGACCATGGATAAGAGCCACTCGGTATATTTCTTGATCAGAAACTTCGATGTCCAAAATCTCTCTTTGGAATCGATCAACAAACTGAGACCAAGTCTCATTTCCGCGCTGCTTGATCTCAAAGAGGGCTTCAGGACCGCCCTTTCTCTTGGTTGATGTAGAGAATCTGAGAAGAAACTCCCTTCGAAGATCAAGGAAGGAAGTGATGGAGTGGGGACGGAGGCCATAGAACCAGTCCCTCACTTGCCCATCAAAGGATGTGACAAGGAGCTTGCACTTGGTTGCATCTGAAAGGGTTTTGAGAGCAACGGCTGACTCAAAAGCTTGGAGGTGATTTACTGGATCTGTCTCTCCAGTATAGATTAGTAGTCGAGGCTCTCTGAAGTTTGCTGGAGTAGGCTCATGGCAGACATTCTCCGCGAATGGTGAAGGTTCTTCTTGCTCTCCTACAGCATAGGGAAAGAAAGGAGCATAAGCTGCAGCTGCAAAAGGAGCATGGGGATATAAAGGAAAAGTTGCTGCAGGAGGAGCAGGGGCAGGAGCTGAAGGGTAGGGATGACTTCCCTGAAAATTGAGAACTCTAGCAGGACTTCCCCGGGCTGCTTCCCGGAAGAGGTTATGGCGAGCAGCAAACTCTTCATCTTGAGTTCGCAAAGGAGTTGCAGGCCCTTGCGGAAAGGTTGGAGTGTACGGAGGATAGAACGGCGGGCAAGCTTGAGAGTAAGCTTGCTGATGCTCTGATGTTGGGGTTGGGTTAATTGGAGCAGCTGGAGCAGCTGCTGGATGAGCGTCCAATCGCTGCGTGATTGCAGCAAGAACTTTGTTGATAGCCTGGAACTGTTGAGCATTCTCGCGGCGCGACTGCTCAAAGGCTTCCCAGAGAGGATCTTCACTGGGACTTGGAACATGGTTCTCGGCTTATTTATGGTCTGACATGGTTAACTATTGCTTTCACTGCCTGTTCTGATTTGAAGGGCTGCGCGTGAGCTGGCGTCCACGCTCACCGCACCAAAATTGTTGATGCGCGGAAACAACACCGGGGGCACAGCTATCACCGAGGGGGTGTTTGGCCTCACATGCTAGGTGAGGAGGAAGGAGAAGGTTGCGGGGGTAGGGGAGAGGCTTGAGAGAAGAGGCGAGCCTTGATCAACAGAGAGGGTTGATCAAGAGAGGAAGAGAAGGGAGACCAGGAGCGGTCGGACAGACAGTAACCGCAACAGTTGCACTTGTAGGTTGGTTGCCGATAAGAGCTGAGCTGAGCTGAGGAGCAAGGCTTGCTGAGCAGAGGAGCAAGACTTGCTGAGCAGAGGAGCAAGGCTTGCTGAGCAGAGGAGTAAGGCTTGCTGAGCAGAGAAGCAAGACTTGCTGAGCAGAGAAGCAAGGCTTGCTGAGCAGAGGAACAAGGCTTGCTGGCAGAGGAGCAAGGCCTGCTGAGCAGAGGAGCAAGGCCTGCTGAGCAGAGTAGCAAGGCCTGCTGAGCAGAGGAGCAAGGCCTGCTGAGAAGATGAGCAAGGCTTGCTGAGTAGAGGAGCAAGGCTTGCTGAGTAGAGGAGAAAGGCTTGCTGAGCAGAGGAGTAAGGCTTGCTGAGCAGAGAAAAGGAGAGGGGGCCGCTAGCAGCGGCAACAACACACTTCGCCCGCCGCGGCCTAAATGCCACTCCTGCGACGGGCTTTCCTTTGATTAATAGCTAGAGATTACAAGCTTACAAGTACACCTTTACAACAAATCACTAAAGGGGTACAAAGAGAAGCTGGCGGCTAAGAGAGAAGAAAATGCCAGAAAGTAGAGAGGAGAAGCTGCCAGAGACTAAGTAAAAGAGTCTGCCAGCTGCTGGAGGACTGCAAAACTGAGTCTGCAGAGTCTGGTGGCAAGCTGCTGAAGAGCTGTGGAGGACTGCGCTGACAGGAAAACGGAATCCGCAGGGTCTGCTGGAAGGCTGATGATGGACTGTGCGGACTGGAAAACGGAGTCCGCAGGGTCTGCTGGCAAGACTTGTTTTCACCTTCCGGATCCTTGAATGAGAGGAACCAGGGGCTATTTATAGGCCCAGGGAAGTTCTTCAAGAAGCGGGGCAAAGTGACGTCAGCATGACGACCTGCGCGGACTCCGCAGACTGGGAATTTGAGTCCGCCACCTTGGCCGGTGAAGCAAGCTGCAGGAGGCCCTGGAGAGAACTGGAGGCCGCTCCCTTGCGGGCGGCCTTGGCGGACTCCGGGAGGAGTCCGCCCGGCAGGCCGGAGGCCGCCCCCTAGCGGGCGGCCTTGGCGTACTCCGGGTGGAGTCCGCCCGGCAGGCCAGGCCGCCCCCTAGCGGGCGGCCTGGGCGGACTCCGGGTCGAGTCCGCCTGGCGGAAGCCGGGGCCGCCCCCTAGCGGGCGGCCTGGGCGGACTCCCGGAGGAGTCCCCCGGCGGAAGCCGGGGCCGCCCCCTAGCGGGAGGCCTGGGCGGACTCCGGGTGGAGTCCGCCCGACGGAAGCCGGGGCCGCCCCCTAGCGAGCGGCCTGGGAGGACTCCGGGTGGAGTCCGCCCGGCGGAAGCCGCGGCCGCCCCCTAGCGGGAGGCCTGGGCGCACTTCGGGCGGAGTCCGCCCGGCGGAAGCCGGGGCAGCCCCCTAGCGGGCGGCCTGGGCGGACTCCGGGCGGAGTCCGCCCGGCAGAAGCCGCGGCCGCCCCCTAGCGGGCGGCCTGGGCGGACTCCGGGCGGAGTCCGCCCGGCGGAAGCCGGGGCCGCCCCCTAGCGGGCGGCCTGGGCGGACTCCGGGCGGAGTCCGCCCGGCGGAAGCCGGGGCCGCCCCCTAGCGGGCGGCCTGGGCGGACTCCGGGCGGAGTCCGCCTGGCGGAAGACGGGGCCGCCCCCCAGCGGGCGGCCTGGGCGGACTCTGGGCGGAGTCCGCCCGGCGGAAGACAGGGCCGCCCCCTAGCGGGCGGCCTAGGAGGACTCCGGGTGGAGTCCGCCCGGCGGAAGCCGCGGCCGCCCCCTAGCGGGCAGCCTGGGCGGACCACAGGAGGAGTCCGCGCGGCGGAAGCCAGGGCCTCCCCCTAGCGAGCGTCCTGGGCGGACTCCGGGTGGAGTCCGCCCGGCGGAAGCCGGGGCCGCCCCCTAGCGGGCGGCCTGGGCGGACTCCGGGTGGAGTCCGCCAGACAAAAGCCGGGGCCGCCCCCTAGCGGGCGGCCTGGGCGGACTCCGGGTGGAGTCCGGCCGGCAAAAGCCGTGGCCGCCCCCTAGCGGGCGGCCTGGGCGGACTCCGGGAGGAGTCCGCCCGGCGGAAGCCGGGGCCGCCCCCTAGCGGGCGGCCTGGGCGGACTCCGGGTGGAGTCCGCCCGGCAGAAGCCGCGGCCGCCCCCTACCGGGCGGCCTGGGCGGAATCCGGGAGGAGTCCGCCCGGAGGAAGCCGGGGCCGCCCCCTAGCGGGCGGCCTGGGCGGATTTCGGGGGGAATCCGCCCGGCTGGCGGGCAGAGGCCGCCCCAGGTGGGCGGCCTCGGCGGACGGCGGCAGGAGGCCGCCGCCCCTCGGGCAGCAGGGAGGCCGCCCCTGGTGGGCGGCCTCGGCGGAGGGCGGCAGGAGACCGCCGCCCCTTGGGCTGTCTAGGAGGTCGCTGTCGGTGGTGCTGTTGGCGGACTCCTGCAAGGAAAAGCACTGCACGATTAGCGGACCTAACCGCATGTACCTCGAGGGTGAGCCATTGGAATAGCCCGCCGTCCCGCAGGGCACACGGTTGCTAGGAGACCTAGGCGGACAGGGAAAACTATCCGCCTACGCTGGGACTTGTCGCGATCGAAAGGGTGAATCCAAGGGTCGCGACTAGCCAGCTAGCCACCTTGGGAAGGATCGCCGATTTCTGGGTTAACACAAGTCATATTCAGGTACTTGCAGCTTATCTTTATATACAATATCTCGCTTTAACTCTCTTCTTGCAGAGATCACCGGCACTTGCAAGCTCCACTCAGGTACTTGCAAGTTAGTATGCCTTTCTGTTTTCCTCACTTTTGTTTTGCAGAACTTAACGGAAGACACGCCTTCTTCGTTTTGCAAAAGCAAACTCAGGTACACAATCGATGTACCATCCATACATTCTTACCCTAATTTTCCTCTTGCAGGAAAATAGACAGGAAATACCAAGCTTATAAGGAGAGTACTCAGGTTCTATCTCTCCTTGCCCCCCTTCTCTTTCCTTTGGGGTGGATCACGATTTTCGTGGGTCTCCAACTTTTTCGAAGTTCCCTTCGGAACTTAAAAAAGTGCGGGGATTATGTTAACCCAGAATCAGCGATCCTTCCCAATGTGGCCAGCTGGGTAGTCGTGACCGTTAGATTCTCCCTTTCGATCGCGACAAGTCCCAGTGTAGGCGGACAGTTTTCCCTGTCCGCCTAGGTCTCCTAGCAACCCCGTGCCCTGCGGGGCGGCGGGCTATTCCCATGGCTCACCCTCGTGGGACATGTGGTTAGGTCCGCTATTCGTGCAGTGCTTTTCCTTGTAGGAGTCCGCCAACAACACCACCAGGAGCGGCCTCCTAGTCCGCCCTTGGGGCGGCGGTCTCCTGCTACCGTCCGCCGAGGCCGTCCACCAGGGGCGGCCTCCCTGCTGCACGAGGGGCGGCGACCTCCTGCCGCCTTCCGCCGAGGCTGCCCACGCGGGGCGGCCTCTGCCCGCCAGCCGGGCGGATTCCCCCCGGAGTCCGCCCAGGCCGCCCGCTAGGGGGCGGCCCCGGCTTCCACCAGGCGGACTCCTCCCAGAGTCCGCCCGCTAGCGGGAGGCCCCGGCTTTCGCCGGGTGAACTCCACCCGGAGTCCGCCCAGGCCGCCCGCTAGGGGGTGGCCCCGGCTTCGCCGGGCGGACTCCACCCGGAATCCGCCCAGGCCGCCCGCAAGGGGGCGGCCCGGCCTGCCGGGCGGACTCCCCCAGGAGTCCGCCCAGGCCGCCCTCAAGGGGGCGGCCCGGCCAGCCGGGCGGACTCCCCCAGGAGTCCGCTCAGGCCGCCCGCAAGGGGGCGGCCCGGCCTGCCGGGCGGACTCCACCCGGAGTCCGCCCAGGCCGCCCGCTATGGGGCGGCCTCCGGCCTGCCGGGCGGACTCCTCTCGGAGTCCCCCCAGGCCGCCCGCAAGGGAGCGGCCTCCAGTTCTCTCCAGGGCCTCTTGCAGCTTGCTTCACCGGCCAAGGTGGGGGACTTAAATTTCCAGTCCGCAGAGTCCGCGCAGGTCGTCATGCTGACTTCACTAGGCCCCGCTTCTTGAAGAACTTCCCTGGGCCTATAAATAGCCCCGGTGCCTCTCATTCAGGGATCCCGAGGGTGGAAACAAGTCTTGCCAGCAGACACTGCGGACTCCGTTTTCCAGTCCACGCACTCCGTCATCAGCCTTCCAGCAGACTCTGCGGACTCAGATTTCCTGTCCGCGCAGTCCTCCACAGCTCTCCAGCAGCTTGTTAGCAGACTCTACAGACTCAGTTTCCCAGTCCTCCAGCAGCTGGCAGACTCTTTTACTTAGTCTCTGACACCTTATCCTCTCTACTTTCTGGCATTTTCTTCTCTCTTAGCCGCCAGCTTCTCTTTGTACCCTTTAGTGATTTGTTGTAAAGGTGTACTTGTAAGCTTGTAATCTCTAGCTATTAATCAAAGGAAAGCCTGTCACAAGAGAGGAATTTAGGCCGCGACGGGCGAAGTGTGTTGTTGCCGCTGCTAGCGGCCCCCTCTTCTCTTCTCTGCTTAGCAAGCCTTGCTCCTCTGCTCAACAAGCCTTGCTCCTCTGCTCAGCAAGCCTTGCTCCTCTGCTCAGCAAGCCTTGCTCCTCTGCCCAGCAAGCCTTGCTTCTCTGCGCAGCAAGCCTTGCCCTCAGCTCAGCTCTTCTCGGCAACCAACCTGCAAGTGCAACCGTTGCGGTTACTGTGTGCTCGTCCGCTCCTGGTCTCCCTCCTCTTCCTCTCTTGATCAACCTTCTCTGTTGATCAAGGCTCGCCTCTTCTCTCAAGGCTCTCCTCTACCCCCGCAACCCTCCTTGAACAAGCTGTTTGCTCACCTCCCGATCACTCAAAAGCTTCCTTCTCCTCTCCCCCCCGCAACCTTCTCCTCCCTCCTCACCTAGCCTGTGAGACCAAACACCCCCTCGGTGATAGCTGTGCCCCCGGTGCCATTTCCGTGCATCAACAATCCCTTTACAAGGCTATTTCTCCTCAAAAATCCATATCTCCTCCTACCTATGTAATGGATGACTGTCCCCTATCAGAGTTAGATGATATCATTCTTGCTGACATAGAAGAAGAAAATGAAATAGTTGCTGAAAGCACTATAGTGACAGATATTCTGGCTCTTCCAGAACCTTCAGTACAGCCTCAGGATGAAAAACAAATTTCCAAAGACATTCTGAAGGAACTTGATGACTTATATAACAATCCTCAGGGATCTTCTGATGATGAAGATGATGATGATTCTGATAACACTAAAGCTAAGAAGAGAAAGGCTGCTCCAAAAGCTGCTCCTAAGCTTAATCCCACTCATGATACTCCATACTATAATATCACTCCATATTCAAGGATTCCAGCATGGATGTGGCTTTCTAAGAATGAGCAGAAAGCCAGAAAGAAAAGCAGGAGATACTCTCCTCCTCCTCCTTCTCAAAGGAACTGAAGAGGGCCTCCTCCTGCTCCTCTTGCTGCTGGTGCTTCAGGTAACATCTCTCAAAGGTATACACCATATGCTCAAACTTACCAAAGACATCAAGGTAGATCTTCCAAATCTCAAGAAAGAAGCCAGCAAAGGTATTCTAGTAGCAGCAGACAACATCAGTAGCAACAACAAGCATCTCAAATTGAAAAAGCTAATAGTCCAAAAAGGCCAGACTCTCGTCCAGTTCCCTTTGTGGATCCAGAACAAGATAATACAGCAAGAATGGCCAGATTCCAAGAGCTTCTTGGATTATCAATGATTAACAAAGCTAAAGCTGAAGGCGGAGATCCTTCTCAATACTCTACCATGTCATCATACAGAAAAGAAGAGTTGAAAAGGTATGAAAAGGCTAACAAATTTTTCAATGTAGATGTCTATATGAATTTGCATCCAGAGGTTGTTGAACCCAGAGCTACCTCTCTCAACATAATTGGTGTTACTGACATGACTATGTCCAAAAGAGAAGAAACTGATCCTAATAGAGAAATTAAATTCACACAGCCTTCCATGTAAGACAAAGCTGACAAGGAAAAGCAGAAGAAGAAATTAATATCTTGTTTAATTGTTATTGTCTGAACTTTATTTGTTTTCTGTCACAAAGCTACTATCTATGTACATATCTGCTGAATGTTTCAATTTTCTGTCAGATATATTTATCCTGCTTTGTGAATGTTTTTCTTTCATTTGTATTAGTGACCTCACCCAAATAGGGGGAGATTGTTGGATCCCTAGTTGGATTTGGGCTAGGTTCACTAATTAAGATGACTGACCCACAATGTATAGCAAGGGTCATGTGTTTTGAGTCCTAGAGTTTAGGCTAAGTCTTTAGGTTCAACCTTACATTGACCAGCCAGCAGAAGACCTCAAATTGACTCAAGACTTAGAAGAAATCATTTTCAGTATATAAGTTCGACGTTCCTCTAACTCAGATCAACGATCATCAATCGCTGATCGATGAACTCAGAGTTAATTCTCTGAGTTGAGCTCGATGATATTCGAGCTCAGGTCGACGAAGTCTGGATTTCAACTTCAACACATTCTTTCCAAGATATTTTCTCTGAACTCAGCTCGACGAAGATAGAATCTATGCTCGACGAACTTGGACCACAGAATTGACAAGTTATTCACAAAATGCAGTTCGCTGAGCTCAGGTCGACGAACTTGGTTCTCAGGTCGACGAACAAGTTTTCTCAGGTCGACGAACAGGATTTCTCAGCTTGAGGAACTTGGATCTAAGGTCGACGAAATCTGTTTTATGGTCGACGATTTCTGTTGCAGTTCCAGACTTAGAATTTTCTTCACTTTTTGTCCTTTATTCCATTCCATATTATTTAGCAGTGATTTACTGAAGTAATTAATGCACATATTCTCTAAATATAGCCGTTATTGGCAACATTACCGACCCAGACCAATTTGTCCGGATAGGCTTTACATATCATTCCTATGTCCGTTCTCGATTACGGACTCTATACAACGGGGACTTTACATATCTACCCGAAGGAACGCCTCCAACTCACCGCAAACTCGCGAGAGCGGGCTTCCTATGCAAAAGAAGTAGAGATTCACATGCTCAAGTAGAGAATCATTACCCTAGCATTCTTCCTCGGCGCCATGGAAATGTAAGCGGATGAAAAACACCGCACTCTCTTTGCCTTCATAGATCCGAAGTCGGCTCGCGATTTGGACCTCCGAAGCTCCACCGGTGACCGGATCTAGGCTTCTTCTTCTTCCTTTGCTCTCCCTTCTCTATAGAATTTGGACAGAGAACCAGCGATAGAAGAATAAGGGTTTTGAAACCCTGTATACGGGTATATCCCAATCGGATTAACCACCAGCCGTCGGATCCCATAAAATGGAAATGCACGGCTACGATCCAGGTCTGACCTGGACAAATGGGGCTAAGCACCGCACAGTTAACCAATCCGGAGCAAGACACATCCGCGACCAATCAAATTGTGTCGGGACATTTAGTCAAGATCCCGACAAAACCTCTGTGTCGACACTCCGCATCGACAGAGTCAAACACGCCACAATCGCCCCGCGCTCGACGATCGTTGAGCCAAGATCACTGAACGCTGCCAAATCGTCGAACAGAGTTCCCTGGCAAAATCGTCGAACGCAGCCAGATCGTCGAATGCAGATCCCTGGCAAAATCGTCGAACGCAGCCAGATCGTCGAACGCAGATCCCTGACAAAATCGTCGAACGCAGCTAGATCGTCGAACGCAGATCCCTGGCAAAATCGTCGAACGCAGCCAGATCGTCGAACGCAGATCCCTGGCAAAATCGTCGAACGCAGATTACTGGAAAATCGTCGAACACAGATTTTGGATAAATCGTTTAACGCAGATTGCTGGAAAATCGTCGAACGCAAACTTTGGCTAAATCGTCGAACCCCTCTCGACATGCCCTGGGACACGCCCGTGTCCCAGGCCGTGTTCTCTGCTCGACCATAGTCGAACCAAAATCGTAGAACACATGATCAAATCGTCGAACTAGCTCGACACGCCCTGGGACACGCCCGTGTCCCAGGCCGTGTGCCCCCTGCCAAATTCCAAATTTGTCCTGAAACGTCACCCGTCGCTCTTTTGAGTTTTGGGGTGTTACAGCATATACTCGAGTATTCTATTACATCTCGAGTAATTTACTTTGACTTTTCGGAAATTCTTTAAGTCCAGACTTAACGGTCATTTTCATAAACTCTGACGTGATTGGTTCACGTGTCTTTCTTATAATGACTTATTTTTGTATAATCTTCTCCTCTCCTATAAAAGGTCTTGTCTAAACCGACAAACCATAAGTATCAGAAGTATTTGCAGCCGAATATTCTCAAGTTATTCTGTCTCCTCTCTCTCTCTCTCCAAGAAACGGAAACTCGCCGCCGCCGCCGTTGCAGATTCCCGACCGGCTAGGGTTTCTTCTTTTGAGGATTCAGATCAAGAAGGCTATCCAGATCGTGATTCGCTCAACTGCTCATTCTCTGATTGGATCGATCGTGAGAAGCCGAGAAAGTTCAGATCCATTCTTACCGAGATTCCTCTTTAACTTTCTGATGAAGCCGTAAGCCTAGAAGAAGGAATTTCTGATTTACTTGCAGATCTGAACAATGATTATTGTTTGTATTTCTTTACAATTTTACTTCATTATTGTAGGAGAAATTTTCTCCGAGTGTAGGAGTTTTTAAACTCCGAGATTATCGGAAGTTTTGCCTTCCGAGTGTAGATCCGGTTTGTGTATCGAGTTTGTAGGAACGTTGTTTCGAGGGTAGGATTTATTTCCAATCCGAGATAGTGGAGTAGCCGAGTCTAGTATATTGCTAGATCGGTGAGGGAAAGTGGATGTACCCAAGGTCGGGGAACCACTATATATCTTGTGTAACACCCCATATCCGTCACATAGCATATAGCAGTAGGTACGGTCGGGGCCCGACACCACATACCACGGACAGACCGGGTGGTTACTTAATGGAAACCATCCAACCAATCCAACGTCCTACACAGAGAATTCTAGCGGAAGCAATTTTATTAGTTGCAATAATAAGAACCCAACAACGAGAGCATGAATGCCCACTAAACAAAACCATAGGAATGAAGTACAAATACACAAGTACTGGCCTTAAGGCCTTACAATAGGTTTACTTAAAAATTATTAATGTTTTCCATACCATGGCACGCAGGCCGGTCATACATGAATGAAAACAAGAAAACACTCCAAAAGGCCTTCGAGGGCCGGCTCACCAATTTGGGCTTTAGCCCGCTATTGACCGCTTAGTCCTACAACACCTGCAAACAACAGTCCACCGCACGGTGGCAAACAAAGGCAACGGTTAGCAATGCTGACTAAATTATAACGATCCCGCCCCTAAACTCGGGGCGGCGATGCTCCTTCCCTGCACTTTGTTAGTATAACCAAGCAGTATGTAAATATATGATACAACACACACGTTGGCATGCCCGGCCACACACCCCGTGCACTCAGGGCACATTCTCAGTGAACCGCACAATGTCACGTCAATTTAAGCCATAAACATTTTCGGTCTCACCACCGACACTTTGACGGCCAAACTATGAGCCTTTTATCTTTCCGGCATTAGTCACGTCATTTTAAGCCATAGAACGCCTAAGACCCTCATCTATGCTAACGGCTCTAACCGAATGACATAGAACGGGTACGGTTCTGTCTAACCCGTGCACACATCGCAACGACAATTTAAGCCATATGCGCGTGTCAAACTTCCCCGAGTCCCGTTTCCATTTCACACCTCACGTAACTCGGTTACGTTCAAGTTGGCTCCCAAGCCACCACGTTGGCAGGATCACGCATCCACCCAGTTTTTTGGGTGCACCTTGGAGTTAATCCCCAAGGCTCCTTGTTGCAATCTACCGTGTAGAAAACCCGAAAAACCCAAAATCCGCACGGAGTCTTCTCCGGCCATTTATGCAAGGCAACATCACCGATCCAGACCAACTTGTCCGGATAGGCTTCACATACCATGCCTATGTCCGTTCTCGAATACGGACTCTATATGTACACAACGGGGACTATTCATGTCTACCCGAAGGAACGCCTCAAACTCACCGCAAACTTGCGAGAGCGTCCTTCCCTATGCAAAAGAAGTAGAGCTTCACATGCTCAAGTAGAAAATCGTTACCCTAGAGGTTTTCCTTGGCGCCATGGGAATGTAAGCAGATGAAAAGCACCGTACTCTTTTTGCCTCCATAGATCCGAAGTCGGTTCACAATTTGGAGCTCTTAAGCTCCACCGGTGACCAGATCTAGGCTTCTTCTTCCTCCTTTGCTCTCCCCTCTCTCTAGACTTAGAAAGAGAACCACTCAAGTGAAATGAGGGTTTCCAAGGCCCAAACCCGGGTAAAACCTAGCACTAACAGCCCCCAGACGTCAGATCCCAAATTAAAGAAACGAACGGCCACGATCTGGAGCTGAAATGCAAAACCTGGGCCAAACACGGCCTGCGACACACCCGTGTCCAGGGCCGTGTCCCCCATTCGCCATCGAAACCGACGCATCCCAAAAATTACACGGCCACCCGACATGCCCGTGTCAGTTTTGACACGCCCGTGTCTTCCCGACACGGCCCATGTTCCATCTCTTGTAACTACCAAACCGCACCCCGGCTTCAAACAGAGAAGGACACGGCCTGTGACACGCCCGTGTCCCAGGCCATGTTCGCTGCTCGACGATCGTCGACTACAAAATTGTCGACCTCTCGACACGCCCTGGGACACGCCCGTGTCCCAGGCCGTGTTCATTGTCTCGACACTCGACGACTCGACCAGTGTCGACACGTATACGATATGCCCTGGGACACGCCCGTGTCCCAGGCTGTGTTCCCTGTCTCGACACTCGTCGACTCCAAAATCGTCGACCCCTTGACCAGAGTATCGACACGAACACGACATACCCTGGGACACGCCCGTGTCCCAGGCTGTGTAAGCCCTACTAAATTCCAAATTTGGCCCAAAACGCTACCCGTCGCTCTTTTGAGTTTCGGGGCGTTACAGCTCTCTCCCTCTTAAAAGAATTTCGTCCCGAAATTATAGAAAGGGAAATATAGCATAAAATTAAAATTGTACCTGAGTGGAACAACTCCGGGTACTCTTCAAGCATAGTTTGCTCTCGCTCCCAAGAGAGCTCCTCGCGACCGCAATTGTCCCAATGGACCTTGACCATTCTGATTTCTTTATTGCGTAGCCTCTTGACTTCCGAGTCCTCAATACGTACGGGCTTGACCTTCGTCGTCAACCCACCATCGACCGGCACTTAGTCGACCGCGATCACTTGCAAAGGCTCTTGCACCGCCTTCCGCAGCACTGATATGTGGAATACATCGTGTAGACCACTAAGCTCCACTGATAGCCTCAAGCGATAAGCTGCTTCACCAACCCGCTCCAGAACCTCAAATGGTCCAAGGTACCTCGGGCTTAGATTTTTCAATCTCCGCACCCGCGAGACACCCTTGAACGGCTAGATCTTCAAGTACACCCAATCGCCGACAGCGAACTCCACGTTCCTGTGCTTGGCATTATAATACTTCGTCTGCCGGTCCTGAGTGATAAGAAAACTCTCTCGAATCGTTCGAACCAAAGACGTAGCATCATCCACCTCTTGGCGCTTGTACAACTTTGACTCACTCATTTCTAGCCAAGACAACGCCATGCGACATCTTCTACCGTAAAGGGCCTCGAAGGGCGCCATTTGTATACTTGCCTGGTAGCTATTGTTGTACACGAACTCCACAAAATAAAGATGATCTTCCCACTACTTCCCAAAGTCCAGAACGCACATGCGAAGCATGTCTTCCATCGTCCTATTGACCCTCTCGGTCCGCCCATCCGTCTGCAGATGAAAGACTGTGCTAAAACTCAGCTTTGTTCCCAACATTTGCTGCATAAGCCTCCAATCTTTGGACGTGAACCGCCCATCTCGGTCACTCACGACGCTGCGGGGCACACCATGAAGCCGCACAATATTGTCTACATACAACTTTGCCAATTTCTCAACCAGATCATCCTTCCTATGTGGAATGAAGTGCGGCACCTTCGTTAGACGATCTATGACCACGCAAATGGCGTCATTCCCCTTTTAAGACCTTCGCAGCCCATGCATAAAGTCCATAGTAATGTCATCGAACTTCCACTCTGGAATAGGTAATGACTTCAAGAATCCTCCCGGCTTTTGGCACTCCACTTTCACCAAGGCGCAAGTTTGACACTTCGCCACGTAAAGCGCCACATCCTTTTTCAGTCATGGCCACCAGAACAGTTTCTTAACATCGCGGTACATGTTCGTGCTCCCCGGATGAATCGAGTACTTGATATGATGCGCCTTGTACAACAAATCCACACGCAAATTGTCCATGCTCGGGACGCACAAACGACCGTCTTTCCAAAGTAATCCGTCCTCAATAACGAATTGGGAATTTGACCCATCCAGAGCTTCGACCATGAGTTGCTTCATGTGGACATCCATATCCAAAGCTTTCCAAATCCGATCAGCCATGTCATATTGAACTTCGGTCCAATTCAATAGTGCTTCAACACTTGACTGCTTATCCACGCAAGAAATCTCCAACGCCTCCAAATCCCGAACCAACCGCTCGTCATGGACCGACAGCCAATTGGCTTGAGCTGGGCCCCGGCAACTCAATGCGTCCGCAACCGTATTGCCTTTACCAGGCACATAGTGGATATTGAATGTATAGTCCCCCAGGAACTCCATCCATCTACGCTGCCGCATGTTCAGATCTTTTTGATCAATCAAATACTTCAGGCTCTTGTGATCGGTGTAGATATCAATCTTCACACCGTACAAGTAGTGTCTCCACAGCTTCAAGGCAAAAATCACGGCCGCCAACTCCAAGTCGTGGATTGTTTAGTTCCTCTCGTGCACCTTCAGCTGTCTCGAGCCATATGCTATAACACTCCCATGCTGTAGCAGCACACAAGCCAAACCACTTCCCGAAGAATCACTATAAATTTCGAAACCTTCGGTCCCACTCGGCGAACTCAACACAGGAGCCGTGGTCAACCGACACTTCAATTCCTCAAAAGCTCGTGCGCACTACGACATCCAAACAAACTTCTTCCCTTTCCTCGTCAAAGTAGTGAGAGGTAACGCTATCCGCGAGAAGTTATCCACGAAGCGCCTATAATAGCCGGCAAGCCCCAGAAAGCTCCGGACTTCCACTACCGTAGAAAGCACAGGCCACTCTCGTATCACAACAATCTTCGCCGGATCCACCACAATACCATCTCCACTCACTATATGACCGAAGAATGCCACTGAAGACAACCAAAACTCGCATTTCAAGAACTTGGCGTAAAACTGATTCCTCCTCAGCATCTCCAACACCAAATGAAGATGCTTGAATGATCCTCATCACTTTGCGACTACACCAAAATATCGTTGATGAAGACGATCACAAAATGGTCCAAGTACTCCCTGAAATTCCTGTTCATCAAATCCATGAACACCGACGGCTCATTAGTCAGCCCAAACGACATGACCGTAAACTCATAATGCCCGTATCTTATACTGAACACTTTCTTAGGGATATCACTCTCCCTTATTATCAGCTGATAGTAACCAAACTTGAGGTCCAATTTAGAGTACATCGTCGACCCGACTAACTGATCAAAGAGATCATCAATCCTTGGGATCGGGTACTTGTTCTTTTCGGTTAACTTGTTGAGCTCCCGATAATCAATACATAGCCTCAAGCTTCCGTCATTCTTCTTAACAAAGAGGATCGTTGCGCTCCAAGGCAAAGAACTTGGATGCACATACCCTTGCTCCAACAACTCTTGCAGTTGCACCTTCAGTTCCGCCATTTCTTTAGGCGCTAGCCGATACAGAGATAATAACACAGGCTTAACACCTGGCACTAGCTCAATCGTGAAATCTATCTCTCGTTGCGGCGGGACTCTAGGAAGATCACAAGGGAACACATCAGGGTACTCTGATACCACTGAAATACTATCCAACATAGGCTTTGGCTTTGTAACCTCCACTAGTGTAAAGAACAGCTCTGCTCCAGCACGAACTGACTTCACCACCTAAAGAGCAGACATCAACGTCTTGCTCGACCCTTTCATGCCCGTAAAGGTCGTCTCATGACCTGCTCCCAACTTTACTTCCTTTCAACCACAATCGATATAGGTTTGTTGCTCCGAGAGCCAGTCCATGCCAAATATAATGTCGAACTCCACCAACGGTAGTAATGACGCTTGCAGCTCGAACTCTTGACTCCCAATGCGAACCTTAACGCCACAGATTCTCTCCGCATGCATCGAACACCCATTCAGTAACAGCACATCCAACTTGTCCTTCGCCATCGAAGAAGGTACTCCGATGCACGATATGAATCCTTCAGACAAGAAGGAGTGTGAAGCTCCCGTATCAAAGAGTGCTCGTGCCGGATTCTCATAAATAAAAACAAATCCTAAACAAACAGTGGTAAGGTAACACGCGCATAACAAGTATTAAACAAAATTAACTTGCTATAATTAAATCGTACCTGTCACCACATCCGATTGTTTGATGGCCTCCTGCTGGCCAAGATTATAAACCCTCGGTTGGGCCGGAGCATAATGGGACGTGGTTAACTCCACCGCCTTGCCTTTCTCTTCATAAGTGGCTCCCAGCTTCCTCTCGGACTTGGGACATCCGCTCCAGCAATTACGGGCAAAGTGCACCGGCTTTCCATAAGTGAAACATGCACCCGGGGTACGACCCGTAGTCGTCCCAGAAGCACTAGAAGAGGGGGCTGGACCTGAAGTCCTAGCCTTCTTGTGGAACCGACGATAACCAGACTTTGAAGTAGTCGGCACTTTGAATTCAGTCTTCTTGTCACCAAGGCTCTTCTTTGCTTGAACATTCTTCATGTCCTTCTCCAAGGACCGGGCCGTGTTGACCAGGGTCAAGAAGCCCTACGTCATAGGCCCGGAGAGTAGTAGCCTCAGTTCATCTCTCAAACCTTCATAGAACCGGTTCGTCTTGCACTCCTCGTCCACGATGGCGGAGCTAGCATACCGACCCAGTCAGGTGAACTTGTGGAGATACTCATCCACGCTACTCTCACCTTGAACCAACCTTTGGAACTCATTCTCCAAAGCTATTCTCTGCGCCGAAGGTAGGTACCTAGCCAAGAACAGTCTCGAGAACTCTTCCATTAAAACGTCTGCAAGCTGCCTACCTCTCAAATGATTCAGCTCTAGGCCTTCCCACGACAACCTCGCATCCCCATCCAACAGGAATGTCGCTATGGTGGTCATCTGCCACTCCTCTATTTCAGTAGCTGTCATGACTCTCTTCATACGGGAGAGCCAGTCTTCAGCTTGAGATGGGGTTCCCAACCCCGAGAATACCAGAGGATTAAAGCTCATGATGTGCTTGAGCTGCCTTTCAGTTTCTCTCCTCGGCACCAAAGGTTCCACTATTACCTGCTCCACCCTTCTCTGCTCAGCCTCTTGAATAGGTACCTGCTCCATCGTAGGAGCCGGCTGCTGCATTTGCATCGCAGGCTGCGCATTGATCATTACAAACACTGCTTCAGCCACTAATCGTATGGTTTCGGCCGAAGGAGGTGTTGCAGGAGCATCATTTGGTGCACTGCTAGCCTCAGAAACTCGGCGTTCCGATGGCCCAGCACCGCTTCTAGTCACCTATAGTTGTACAAAACACCGTTAAGCGACCAAACACAATTGCAAAATGCAATTATAGGAACACGCATGTTCCTCAAACACGTGTATTTTCATTCCTAAGTGGACATTCATGGGTTCTTTTGATGTTATAACGATGACGAACACACATGTGCTCACCACCCCTTGAAAAGAATTCGCCCACGAATTCATTTTAAGTCCGATCGAAACCAGTAATCTGATACCAAATTGTAACACCCCCTATCTGTCACATAGCATATAGCAGTAGGTCTGGCCGGGGACCGACGCCATATACCACAGACAGACCGAGTGGTTACTCAATGGAAACCATCCAACCAATCCAACGTCCTACACATAGCATTCTAGCGGAAGCAATTTTATTAGTTGCAATAATAAGAACCCAACAACGAGAGCATGAATGTCCACTAAACAAAACCACAGGAATGAAGTACAAATACACAAGTACTGGCCTTAAGGCCTTACAATAGGTTTACTCAAAAATTATTAATATTTTTGATACCACGGCACGCAGGCCGGTCATACGTGAATGAAAACAAGAAAACACTCCAAAAGGCCTTCGAGGGCCGGCTCAGCAATTTGGGCTTTAGCCCGCTATTGACCGCTTGTTCCTGCAGCACCTGCAAACAACAGTCCACCGCACGGTGGCAAACAAAGGCAACGGTCAGCAATGCTGACCAAATTAGAACGATCTCGCCCCTAAACTCGGGGCGGCGATGCTCCTTCCCTGCACTTTGTTAGTATAACCAAGCAGTATGTAAATTTATACTACAACACAGACGTTAGCACGCCCGACCACACGCCTCGTGCACTCAGGGCACATTCTCGGTGAACCGCACAATGTCACGTCAATTTAAGCCATAAACATTTTCGGTCTCACCACTGCCACTTTGACGGCCAAACTATGAGCATTTTGTCTTTCCGGAATTGGTCACATCATTTAAATCCATAGACCACCTAAGACCCTCATCTGTGCCAACGGCTGTAACCGAACGACATAGAACGGGTACGGTTCCGTCTAACCTGTTCTCACATCACAACGACAATTTAAGCCATATGCGCGGGTCAAACTTCCCCAAGTCCCGTTTCCGTTTCACACCTCACATAACCCGGTTACGTTCAAGTTGGCTCCCAGGCCACCATGTTGGCAGGATCACGCATCCGGCCAGTTTTTCGAGTGCATCTTGGAGTTAATCCTCAAGTCTCCCAGTTGCAATCTACCGTGTAGAAAACCCGAAGAACCCAAAATCCGCACGGAGTCTTCTCCGGCCATTTATTCAATGCAACATCACCGGTCCAGACCAACTTGTCCGGATAGGCTTCACACGTCATCCCTATGTCCATTCTCGAATACGGACTCTATATGTAAACAACGGGGACTATTCATGTCTACCCGAAGGAACGCCTCAAACTCACCGCAAACTCGCGAGAGCGGCCTTCCCTATGCAAAAGAAGCAGAGCTTCACATGATCAAGTAGAAAATCGTTACCCTAGCATTTTTCCTTGGCGCCATGGGAATGTAAGCAGATGAAAAGCACCGCACTCTCCTTGCCTCCGTAGATCCAAAGTCGGTTCGCAATTTTGAGCTCCGAAGCTCCGCCGGTGACTAGATCTAGGCTTCTTCTTCCTCCTTTGCTCTCCCCCCTCTCTAGACTTAGAAAGACAACCACTCAAGTGAAATGAGGGTTTTCAAGGCCCAAACCCGGGTAAAACCTAACACTAACAGCCCGTAGCAGTAGGATCCCAAATTAAAGAAACGAACGGCCACGATCTGGAGCTGAAATGCAAAACCTAGGCCGAACACGACCTGCAACACGCCCGTGTCTAGGGCCGTGTCCCCCATTCGCCTTGGAAACCGATGCATCCCAAAAACTACACGGCCACCCGACACGCCTGTGTCAGATTCGACACACCCGTGTCTGCCCGACATGGCCGGTGTTCCATCCCGTGTAACTACCAAACCGCTCCCCGACTTCAAACAGAGAAGGACACGGCCTGTGACACGCCTGTGTCCCAGGCCGTGTTCGCTGCGTGATGATCGTCGACTCCAAAATCATCGACCTCTCGACATGCCCTGGGACACGCCCGTGTCCCAGGCCGTGTTCCTTGTCTCGATGACTCGACCAGTGTCGATACGTATACGACACGCCCTAGGACACGCCCGTGTCCCAGGCCGTGTTCCCTATCTCGACACTCATCGACTCCAAAATCATTGACCCCTCGACCAGAGTGTCAACACGAACACGACACGCCGTGGGGCACGCCCGTGTCCTCGGCCGTATAAGCCCTACCAAATTCCAAATTTGGTCCAAAACGCTTCCGGTCGCTCTTTTGATTTTCGGGGCGTTACATTTTGCCTCGTCTGTGTTTGTTTTTTGGGATAGATAGATCTGTGCATTGGTTTGAGATTATTTTTTTATTCCACAAAGAGACGCACAACTCACCTATTCACCCCCCTTTAGGTGATTTAGGTTGGCAACTATTAACTTTCAATTGGTATCAGATCCAGGTTGATCGTTAAAAGGTTAACACCTTGATTAGATCCTTCAATAGTTGTCATTTGAGATCTACCAAAAATGGACATGGCTAAGGATTTTGCCAAGCTTCATGTATGTACCAAAAATAATTTCCCCATGTGGAAAGAGATAATCATGTTCTTCATGGAAGCTGTGGATCCAAGGATCTTCGTGATAGTTGAAGAAGGTCCTTATATTCCCATGACCGTGGATTGAGTTAGGTGAGGCTTCTCCAAATCTGGTACACATTTTCCAATGTATCCAACACACAGCATCTGGGAACAACAACTGCCAGCTATAATATATTCCGCTTCAACAGTTGATGTAGACACATATGACTGTTTCTTGCTAAACCATGAGACTAATCTCATACCAAGGAACTGACATGTTCTAGAGGTACTTTTTCTGTCTACCCTGCATCCAGCAAAGTCAGCATCTAAGTATCTAGTTAACTTAAATTCTTACTCAGTAGGATACCAGAGTCCTAGACTAGGATAACTCTTTATATATCTCAAAATTCTTTTTAGGAAAACTAGGTGAGATTCTTTAGGGTCCACTTGAAACCTAGCACAAAGACATATAGCAAACATTATGTCAGGTCTGCTAGTTGTAAGGTATAGTAGGGACCCAACAATGACCCTACATAATTTCTGATCAACAGGTTTCCCATGTTCATCAAAATCCATTATAGTATTAGTGGTCATGGGTGTTTTCTTTGCTGAGGCATCAACCATTCCAAACCTTTTAATATGCTCTTTAGCATATTTAGCATGAGATATGAAGACATCATCATGTAGCTGCTTCACTTAGAGACCAAGGAAGTAGGAGAGCTCACCCATGCTACTCATTTCAAACTTTGAATGCATGAGGTCAGCAAACCTCTTGCATAGTTTGGAGTCTGTAGACCCAAATATAATGTCATCTACATAATTTTGTACTAATAATATTTGATCCTTATGGTGCATATTGAATAATATTCCATCTATAATGTCTCTAATAAATTTATGCTCGGTCAAGAAGCTAGCTAAGTTCTCAAACCAAGCTCTTGGAGCTTGCTTTAAACCATAAAGAGCTTTATGCAATCTAAAGACATATGAAGGATAAGTTGGAGAGATAAATCCTAGAGGTTGTTCAACATAAACCTCTTCTTTAAGTACTCCATTCAGAAAGGCACTCTTGACATCCATCTGATAGACTTCAAACTTCTTGTAGGCAGTATAAGCAAGGAAGATCCTGATTGCTTCTAACTTTGCAACTGGTGCAAAAGTTTGGTCATAGTCTATTCCTTCTACTTGCCTATAACCTTGAACAACAAATCTAGCCTTGTTTCCCACAATTACACCTTGGGCATCTAGCTTGTTTCAATATACCCATTTAGTTCCAATGACTGGGTAGTCTTTGGGTCTTGGAACTAAATCTCAAACTCTGCATCTCTCAAATTGATTGAGTTCCTCTTGCATTGCAATAATCCAGTGGGGATCTTGCTCAGCATATTTTATGGATTGAGGCTCAACTTGGGAGAGGAAACAGGCATGCATCATATATTGGTTGAGTTGATGCCTTGTATGTACTCCTACTGACATGTCATCAATCACTTGAGATCTAGGGTGATCCCTTAGTGTGACAAGATCAGTGGGTGGAGTTGGTTCAGCAACAACATGTTGAGTTAATTCCACTTGTGGAATAATGTCTGTTGTTGAATGAAGTTCATCCTCTTCCAAAAGTTCTTCTTCACTATCTTCATCAGCTTGTGGAGGAGGAGGTGATATAACCTCCTGTGGAAGGTTCAACTTACCCAATTTCTCACACAGATGAGGTACCTGCAAAATCTCTGAGGTAGAAGAGTCCTTCTCCTTATAGTACATGTTAACTTCATCAAAAGAAATTTGTACAAATTCTTCTATTTTTACGGATGATCTATTAAATACCCTATAAGCTTTGCTAACTTGGGAATATCCCAGAAACATTCCCTTTGTAGCTTTAGCTTCAAATTTTCTAATGTGTTTCTTGTTATTGTTATGAATGAAACACCTACAATCAAAAATTCTAAAGTAATCAATTTTAGGTTGATTCCCTTTGAGAAATTCATAGGGGTCTTGCCCTTTAGTATGTGTATCAAACTTCTATTCAACACATAGTTTGTTGTGCTCACAGCCTCTGCCCAAAAGGATAGGGGCATGTGTGCATCTACAAACAATGTTCCTGCAGATTCAATAAGTGTTCTATTTTTCCTTTCTACTATCCCATATTGTTGAGGAGTTCTAGGAGTAGTGAAACAATGCCTGATACCTTCCTCCTCACAGAATCGTTACATGGGAAGAGATTCAAACTTAGTATCATGATCACTTCTGATTAATGCAACTGAAGTAGAATACTCAATCCTTATGCCCTTAAGAAAGTCTGTAAGGACTTTAAAGTTATCTGACTTGTTTCTTAAGAAGAAAAACCAAGAGAATCTGGAGAAGTTATCTACAATAACTAAGGTGTAAGACTTCCCTCCTAAGATTTGTACAACAATGAGTCCAAAAAGGTCCATATGTAACAAGTACAAAATCTTAGGTGATTCACTCTTATTAATTGACTTAAAGTTGTTTTTAGTTTGCTTGCCTTCTTGACAAGCCTTGCATAGGCTTTCCTTCTTGTAGGGGCCAGAAGGCAATCCTCTGACAAGGTTGTCCCAAGATAGCTTAGAGATATTTTTAAGGTTCACATGACCTAGTCTTTTATGCCAAAGGATATTGTTATTACTAACTTGGTTGAATAAACATATTTCTGAGTTAGCAGAATTAAAATTTACTAAGTATATATTCCCTTGTCTACACCATGTTAAAATAGTTTGATTATTTGAAGAAATAATGCATTTAGAATTGGTAAAGCAAACCTCATAACCTGCATCACATAATTGACATATGGATATTAGGTTATGTTTGAGACCATTGACATATGCCACTTTTCTGAAGGTGACAGCTCCACTGTTGAAGTCTTCATAGCCTTCAGTTTGTCCAAAGCTGGAATCTCCAAATATCACTTTTGGACTCAGCTTTTCCTTGAAGTTGATTAGGCTTTCCTTGCATCCAATCATGTGCTTGGAGCACCCACTATCTAGATACCATAAATGGACAATGTCTAACTTTTTCACATGATATCATAAATATTGTGCGAATTTGGGACCGTGTCATTCTCGCACTATATTTATCTTTCTCGTTCTCATAACCAATTGTGTCTTTATAACTACATTAGTTATAATGCATGCTATACAAACTCGCTTTGCCAAGGGGCCCGACTATATCATAACCCAAAATAGCTTGGGGACAAATGATATTTTGATATATACATCCCTTACGCGTAAGTGTGAACAACAAATCACAGTATATATCACCATCAAAAGATAGTCTTCAACTACAATCATATTGCTCACACCGACGCACTTAATCTACATATCTCATATCTCACTAGACACGTTGTAAGCACTAATGATACTAAACACATTCAATTTAATGTTACAACTTAAGATAGGCCAACCTCAATATGTATGAAACCATACGCATACATACTCACGTGATTAAACGATAACTATTGTCAATATTTGTAGAACTATAATGTGCTTTAATCCACATGACAATCCAAGGTGGTGGTCAATGTCTCTCTTTGACTACCAGGATCGTTAGCAAATAAAACTAAGATCATATGATGGAACTCAAGTGATCTACAGCTAAATACCAAGGGCATCTTCCTGAGCTATCATGAAGCATCATCATATGACCTAGGGACAGAATGAGATAAACATTTATCAAAATCATGAACTTAATAAAATTAAAGACAACTTTAAAAACACAAATCCTTCAATCTCCCACTTATTTTTAAAGTTTCTAACAAAAGAAATATAAAACATAGGAATCCTCCGTCATTAAATATCAGGCCATTCACCATAATCTTGCAACCCCATGGACTCGAAATGAATTTCTCCTTTGGCTTGAGACAGAGGCTTGGTGAAGGGATCAGCTGTGTTGCTATTTGTGTCAATCCATAAAAGCGCAATCTTGCCCTCTTCAATGAAGTCGCGTGTGACAAAATACTTCCGATCAATGTATTTTGTCTTGAGATGTGATTTTATCTCCTTGATTTGTGAAATGGAAGCACTATTATCACAAAACAATATCAAGGGTCCTTCACTAGATGCCACGACTCCCAATTCCTTAAGGAATTTCTTTATCCAGACTGCCTCTTTGCATGCCTCTGCGTCTGCCATGACTTCCGCTGCGGTGGTTGAATCAGCAGTAGTGGATTGTTTCCAACTACGCCAACTCACAGCTCCGCCATTCAGAAGAAAAACGAACCCAGATTGAGATCTTCTATCGTCCGGATGTGTCATAAAGCTAGCATCCGTGTAACCTTCTACATGGAGCTCTTTATGTCCACCAAATACAAGAAACTTATTCTTGGTCCTTTTAAGGTACCTAAGAATGTTATTGACCGCCGTCCAATGATATGGACTAGGTGAAGCTTGATATCAACTCGTCATGCTGAGAGCATATGCGACATCCGGTCGCGTACATATCATGGCATACATGATGGAACCTATGGCGGAAGCATAGGGCACATTCATCATGTATTCGAAGTCTTTATGTGATGAGACACATTGAGACTTGCCTAGCTGAGTAGACGTCTTCATTGGCACATTTCCTTTCTTAGAGTTTTCCATATGGAACCTTTCTAAGACTTTGTCAATGTAGATACTTTGACTTAGGCCAATAAGTTTACGTGATCTGTCTCTATATATCTTTATCCCTAAGATATATTGGGCTTCACCCTTGTCTTTCATTGAAAAGATTATTTTCAATGAGTTTCTTACTTGTTCCATTAATGATAAGTTGTTGCCCATTAAGAGAATATCGTCAACATATAAAATCAAGAACGTAACGTTGCTCCCACTAACCTTCTTGTATACACAAGGCTCTTCCTTACTTTGAATGAACTCAAGGGTTTTAACTTATTCATCAAAGCGTTTGTTCCAACTCCTTGATGCTTGCTTCAGCCCATAAATGGCTCTTTGAAGCTTGCATACTTTGCCGCTATTTTGAGAATCTCCAAAACCTTGAGGTTGCTTCATGAATACATCCTCATCTAGCTTTCCATTTAGGAATGTCATTTTGACATCCAATTGCCAAATTTCATAATCATGAAATGCGGCGATCGCCAACATGATCCGAATAGTCTTAAACATCACAACGGGCGAGAAAGTTTCATCATAGTCAATCCCTTGGATTTGACTAAAACCTTTCGCTACAAGTCTTGCCTTGTAGGTTGTCATGTTTCCATTCATGTCCATCTTCCTCTTAAAAATCCATTTACAGGGGATGGATTTCTTTCCATCAGGAAGGTCAACCAAGTTCCATACTTGGTTATCATACATGGATTGTATCTCGGACTTCATGGCTTCAAGCCATTCTATGGAATCCTTTCTTTCCATTGCTTCTTCATAGATCAACGGGTTTTCTGTGTCTAGAATAAACACCTCATGAAGACCCATGTAAAAGTCAGGCTTTTTTTTTCCCTGATCGACCTTCTAAGATCCTTTGGTTTGCCTTGCTCAGTCTGAGTTTCCTGAATTTCCTCCACTATATCTGATGGAGTCAATTCATGCTCAACATGAGTAAGAGTAACCGGTGGTGGTAAAGCAAGAGTTTCCTCCATAATCATTTACGGAGGTGGAATACTCATGCTCCCACTGACTAAAGGAACTTCTTGTGACTCTTGGTGATCATATTGAACATCAATGCTCATCTCACGATCACTTTCTTATAGTTTTTCTTGAGTTTCCTCAAGTGTCACCCTACGGTCACTGCTTTTGATTCTTTCAAGAAACTCTTTCTCTAAGAATGTAGCACCCTTCTTGACAAAAATAGTATTTGTTGATTTGTGCCAAAAGCTATACACTTTTGTTTCTCTTGGGTATCCAATGAAGAAACACTTATCGACTTTAGGGTCTAGTTTGGATGATTGCATACGTTTGACATATGCCTTACAACCCCAAATCTTAAAGAAAGATGTGATGGGTGGTTTCCCAGCCCATATTTCATGTGGAGTTTTCTCTACGTCCTTAGTTGGAACGAAGTTTAAAGTGTAAGCTGCTGTCAAAAGTGCATGACCCCAAAAATATAAAGGTAGATCGGTTTGACACATCATGGTTCTAACCATGTCAAGCAGAGTCTAGTTTCTCCTTTCGGAGACACCATTCCATTGCGCTGTCCCAGGAGGAGTTAGTTGTGGTATAATACCACACTCCTTTAGGTAAGTATTGAACTCATTGCTCAAGTATTCACCTCCACGATCTGTTCTCAAAACTTTGATTCTCTTATCTAGTTGATTTTCCACTTCATTTTTATACTCCCTGAACTTGGCAAGGGATTCACTCTTATGCTTCATAAGATAAACATAGCCATATCGACTATAATCATCCGTAAAAGTGATGAAGTACCTAAAACCATCTATAGAACACACATTCATTGGACCACATACATTAGAGTGTATCAATTCCAATAAGTTGTTTGCTCTTGCACCTTTCTTTATAAAAGGTGTCTTGGTCATTTTGCCTTTTAGGCATGATTCGCATATATCAATTGCATCAGGATCAAAAGAACCTAAAAGATTAGCCTGATGTAATTTCCTTATACGATTTTCATTAATGTGACCAAGACGATGGTGCCATAAGAGAGTCTCACTTATGTGAGATATTTTGAGTCGTTTGTTACTAATATTTAATACTTGTTTATTCAACAATGTTAAGCAAATACAATCCATTGGAAATGAAAGCACTTGCATAAAATAAACCATCCTTCTCAATCCTCATTTGGGAGTTCCCAATGACAAAACTAAAACCTTCTGCATCCAAACATGATACAGAAATAATGTTTCTCAAAATAGAAGGGGCATGATAAACATTAAATAACGTTAGACATAAACCACTAGATAAGGGGAGTTCCAAAGTGCCCACCGCAACTGCAGAAATACTAGCACTGTTTCCAACCTTTAGCACCACCTCTCCTTTGGAGAGAGATCTCCTATCCTTTAGTAACTGTACATTTGAGATTAAGTGAGCACATGATCCGGTGTCAATTAACCAATCAAGGATAGTAGTGGTTAAATTCAAACTCAACTCAATAACAAAAATACCTTTAGGAAGCTTCCTTTAGATTTTGCCTTCATCCAAGTCTCTCTTGTACTTGGGGCAGTTCATTTTGAAGTGTCCCTTCTCATGGAAATGGAAGCATTCAGTGAGAGAGTTAAGAGAATTCTTCACTTTGCCTCCCTTGGAGGCACTATCTTGAGTACCTCCCTTTTTGCCCTTGAGATGAAAATTTCCTTTCGAGGTCTGGCCTTTAGACTTATTCTTGTTTTTGATTATCTTCTTGCTATCAGACGCCACAGCTAAGACAACATTTCCCTTTGTCTTGCCCATGTCAACCTCAGCTGTTTTGAGGGCATTATGGAGTTCATTTATGGTCATTTGCTTCTCACGCATATGATAATGAATGATGAAATCCTTAAACGAGTAAGACAGTGACCCTAAAATGATGTCTTCCGCAATGTCTTCAGGAATTGGAGACTTCAGTTTCTCCAACTTTTCCAAATAGCCTTGCACCTTAAGGAAGTGCACTGAGACAGACTCACCCTCCATCATCTTGCACCTTGTGGGTGCGATGGTGGTCCTATAGCGCTCTTTACGAGCACTATTGGTGAACATCTTCTCCAATTGTACTAAAATTTCCTTTGCAGGAGTATCGAGAAATTTCCTTTGCAGCTGATCGCCAATGCTGGCCAGGATCAGAGTCTGCACGACACGTTGATTGTCATTCCATCTTTTTTGTTCCTCCTTCCCAGCATCAGTTGGCTTGCCAATCTCTTTCTCTACTGGGCATTCACCCTCTAGTATAGGTAAGAGATTCTCCAAGCGCAACACGATGTTAAGCTTGAGGACCCAGTCAGAGTAGTTTGACCCGTCGTTAGCAAGTGGGCTTTTATCAATCATCGAACGCAAAAAATTTGGCAGTGTAGACATAGCTCTATTTTTTTTAAAAAAATATGAGAGTAAGATAGAGTTCATGTTCAGAATAATTTCCCTAAAAAAAGTTATTAGAGAGATCCAAATAATGCTTTAAAATAGTGAATCAAGACCCTTTTAACCTAGTGGACTCATCCACAAGATTATTAGGTAGGTACCAATCACCAATCATAACCTTTTAAGATAATCTTAAACACTTATGATTCTTGATAGTAATATTGCAAACAACTATTTTAAAAAACATAACACTTTCCCAAAGGACCAAGCCTAGATCTTGGTGATTTGATTAAGAAAACTCATCTTGTAAGGAAACTCATGCGAGTGACATTCTAACAAAATCAGCAAGAAGTGCCTCACACAACCTACTCACTTGTGGCCTAATGTCGACTCGCAAAAGTGCCATCATGTCTAGTGATTGAAATTACACTCATGTTCATTCAATATCACTAGCTTAGATGGACACGATGAGGAGGAAAGACATTCTTAAATTTTTCTTTTCACATTCCCAAAAAAATGGAGGAAATTCCAAAATACCTAACTCACGGCATTCTAAAAAAAATATTACATCCATTCCATACCAATTACATTCCAGAGTTGCAATAAAATAAGGAAAAACCAAGGCAAACAAAGAATATGCTAGACGGGATCCTAACAATGAATGGACTATGTACACAACCCAACGTGTTTCACCTAGATCATTTTAAATCCAAAAAAATGATCTTCTCATAATCCAAACTAGGGTAGATTACATTAACTTGAAACTGGTTTGTGACATAGCCAATCCAAACCATTAGGTAATAAAAACTAGCAAAAAGAGGTCACATTTTCATTGGATATCAACCTGGCTCTGATATCACTGTAGGATTTCACGTGCTGTGGCGGGGAAATTTTTTTTTAAAAAATTCCCAACAACCAAACAAAACACGGGATCAGATATCCAATGTAAACGCCCTACTAGTTAAGCAATTAAGAAAACCTAACTCATCACATCTAACCATTGCAAAAGGGTTAGAAATTTACCTCTATGGAACAAAATCCCTAGGCGGAAGAGGAGGCACGTCAGAGAGATAAATTGCAATCCCACCGCAACGATGAGTCCGATCGTATTGCCTCTTGGTTCACCTCGAACCCGAACAGCGACACAAGTCCGTTGATAGGAGAAGAGGACACTCGCTTAGACCAACTCCGTCACGAGCACCGAGGACTCCAAGTGGGAGAATCACAGTAGTCATCGACGTGAGAAGAGCGGAGTAGAAATACCCAAACAAGGCCGGCTCTATGGAACAACCAACAAGACAGATCTCTGCCGTAGTCAAGGCTCTCACCTTGAGCCCGATCTGGAAGTGCACGGGCTGTCTCACGAGCCGTTCGCAAACTCCAGGTGCAGATCAACGACGGCGAGGAAGCAACAGTGAGAGCAAGGATCACCGGCGAGGAGGTGGGTGGAGGAGCGGGCCGACGGCGAGAGCAGCGGCCAGAGGCGCGCCGTCGAATGGTTCCTAAAACCCTAGCCGAAAACGCTGCGCTTCCCCTTGTTGCTTTTGCTGTTATCTGCCCGTGAACAACTCCCACAGGTATATATATATATATATATATATATATATATATATATATATATATATATATATACATAAATATATATATATACATATATATATATATTAACATATATATGTATTATATATATACCGGATATTTCCAAATCAAGCCCGTTTAGGTTGGGGTTATACAAACTCCAATCACTGTGCCCTCTTATTAAATAATTACGACAACTCGCCTTGTCGTAATTCTCCTTTTAATAATTGTACAGAGAAGAAACGGTATAAGCACGAAGTGTCACCATATATTCTGACTGAGTCTAATACGGTGAATCTAGGCTGTTCCCGTTCGTTTGGTGTGACCTCGCAGAGGGAACATGTCGTCACGGCAATAATACACCAATTTGTATTATTGACTATAAGAGGCTTTATCAAGGCATTATAGTCGCCACAACAACACGTTAGAGGAGGTAACCGAACTAAATGGCTAGTGTTTAACTTTTGTCACATGATATCATAAATATTGTGTGAATTTGGGACCGTGTCATTCTCGCACTATATTTGTCTTTCTCGGTCTCATAAGCAAGTGTGTCTTTATAACTACATTAGTTATAATGCATGTTATACAAACTCGCTTTGCCAAGGGGCCCGACTATATCATAACCCAAAATAGCTTGGGGACAAATGATATTTTGATATATACATCCCTTACGCGTAAGTGTGAACAACGAATCACTGTATATATCACCATCAAAAGATAGTCTTCAACTACAATCACATTGCTCACACCGACGTGCTTAATCTACATATCTCATATCTCACTAGACACGTTGTAAGCACTAATGACACTAAACACATTCCATTTTAATGTTACAACTTAAGATATGTCAATCTCAATATGTATGAAACCATACGCATACATACTCACGTGATTAAACGATAGCTATTATCAACATTTGTAGAACTACAATGTTCTTTAATCCACATGACAATCCAAGGTGGTGGTCAATGTCCCTCTTTGACTACCAGGATCGTGAGCAAATAAAACTAAGATCATATGATGGAACTCAAGTGTTCTACAGCTCAAGACCAAGGACATATTCCTGAGCTATCATGAAGCATCATCATATGACCTAGGGACAAAATGAGATAAACATTCATCAAAAACATGAACTTAATAAAATTAAAGATAACTTTCAAAACACAAATCCTTCAAGTTCAACAAAATCTGTTGAACTTTGTTTTTACTTAAAGTTTTTTTGTTTCTATTATTTTGATTTTTAGAGTTAGGTAATTCTTCTATGGTTTGTTTATTGTTTATTACCTCTTTACCCTTAGCTGAAACAAATCTAATAGGGGTTGATAATATGTTCTTCTTAAGTATGGGGGGTAAACTTGATGATGCACCCAAGCCCAGTTTGCCATTCAGTCTGCCATTGACTGTACTTGTGATGTCCATCAGCTTAAGTCTTCTCCCATTGAGAGATTCCTCAAGTTGTTTAGCCTCACATAGCTCTGCTTTTAAAGAAATGATTTGTTCATTAGCTAGAGTTAGTTCATCTTTTAACTTAGAGTTTTTAGAAATCAAATTTTCTTGATTAGATAATCTTTCCCTAAGTGTTTTGATTTCCTTTCCAGAGTTAATTAAGTTAATGCACATAGTTTTAAATTCAATTTTGAAACTATCAGAATTATAATCAAAAGATGAAATTACCGGATCAGCTTCTGATTCTGAAGCTCCTTCATTATCAGATTCTTCATCATCTGATTGACTGCTGGATGTATTGATGGCCATGGGGCAGAATTCTTTGGCCCTTGCCTCTTCTTCCACTTCACTGGAACTGGAAGATGTGGATTCATCTTCAATCTCACTCCAGATATCAGCAACAAAGCCCTTCTCCTTCTTTTTGTATTTGCTGGAGGAAGGCCTGCTACTTTATTGTCTTCTGGAGTCCTTCTCTCTTCTTCTTTCTTTCTTTTGATTCTTTGGACACTCTGAGATAAAGTGTCCAGGTTTCCTGCACCCAAAGCATACTACTTCCTTAGTAGGAGTTTTATCATATCTTGGCTTATCATCCTGCCTGGATGATTTTCTTCTGAAGTCCTTTCTTGCCAATTTGTAAAATCTCTTGGCAAAGAGACTCATTAGTTCCTCATTGACTATTGAAGCTTCTGCCTCTTCAGCAGCCTTGAATGCTATGTTGTGCTCCTTTCTTTCTGGTGGAGGAGTCATTTGTTCTGCAGCTTCTCTGGACTTTTTCAGCTGCTCATAAGACTTGAGCTTTCCCAATAGAGATTCTGTGGAAATCTCATTTAAGCTCCTGGCCTCCTTGATTGGCCATATCCTGGAATCCCATGAGCTTGGGAAGCACATGAGGATTTTATCATCTACTTCAGTAAGGGTGATGTCCTTATCCAAAGTCTTCAGCTCATTGATTATTGAGCTCAGTCTGTTGTACATGTCACTAACAGATTCTGACTCATACTTCTTGAAGTTCTCGTACTAGGATATGAGATTTGATCTTCTGTCTTTCCTCTCATCAGCAGAGCCAGCCACCATTTGGTTGAGAGAGTCCCAAATAGCCTTGGCTGATGTGCATTCACCCACCTTCTGGAAAATGTCATCCGACATAGTTCGAGCCAGAATATTCATGGCCTTTGCATCATCAATCTTGGCCTTCTTCTGTGCATCTGTCCACTCAGGTGGTGGTACAACATGTGTGCTTGATGTTGAAGTAGATGTAGATGGTTGAGGAGGACCTGCAATGATAAAATTATAGACGTACTCATCAATGGAATTCATATAAAGTTTTATTCTTGCCTTCCAGATGAAAAACTTATTTAAGTTGCACACTGGAGGTCTGATGCTAGCATAATCCTTATTCTGTGCCATGCGGTGAATATAATCCTAAGGGAAATAAAAGGAGAGATCTAACACAGGATCTTCTGCTTCAAGGGCTAACTTGCACAACCAAAGAGACACTGCTCTGATACCAATTGAAAGTGAGGGTTAGACCTGATATACTCCAGAGGGGGGTGGTGAATAGAGTATCTTTTAAATCTTTAAAACTTTTTGCTGTCAATAAAATTTACAGAGTAGGACAGCTATTTGATACCAAAATTTGCTGTAAGTAAAAGAGTAACCTAAGATAAACTAATCTACCACATACACAGCAAAATTAAACTAACTAGCATAGGCACAACAAGAACAAAAAGGAAAGAGGGCAACCAGACAACACAAGAATTTTTATAGTGGTTCCCCAACCTGGGTACATCCACTCTTCTACCACCCTAGTAGGAATCCACTCATAGATTTTGATCAGGTGACTGCCACCAATGAGCTTTTGATCAAGTGCTCAAAAACCAACTCAAGTCTTTTGATTAGGTGACTTGCAACCAAGGAATAACATTTGAAGGGAGTTAAGGAATCCTTTATACAGTGAGGGGGTGAGAGAGTTATGGTATCTTCTCTTTCTCAAATACAACTGAGAAGACTAGTGGATCTTTGATATTATCAAAGCTCCCCCTGAGTTATTAAGTTGTTCAGGAAGATTGGAGCTTTGCTTCAGGGTGAGTAGGTCTTCAGTCTTTAGATTTGATCAGAGAAGATCCAGGAACTTCTTGACTGATAAAGATTTGTTGTCCTTGAAGAATCCTGGAATGAAGAATGAAGAAGACTCTTGATTTTGGATGGATGTTCTTCTTCTTCTTCTCTGTTGCTTGTCGTGTTCTTGCTGTGTCTTGTTGTCTGTCTTGAAGAAGGAAGAAAATTGCTTTTATATTCTCAATGGAATTTCTCCTTTGAATTTTTGAATTCCTTCCTGCATTGATTGTTGTCGGCCTGGGGAATGTAATACAGCTAGAGAGAATGTCTGCATTAATTGGACTTCCCCAACTGTCCCGTTGAAAAATGACAAGTAATAATCCTGATGAATACCATAATCAATGATGCTTCTAACGGTAATATTCAGAGAATATTAAGCATTGATTACTCAGGAATTACTGCAATAATATAAGGACAGAAGGAAGGAAAAATCCAAGTTTGTATCTGCACAGAAATCGTCGAGCAAAGAACAGATTTCGTCGACCTGAGTCCAGAGTTCGTCAAGCTGAGAAATCATGTTCGTCGACCAGATAATTATTGTTCGTCGAGCTGAGATCCAAGATCGTCGACCTGATAACAGCTAACTGTTTTCTTGTTAAAACTCGCCAATTCTGTGCACTAAGATCGTCGAGCTGATAATCTAACTTCGTCGACTGGAGTTCAGAGAAATGATTCTGGACATAGAATGTTGAAGTAGAACATCTAGAAATCGTTGACCTGAGAACCAAGTTCGTCGAGCTCAACTGTAACATCTCATTTCCAATTAGACCCCTCTACTTAGGTTGGGTTAGGACATGTGGTGGGGGCATGGTTTAGGCTAGGTTTGAACCATTGAGTTCGGGTGTAGTCACATGGGACCCACTATAGGACCCAAGATAACCCAAGTCAAACTAGCCCAATTGGGGTCCTGACCACACATTTGATCCACCACAGCACCCCTAACCCTAATACCAACCTAGGGGAAACCATAAGCCATATCACTAAGTCACTTATTTACCCAAGTTGACCCAAGTCAACCCTTAACTTTAAATTGGTCAAACCCACATCCAAATGCCCAATTAGTCCAAGTGGGGCACCACAAAGGCCCAACCCAAGTTGGGAGGTACTTTTGGGTCCATGACCATCAAGTGGGGTAAACCCACTCATTAAGTTGACCAAGTCAACCCTAGAAGTCAACTTGGTCAACCTTAGGCCTATTTAAGGGATTTGGAGACGAAACCCATTCCCATGGTCTAAGCCCATAATCCAAGGCTCAAGACCAGCTTAAAGGACCAATGACAACCCCTACCCTCCTGAAAATGGAGAGAGAATGCATGTATGGGGGCAATTTGGACATTTTGGAGGAAAAGAGGAGAGAGAAGGGAGCAAGAGAGGAGATGGAGGCCATATGTGTCACAACCCGCATTTTCTCTGAAGTCAAGAAGTATCAGAGTATGAGAAAACACGTGTTGTGATGCCACGTTGAGCAGGGGATAACTGTCGACGCTCAGGCGAACACCATCTAACTAGACTATGAAAATCTCATAAGTTTAATGATTAGAAAATCAGATATAATTTTTAAGGGTAGTATCCCTCGGCTCAGTGGATCATCTAGTCCACAGTATAAAAAATATACATATACGCAGCGGAAAATACTTTAATTATTTTTGACATCCTATGAGAGTGCATAAGTGTCCCCCGAGATCCACTCATACTATGCAAGACTCTAGATTTATTTTATATTATAAGTGGGTAAACGATCTTTTTATGTTGCTTAAAAAGTAGTGTATGAGTTTTACAAACATGCTGATCATTAGATATACTTATAATAGTGTTTTTAGGTTTAAAAGTAACTAGCAACCTAGCATAAATCCTCCAAAGAGCAAGTAGACTATCCCCAACAAGGTAGCAGTAAAAGAAACATATCTAGTATCATAAGGTAAACTACCATTGGGCGCCAACAAACTGACATGGACCCACTGGCAAGTATGTATGTCTATAAGAAAACAGAAAAACTACCTCACAATAGTAAGAGAAAGATCCGTACAACTCAAGGGATCACCAGCAACACCACAGCAAATCTAGCCGCCTACCCGGCTACTAATCAGAACATGAGGCATTCAGAAAAGAAAAGAATACCTCAGCAAGTAAAACAAGAAAATCTTAATTAGGGCATTAAATCGAAATGGAACAAAGAGAGTAAGTAAACACGATAGTAAAAGCAAACACTGTCCAAAGTAAGCAAAAGTACACCAAGTACCAGGTAACAACAACAAGCCCTGCCCAAATCCTGCAGAGGCTATAAGGCAAAAGACAAGAAAACTTTTCATAATATGCTGCATTCTATAAGGAAAAAACACCTAACAATCCTAATTTGTGAGTTAATGGCAGTAGTAAACAACATGGACCTGAGTTGGTGACAAAAAAAAACAGTCCCCCAAACAAAACAGTCCCAACTAAAAATAAAATTTCACTATGTCTGCACAAAACCACCACAAACCCAGCCTGTACCTGGGATAAAAAGGGTGGCGGCCACAGCAATACCCAGCCCGTACTTGGGACTAAAAAGTGGCGGCCACGGCTCGCACACAAAACATCCCGCTCCATTAGAGCATCAAAATAACACAAACTACCATAACTCACGATTCGGCCCTCAAAACAAAGCAAGAATGAAAGGCCGACAAGACATCCCCCCTAGGAGGTAATCACTCGGGAAGGAAAGAAACTGAAAAGGAATAAATCCCAGCTTACAGGAATCGTCGATCTCCAGCCACAGGGAAATCGTCGAACTCAGCTCTCCGGAAAATCATCGAACGCAGAACACGAAAAATCTTCGAACTCCATTCGACGATTTGCTTTTGTCGAACACAAGCCACGGGAAAAAATCGTCGAACGCCGTTCGACGATTTTCCTTTCGTTGAACACTGGCCACGGGAAAAATCGTTGAACGTCGTTCGACGATTTTGCGTTAAACGCAGGACACAGGAAATCGTCGAATTTCATTCGACGATTTTGCGTTAAACACTGGACACAGAAAATCATCAAACTCAGTTCGATGATCCTCTTCGAACTCAGCTCGACGATCCTCATCGAACTCAGCTCGACGATCCTCGTCGAACTCAGCTCGACGATCCTCACCGAACACAGGCAACCGGAGATCGTCGATCTCAGTTCGACGATCTTCGTCGAACTCAGGTCGACGATCTTTGTCGATCTCAAGCAACCAGATATCATCGATCTCAGTTCGACGATCTTCGTCAAACTCAGGTCGACGATCTTCGCAGAATTGGCTGCGTTGAGTGCACCGAAATCCTGTACAACCACCTTCATTTCCGACCAATCCTCTGAGCCTAATTCGATCCTATTACTCGTAATGTAAGAATGAAAACCCACTGCTACTAGTTCTAGGGCTGATAGGCTAATTGCTACCCAAACCGAGATTAACAGGGAACAATTTGATAAAAAAAACAAGACTACATCAATCCAGCCAAAATTTTGGGTTTCAGAACTTGAGATAATGCAAAAAAGGAAACATAAAGGAGCATTTATGGTTTAAGATCCACATGACTTTGACGGAAAAATAGAGCAACTTAAGCAATCTCGGGAAATCATGAATGATTACAGCCAATATGACCATGAAAAGGAGAAAAAAAACTTGGCAAAGGTAGGAGCACCATTTGCCTCAAATTCCAGCGATTTATCTTGCATAGCCCTTCCTCTATCTCTCGGCTCCAGCGGCAACAGCACCTAACAGGATTCTAAAGTTTTAATGGCGGAGAAGGATCAAACCAGAAATTCCGAGACCCCTAGAAACACCACGAAAATTGAATCTCTTACCGTAAGAATGAAGGTCTAGGCGAGAGTAATACAAATCCGCTTTTGGAATCGAATTCCGTCCACTAACGCTCCCAGAATCGGCGTCTGAAGGGTAGCAAGGTTGGCGCTTTTTCCTCCTCTCGAACAGGCGACGGTTAAACTCTCACGGAAGGAGACGATGAAAAGTCTTGATTTTGTCTTGAGACTATATATATATATATATATATATATATATATATATATATATATATATATATATATATATATATATATATATATATATATATATATATATATGCATGGACACTCCTTATCAGCCCTAACAGACGCCTAAAAGCCACTGGATTCCTTCAAGCTTTATTAATTAATTATTTGCATCCATTATTATTAACATAATCAAAACGATGCAAAAACCGAACCACCTCGAAATCCGACGAAATTCACACCGTATCTAATTACCAATGCTACGAACGCAACATCGAAGTCGAAATCAACTTTCGACGAACCAAACTCGGGTTATCACTACCCGAAGTCAAAACACAAGCATCCCCCGAGAGGCCTCACCGTTCACCAACACAGACCCGGCTTGCTAGGGGATCTTGCCAAAAAGGCTGCTAACAACCACACAAGGAACCTAAAGAGCTAAAACCACGCTCTAACAAACGGCACATTCTAGAAATGCGTCAACGTAATGCCAAACGAGAATTAAATAATCGCAGAAAAATTGAGGGCGTTACAGTCACTACCTCTAAAAGAAAGTTTCATCCCGAAACTTTACGTACACAACTTCTACTATAGAAGGAAAGTAACAAAACAAGAGCTACTAGAAAGAAACGTACCAATCAAATCAAGGGAACAGATGAGGGTGAGCCTCCCTCATAGCCGACTCTAGCTCCCAAGTCGCGCTTTCCAAATCCTGATTCTTCCATAGAACTTTCACTATCGGAATAGACTTCGACCACAACACCCGATCTTGAGTATCCAAGATGCGGACCGACACCTCAACATATGAAAGATTAGGCTCCAACTGGGGCACAACATCCAAGACTTGCCCACTGCTTCGCACACACTTCCGCAATTGGCTTACATGAAACACATTATGAATACCTGGGAAATTTGCTGGCAAATTCAATCTATATGCTGACACGTCAATCCGTTCAACAATCTTAAACGGGCCCACATACCTCGGATCCAATTTTTGGTTCTTACCAAACCTCTTAACACCAGCCATCGGGGAAACCTTAAGAAACACAAGGTCCCCTACAGAAAATTCTAAGTAAGACCTATGCCGATTGGCGTTCTTCTCATATCTCTCCTGAGCAATACGAAGCTTTTCTCGAATAAGCTTCACTGCGACTTCCATTTCCTCGAGCGCATCCGGACCCAACACAGGCCTCTCACCGACCTCGGTCCAAAACAAGGGAGTTCTGCAGCGCCTCCCATACAAAGCTTCAAACGGATCCATTTGCAAGCTCTCCTGGTAACTGTTATTGTGTGCAAATTCCATAAGCCGCAAACGCTCATCCCACGCTCCACCGTGGTCCAATATGTAGCACCTGATCATATCCTCAACTATCTGGTTCACCCGCTCAGTCTGACCATTGGTCTATGGGTGGTAAGCTATAGAATACCTGAAATCTATACCCAAACCCTCTTGCAGACTCTTCCAGAAGCGAGATGTAAAACGGGAGTCTCGATCCAAAATGATGCTAACTAGCACACCGTGTAATCTGATGACTTCATTCAGATACAGCTTTGCTATCTTTTTCATCGGATAGTCAATCTTGTACGGCACAAAGTGACCACACTTCGTCAGTCTGTCCACTATAACGCAAACAGAATCAAATCCCCTTGGAGATCTCGGTAAGCCCGAAATGAAGTCCATATAAATACTTTCCCACTTCTATGTAGGGATCTCCAACGGAGTCAACTTGCCACCAGGCCTTCCATGATCGGCCTTCACACGCTTGCAAGTGTGGCACTTAGCAACAAATCGGGCTATACCACCCTTCATCCCATACCACCAGGCAATTTGCTTCAATTCATGATACATCTTTGTAGATCCTGGATGGTAGGCAACACTGGATCCATGAGCCTCTCTACAAATCATAACCCTAATGTCACCAACAGCAGGGATGCAAAACCTGCAGCGGTACTTCAAATTACCCACATCATCGATAGAGAAATCCGGCAACTCCCCTCTCTCAGTCCTGAGGTACAAGTGCAAAAGATCCGGATCATCCTTCTGGTGCAACCTGGTAAGTGCAATCCAAGATGACTCTGCCACTGCCAAACTTCCCTGCATGTCACAGCGTCCCATGAAAATATCAATCAGGAGGAACTCTTCCACTAAACGATCGGCTGTGAGATTAAAGATCTTCCCCGTCTTCCGGCTTAGGGCATCGGCCACCACATTGGCCTTGCCCGAATGATACTGTATATCCACATAATAATCAGCCACATACTCTAGCCACCGCCGCTGGCGCATATTTAACTCCTTCTGTGTGAACACGTACTTTAGACTTTTATGATCGGTGTAGATCTTGCACTGAGCACCATAAAGTAAATGTCTCCGCAGCTTCAGGGCAAAGATCACTGCTGCGAACTCAAGATCATGTGTGGGGTAGTTCCTCTCATGAGTCTTCAATTGCCTCAACCCATACGAAATCACCTTCCCTTCTTGCATCAACACACCTCCAAGCCCAACATGCGAGGCATCCACATATACATCATAGTCCTTGCCCTCCGTAGGCAATGTCAAAACAGGGGCAGAACACAACCTGCTCTTCAGCTCCAGAAAAGCCTCCTCACATTTCTCCTTCCAAATGAACGCCGCATTCTTCTGCGTCAGCTTAGTCAAGGGGGCTGCCAAGGTAGAAAAGCCCTCCACAAATCTTCTATAATAGCCGGCCAACCCCAAGAAGCTCCTAATCTCCTTGAGTGTGCTCGGCCTATGCCAATCCATCACTGCTGCGATCTTTTCTGGGTCGATCGAGATCCCATCCTTACTTACCACGTGGCCTAGAAATGAGACCTGAGGCAACCAAAATTCGCACTTGCTCAGCTTGGCGAATAACTTGTGGTTCCTCAACTCCGCTAGAACCAAGCGCAGATGCTGCTCATGCTCCTCAGCACTGCGAGAGTAGATCAACACATCATCGATGAATACCACCACGAACTTGTCTAGAAAGTCCTTGAACACCCGGTTCATCATGTCCATGAATGCTGATGGCGCGTTGGTCAAACCAAACGACATAACTAGTAATTCGAAATGCCCATACCTCGACCTGAAAGTAGTCCGTGGAATGTACAACTCACGGATCCTGAGCTGATGATATCCTGAATGAAGATCAATCTTAGAAAACACCGTGCTACCACACAACTGATCAAATAAATCATCGATCATCGATAGAGGGTACCTGTTCTTAATGGTGACTTTGTTCAGCTCCCTATAATCGATGCACAGCCTTATCGACCCATCCTTCTTCTTCACAAATAGAACAGGAGCACCCCAAGGCGACGAACTCTGCCTGGTAAAACCTTTTGCCAATAACTCGTCCAACTGGACTCGTAACTCCTCCAACTCACGAGGGGCCATCTGATACGACACCTTAGCAATAGGACGCGTACCCGATTCCAAATCAATCACAAATTCAACATCCCGCTCGGGGGGAAGACCAGAAAGGTCATCATGAAAAACATCAGAGAAACCACGTACAACATGAATCTCCTCCAAGCGCGGTACACTAACAGCAGTCCCAACCACCGAGACTAAATAAGCAAAACAATCAGAATGAAACAGCTTCTGAGCACATACCGCAGAAATGATAGGAGAATTCTGGCACGGATCAGCATACACACTTCCAGGCTGACCGTAGTCCTTGATGAATTCCAAGCGCTTCCCTTTGCACTGAATAACCACATCATACTTAGACAACCAGTCCATGCCCAGAATAACATCAAAGTCCTCTAGATCAATCATCTTCAAGTCTGCCTTCACAAGAAAGTCCCCCAACAAAACAGGGCAATCCAGAATACCCAAATCTGACAACACAGATTCACCAGAAGGGAACTTGACGCGGAAGGTATCACGAACTTGATCTAGAATCAACTGATACCGCTCCGCAAAGGCTCTAGCCACAAACGAGTGGGTAGCGCCGGAGTCGAACAGAACACGCGCCCAGCGGTTCTTCACCTTAAATTTCCCTATAGGAGTACATAAGCAACTAAGGCACTACCAAAACAAAACTATAACCATTCTAGAAAATAAAACTTTCAAGCTAGGAAAACAACTAACCTGAGATGACCTGAGTCAAAGTCTGAGCCTCCTCAGAAGAGATCACGTTCAGCTTCCCTTTGCCCTTGTCCACACGTCGAGGCGGAGGTAAAGCCTGAAGTGGAACTGCCTGAAGAACGGGCTGGACCTGAGGACACCGAGTCTTGATATGACCCTTCTGGCCACACTGATAACAGACCTTATCCTTGGACCAGCACTGGGCAGCATCATGCCCGGGTCGCTTGCAAACAGAACAGGTAACATCCTTCCTAGGAGCACCTTGAATAGCATGAACTTGCTCCTTCTTCTGAGCTCCCGCCTTCTTGAAACACCACTCAACAGGGTGGCCTGACCGACCACAGAATCTACACACCACCTTACTCTTCTTTCCCGAAGCAGCATCGAGTACCTGGGGGTTCTTCTCTTCAGCAGACTTCCTCTTGTCCTTCCTCATTTGCTGGCCTCTGCTCTTTGCTCTCTCAATTGCCTCCACTTTCATAGTAGCCTCCACTACCCCTACATAAGTCACTGATCCATAAGCACTGGCTAACTGTTGAACCTCGTTCCTCAAGCCACCAAGGAACCGCTTGACTCGATCTGCTTCAACACTCACCAACCCACGGGCAAACCGGCTCAACTTGCTGAACTCTATCTCGTACTCACTGACCGTGAGTTGCCTCTGCTTCAGGTGGAGGAAGTCGTTCATTAGTCGGTCACGCTCGACCAAAGGCAGGAACTTCCTCAACAATATCTCCTTGAACAATCCCCAAGAGCAACCAGCCACCAAGCTCTCCTTTTCCCTAAGCCACCAGCTCTTAGCCAAACCCTTTAGCTGATAGGCGGCTATCATCAAACTCTAATCATCTGCAACACCGGAGTACGAGAACATCTCCTCCATGGAGATCAGCCAATCATCAATGACCATGAAATCTGCCTTCCCATCATATGTAGGTGGGCTAAGTCTCTGAAACTGAGAAATAAAGGCCATCTCTACTGGCACCACCACTGGAGGTCTCAGGGGAGCAGGAGGGGGAGGGGCAGCTGACCCGCCTGCAGGGTCTTGCACTCCCTGAGTCTGTCCTGCCACAACTGCCGCCAGAGACTGGATCTGGACCTGCATCTCCACCAACTACCTGGTCAAGGAATCGTTGCTCAACCGCAAGCTCTCGATTACCGCATCACTCTGCGCTCTAGAAGTCTCACCCTCAGGCAGGGGAGTCGGCCTCGTCGAAGGACGTCTTGTCATCCTATGGTCATATCAACATTAGTCAAATCCTGGTACAATAGCTGGAACTAACTACAAGTACAGACAATACATACATAAATATGATCTTAAAACTGCTAAACTTGCTCTGGGAGTTTATTTGAACAAAAATGATGTTATGCCTAACCTAGGATGGTTTACCACCATCATCTAACTCTTATGCCTAGATCGGGAATGCATGAATTTATATTCTTTTTCTTATTTAAAACCATGTGTGTACATATGTCATCCTGCAAATCTTTAGCTTGACACATTGTGCTCATGCAATGTTATGCTATGTATGATTGTGCTATGCATTCTAAAAAGGTCCTAATGCATGTCATGAGCGGCGTACGCAGGAAAATGTTATGCATCCCATACTACATAACATTCTCATGCAACGAAAAAGAAACGTACTAGTCGCATTCATGTGGTGAGGTTATGCATCCCATAGTACATAACCCTCACGTGTTGCCCCTATGGTGGATCCATATATAGACACATATTATGCATCCCATACTACATAATATGCCCCGTATACTTCATGTTATGCTATGAGTGTAGTGTTCGTGCTTCAGCCAAGAAGTGATGATGACATTTCGGTGTGTGTGTGATATGATGCTAAACACCTAATACCTACAAGGAAAGGTTTCCCGACAAATTGTCAAGCAACCTCCCTCTGATACTAACTGTCACAACCCGCATTTTCTCTGAAGTAAAGAAGTATCAGAGTATGAGAAAACACGCGTCGTGATGCCACGTCGAACAGGGGATAACTGTCGACGCTCAGGCGAACACCATCTAATTAGACTATTTAAATCTCATAAGCTTAATGATTAGAAAATCAGATATAATTTTTAAGGGCCGTATCCCTCGGCTCGGTGTATCATCTAGTCCACAGTATAAAAACTATACTTATACGCATCGGAAAATACTTTAATTATTTTTGACATCCTATGAGAGTGCATAACTGTCCCCTGAGGTCCACTCATACTATGCAAGACTCTAGATTTATTTTATATTATAAGTGGGAAAATGATCTTTTTACGTTGCTTAGAAAGTAGTGTATGAGTTTTACAAACATGATGATCATGAGATATACTTATAATAGTGTTTTAGGTCTAAAAGTAACTAGCAACCTAGCATAAATCCTCCCAAGAGCAAGTGGACTATCTCCAACAAGGTAGCAGTAAAAGAAACATATTTATTATCGTAAGGTAAACTACCAGTGGGCGCCAACAAACTGACATGAACGCACTGGCAAGTATGTATGTCTATAAGAAAACAGAAAAACTACCTCACAACAGCAAGAGAAAGATCCCTACAACTCAAGGGATCACCAGCAACACCACAGCAAATCTAGCCGCCTACCCGGCTACTAATCAGAACCTGAGGCATTCAGAAAAGAAAAGAATACCTCAGCAAGTAAAACAAGAAAATCTTAATTAGGGCATTAAATATAAATGGAACAAAGAGAGTAAGTAAACATGATAGTAAAAACAAACACTGTCCAAAGTAAGCAAAAGTACACCAAGTACCAGGTAAAAACAACAAGCCCTGCCAAAATCCTACAGAGGCTACAAGGCAAAAGGCAAGAAAACTTGCCACAATATGTTGCATTTTACAAGGAAGAAACACCTAACAATCCTAATTTGTGAGTTAATGACAGTAGTAAACAACATGGACCTGAGTTGGTGACCAAAAAAACAGTCCCCCAAACAAAATAGTCCCAACTAAAAATAAAATTTCACTGTGTCAGCACAAAACCACCACAAACCCAGCCCGTACCTGAGATAAAAAGGGTGGCGGCCACATCAATACCAAGCCCATACCTGGGACTAAAAAGTGGCGGTCACGGCTCGCACACAAAACATCCCGCTCCTTTAGAGCGTCAAAATACCACTACATGTCATAACCCACGATTCGGCCCTCAAAACAAAGGAAGAACGAAAGGCCGACAAGACATCCCCCCTAGGAGGTAATCACTCGGGAAGGAAAGAAACTGAAAAGGAATAAATCCCAGCTTACAGGAATCGTCGATCTCCAGCCACAGGGAAATCGTCGAACTCAGCTCTCCGGAAAATCGTCGAACGCAGAACACGGAAAATCGTTGAACTCCGTTCGATGATTTGCTTTTGTCGAACACAAGCCACGGTAAAAATCATCGAACGCCGTTCGACGATTTTCCTTTCGTCGAACACTGGCCACGGGAAAAATCGTCGAACGCCGTTCGACGATTTTGTGTTAAATGCAGGCCACAGGAAATCATCGAATTTCGTTCGATGATTTTGCGTTAAACACTGGACCTAGAAAATCGTCGAACTCAGTTCGACGATCCTCGTCAAACTCAGCTCGAAGATCCTCGTCGAACTCAGCTCGACGATCCTCATCCAACTCAGCTCGACGATCCTCATCGAACTCAGTTCGACGATCCTCGTCGAACTCAGATCGACGATCCTCGTCGAACTCAGCTCGACGATCCTTGCTGAACACAGGCAACCAGAGATCGTCGATCTCAGTTCGACGATCTTCGTCAAACTCAGGTCGACGATCTTCGTCGATCTCAAGCAACCAGATATCGTCGATCTCAGTTCGACGATCTTCGTCAAACTCAGGTCGACGATCTTTGCAGAATTGGCTGCGTTGAGTACACCGAAATCCTGTACAACCATCTTCATTTCCGACCAATCCTCTTAGCCTAATTCGATCCTATTACTCGCAATGTAAGAATGAAAACCACCTGCTACTAGTTCTTGGGCTGATAAGCTAATTGCTACCCAAATCGAGATTAATAGGGAACAATTTGATTAAAAAAAACAAGACTACAGCAATCCAGCCAAAATTTTGAGTTTCAGAACTTGAGATAATGCAAAAAAAAGGAAACATAAAGGAGCATTTATGGTTTAAGATCCACATGACTTTGACGGAAAAACAGAGCAACATAAGCAATCTCGGGAAATCATGAATGATTACAGCCAATATGCCATGAAAAGGAGAAGAAAAACTTGGCAAAGGTAGGAGCACCACTTGCCTCAAATTCCAGCGATTTATCTTGCACAGCCCTTCCTCTCTCTATCGGCTCCACCCGCAACAACACCTAATAGGATTCTAAAGTTTTAATGGCGGAGAAGGATCAAACAAGAAATTCCGAGACCCCTAGAAATACCACGAAAATTGAATCTCTTACCGTAGGAATGAAGGTCTGGGCGAGAGTAATCCAAATCCGCTTTCAGAATCGAATTCCGTCCATTAACGCTCCCAGAATCGGCGTCTGAAGGGTAGCAGGGTTGGCGGTTTTTCCTCCTCTCGAACAGGCGACGGTTAAACTCTCACGAAAGGAGATGATGAAAAGTCTCGATTTTGTCTTGAGACTATATATATATACATGGACACGCCTTATCAGCCCTAACAGACACCTAAAAGCCACTGGATTCCTTCAAGCTTTATTAATTAATTATTTGCATTCATTATTATTAACACAATCAAAACGACGCGAAAAACGAACCACCTCGGAATCCGACGAAATTCACACCGTAGCTAATTATCTATGCTACGAGCATAATGGCAAAGTCGAAATCAACTTTCGACGAACCAAACTCGGGTTATCACTACCTGAAGCCAAAACACAAGCATCCCCCGAGAGGCCTCCCCGGTCACCAACACAGACACGGCTTGCTAGGGGATCTTGCCAAAAAGGCTGCCAACAACCACACAAGGAACCTAAAGAGCTAAAACCACGCTCTAACAAATGGCACATGCCGGAAACGCGTCAACGTAATGCCAAACGAGAATTAAATAATCGCAGAAAAATCGAGGGCGTTATAATATGGCCCTCCTTCTCTCTGCCCAAGCTGCTGGTTGAGCTTCTCAAGGTTATTCCTGCAGGGTGGAGGAATTTGGGGACACCTGGTGGCCAGGAGGAAACTCCAAAGCATGGCCGACCACCGCCCTTACTCAAACTTCTCCCACAGCCACCCCCAGCCAAATTTGAGCCCACCATCAGCTTCAGGAGGAGGAAACGAGTGGAATTCTACTATTGGATCGAATCTTTTATTGGAGAAACAAGGAATTGGGCTAGTTCGTCGGAGCAAACATCGGCCAAGGGGCACCGCCACCGCACGCGCCGCCAAGCCCGGTTGCAGGTTTGTTTCACCTCACCCCGTGCTAGCTTTCTAGCTCAATTAGGCGAAACATCGTGCTCAATCTAGCCCTATACCATGGGAGAAAGTTTGGATTTTTCTGAGTTTTTCTTCTTGCTCGGGATCGCCAGAGGAGCCGCCAACGATAGCCTTACCGCCGGGAAACGCTAGCCACCACCTCAACGAAGGTGGTGGCAATAACTGCCGGCGGTGGCGCCGGCCCAGGTGGCCGGAATTAGCCAGCAAAATATGGCCCAGGAAGAGTCAATCTCAGTCATTGGCTATCTGGGACGATGAATGGATGTCGTCCATTGATTTCCAATTTGATTAATAATTTTAATTATTATGAATAGTAATATTTCTGTCACACTTTTTCAGTGACATTGCATGATAAAAATAGGCCCCTTAGAAGCAATTTTATAACTAGACATCAACAAAAAATTTGTATATCTTTGTCTCAACTTTATTTTGGCACCCTAAACTTGAGGTTTGGAGTTGTAGGGCTCCCTGTAGGTCCAATCTACCAAGACTGGTCCTAGGCTAGAGGTAATTTTAAAATAAATGCCCAAGCCAAACCATAGGTCACCATGACTTCAAACTTTGGCCAGCCTTGTGTTAGATAAAAAACTAGTGTTTGACCAAAAATGAGAATTTTTGGTCAAAACATTTCTATAGTTTTTGATGAAAAACAAACAATTAAATTAGGTGTATTTTTGGAGATATATGAGTCCAAATTTCGCAAATTTGGGTGGGATGTTCATTAGGTCAAGATAAATCATTGATAAAAATCTCAGGCCATTTTGACCTCTGCATGCATGGGAAATCCCACATGCATGAGCTTGGCATATTCAAATTATGGGGTGCCAATAGCAAAAATGGGAAAAATGTGAATTTAGCCCATTTGGGCCATTAGCAGCCCATGAAATTCTGGACAAGGGCTCATAGGAGTGGAATACACCTCCCATGAATTATTTGGGATTTTTGGGATCAAAAATCTCATCATTTGAATTTATTGGAAGATGAGTCTTGTTAAGAAATAAATTGGAAAATAGGGCAATAAAATTCATCAAATTATGGATTTTTGACACAAGCTCTGGTAGGGCAAAGTTCACAACTTGAAAAATTCATGGCATTGTTTATTAATGTTTCCTTGGGTTTCATGTAAAATTTACCATTTTGCCCTTTTGGAAATTAATTGAAAATATGGGAAATTTGTGTATTAAAATTATGAAAATTTTTACAGTGGCTTATTATGGTGTTTTGGGTCCTGATAATTTGATTTAGAATTTTTGGATGTCCTTATATATTAAAAACACTAATAATGGCATTTTGGTAATAATCCTTAAATGGGCATAAGATAGGTCAGATCATTGCTTAAGAGTTTGAAATTCTGTAATTAGCCTTATTATATCAACATGAACACCCACTAATTTACTTAGAATTTTGGGGTGAGTGGTTGAGGTACTAGACAAGAGTAGTTTAATAGGCTAAGACATTGATGTTCAATCTCACCAGCGATGGGTTGGAGGGATTCACAATTAACGCACTAATGTGCAATCTCACCCGTGATGGGTTGGAGGGGTTCACAATAAACACACTAATGTGCAATCTCACCCTTGATGGGTTGGAGGGATTTTGAAATAAGGCACTAATGTGCAAACTCACCCGTGATGGGTTGGAAGGATTTAGGACGGGTTGGTCCTGCGAGCTGGAGGCTCGGGATGGAATATCTTGCATGTGCATAAACCTGTGGCGGGTCATGCAGTACTGGGCCAATCGTCACACCGATGACAGTACGGTGACTCTGGCAAGGTGTGAGGGTATGAGGGGCCAGTGGGTTGTTTTACACTGCGGTCTGGAGGACGATCCCCAAGAACGCACACTCGACCAAAAAGACTGGTGGGTAGCCAGAAAATAGTACGCAAGACTCTAGAGTGCACCTAGAACGTGTACAGAGGCGTATGGGAGGTCTAGGCCTGGTAGTGTGTATTCCCGCCTAGGAGTGGAGATGCCCGCTCCACTATAGCCGTGGCCACAATGGTGGTACCAGAGAATGATGCTAGATCCAAAAAGTGGGAAAAAAAGGTCTGTGATCACGGAGTCGTGTGTGTGAGTTGCACTTGTATGAATCATAAAACACATGCATATCATACATTCATAACTAGGTCATAAGCACCATAGATCCTTATCATATAAATTAGTATGGGCTCTTTTATATGATAAGTTATATTTCTGTAAACCTTAACTTATAAGTTTGTATGGGCATTCATATAAGTTAAGATACTTCTGTGATGGTAGTGGTAGCTTATTTTACTTGCTGTCTTTACTCTGCTTACTTTTAGTACTTGTTTACTTACAACACTTTACTTGTTTCTATTCAGTTCTTCTTACTTCTCTTGCACCATATACATATAACTGCTAGAGTAGAATTAACTGATATATATGTACTCTTAGTATAGTTCCACTGTTACCGGTTTCCTTTGTTATACCCCTTGTTGTCCTCCGCTTTGTCCTCTCGCCCGGTGCCTAGGAGTTGCGGGGGCGAGGTGTTGAGGAAACGACTTAGTCTTTTTGACTAACAGTCAGTGTGACCAATCATTTTAGGAGATAGAGGAGAGGTAGTACCAGTAGTACGAGGTGGAAGGACATGAGGAGCTGATACCGCCACTACCTACTACTACTGCAGCTCGCCGTCAGGTGGGATGAAACTTCTAGTGATAGCATAGCTTCCGCTTGTTGATATTTGTGAGAGAGATTATTCATTTTTGTACTGGGCATAAGCCCTTTTTATCACTGCTGATGTACTCATCCTGGACTTATGTGCTTTCATTATTATTTGATAGAATTGTGACTTGTGGACTAGTTGTTTATATACATACTGCTTTTACTTCTTTCTCTCTGTTGGCCGAACAGGTTATATGATCGTACTAGCCGGCTGGATCGGAGTGTTGCGATGTCGACTAACCCGTGTGTTAGTGCCACCATAAGACGGCGGTTCTAGGCATAAGACCGAAAGCCTCCTTGGTAAGGGGAGGGGTCTTACATCAACTCAGAGAATTGTCTCTGAGTTCATCGAGCTGATCACGACTTTCGTAGAGCTGAGTTCGACGAACGTCGAACTCACTTTTCTGAAATTGATTTTTCTCTAAATCTTGAGTCTTCTGCAGTCTCTTGTTAGCTGGGCCATGCAGTGTTGACTCTAAGGACATATCCTAGACTCTAGGATACAGACATGACCCTGGCTATACAAGGTGGGTCAATTATCCTAGTTTAGTGAACCTAGCCCAAATCCAACTAGGGATCCAACATTGTACACAAATTTCGGGATGAAATTTCTTATAAGGAGGGGAGGATTTTAATGCCCCTGATCTCAGTGATGACTGGGCTGAGAAGAGTGGGCAACACAGCCTGAGACACGGGCATGTCCCAAAGGCGTGTCCTACTCTGTGTGAGTTACATGGCTGGGGACACGGGCATGTCCATGGCCGTGTCCTGCACACGAGTGTTGGCAGGGTGTTCTCGAGTGGGCTCGATGAAATGCGTTCGACGATTCTTGAGTGGGGTACACAGCTTGTAACACAGGCGTGTCCAGGGATGTGTCTCGCTATACGCTCGACGAGTTCTAGACTAAGTTTGACAAAATACACATGGAGATCCTCGAGTGGGTCATACGACTTATAATATGGGCGTGTCAAGTGACGTGTCCTTCTCTGTGTTTGGGCAGTGCTTTGAACACGGGCTGGACATGGGCATGTATGAAGCCGCGTGGGGCACACGGCTTGTGACATGGGCGTGTCACACGGCCGTGTCCTGGTCTGGTTAAAGCGGTTTCTTTGCCGCTTAAGGTACACGACCTGTGACACATGTATGTCACACGCCGTGTCTGGCCCAGGAAACTGATTTTCAGGGCTTTTCATGGCCGTCCATTCCTTTCAAAGGGGATCCAATGGCCCAGAATTCTCCTTACTGCTGATAAGGCTATGCGATGAGGATAACTCTCTCATTTTCTCATGGCCTTTCTCTTTCTTCAACTGTTAGAGAGTGGGGAGAGCAAGGGAGAAGGAGGAGGATTCCGACTGCTGGTGCAATTTCAGAGCCCTGAATCGCATGCCGAGTCCAGATTCATGGAGCCAAAGCCGTTGTGGTGCTTGTCAGGAGACTAGATTTTCATGGCTCCAAAGCGATCGTCAAGGGTAACGATCTTTCTTCCTTGGACATGTGAAGTCCTTAATTTGGCATATGCATGAGTTTCCCCCACCAAATGTTGGCTTTTTGAGGGATCACCTTGGGTTGATTTTGGATATCCCCAAGACGTCTTGCTTGTAGATCCGGAAACGTGAAGTACGGAATTGACATACTGTATGAAGCCCATCTCAACAGGTTGGTCTGGATTGGTGATGTTGTATGTTGCACACCGGAGAAGACTCCGCGTATAAATGAATATGCTTATGACTTCAGTGGGTTGTGCCTGTGAAGGGTAGTAGCAGGAAGTACTGGTTTGAAAGTCCAGGAAAATACCCGCAAAGTGTGTCCTGTCGCTAACGACGGGCAAGAGTGAGTGTCGCTGGCGATGGCACCTAGCTAACCTGTGATTGTGAAGCCATACCTTCGGGGACCGTGTGGCTATTTGTGAGCTTTGTGAGCTCGTGCGGAACGAACAAGGTGAAAGATAATAGTTGCCAACCTAAATCACCTAGAGGGGGTGAATAGGTGAGTTGTGCGTCATTTTACGGAATAAAAAAAATCTCAACCAAAGCACAGATCTATCTACCAAACAAGCAAACACAGACGAGGCAAGATTTATAGTGGTTCCCCAACCTTGTGTACATCCACTTTCCCTCACCGATCTATCAATATACTAGACTCGGCTACTCTACTATCTCGGATTGGAAAACAATCCTACCCTCGGAACAAGGTTCCTACAAACTCGATCCACAAACAGATCTACACTCGGAAGACAAAACTTCCTACAATCTCGGAGTTGAAAAACCCCTACACTCAGAGAAATCTTCTCCTACAATAATGAAATATAGTAGTACAGAAATACAAACAGCAAATTATCTGGTTCAGATCTGCAATAGAAAATCAGAAAATCCTTCTTCTAGGCGTGCGGCTTTATCAGAATATTGAAGAAGAATTTCGGCAAGATCAGATCTGGAACTTCTCGACTTTACACGATCGAAAGAGTAGATGAATTGTTGAGCAGAGATCTCGATCTGTAGAGTCTTCTTAATCTGAATCCTCTGAAAAGAAGAAACCCTAGCCGGTCAAAAAATAGAGATGGCGGCGACGGCGAGTTTCCGGATCTTGCAGAGAGAGAGAGAGAAGACAGAATTCTTTTGGAAAAAGACGGCTGCAAAACTTAGAATAATTTTCCTTGAAAACTTAGGGTTTTTCGGTTTGACAACACCTTTTATAGGAGACAAGAAGATTAGACTTAAATGATTCATAAAGAGAAAGACATGTGCACCAATCACGTTAGAGTTTAAGAATAAGACCGTTAGGTCTGGACTTACGGAATTTCTGAAAATGGTCAAAGTAAATTACTCGAGTCAAGCAGAACTACTCGAGTATATGCAGCACTACTCGAGTAGGTAGAAGGGACTACTTGAGTACATGAGAAAACGTACTCGGGAGATAAAGAAATCATTACTCGAGTACATGAAGTCAACTACTCGAGTAAATAAGAATGAGAGGGACTCAGTTACTCGAGTAACAAAAATGACTTACTCGAGTACTTAAGTACTTACACGAGAGGTGGAGTATGTTACTCGAGTTCAAGAAGTACTACTCGAGTATATAGAAATGCACTACTCGAGTATATAAGAGACTACTCGAGACAAACACTTAGAAAAATTCTGGAACAGGAAAAACTGAACTACTCGAGTATGTAACATGGACTACTCGAGACAGAATGATCTACTCGAGTATATAACATGAACTACTCGAGTAATTCACTTAGTGAAATTTTTCTGCAATAGAATTCTTAATTACATGAGTAAAAGTATTTGACTACTCGAGTAGTAGATGAACTACTCGAGTATATGAGTTAGACTACTCGAGTAACTAGGAACTACACGAGAGTCAGAATACCATTAACTCGAGATAGAATATTGAACTACTCGAGTATATATAATACTACTCTAGTATTTCACTTAGACAAATTTGAGAAGAGAGAATCTGGAAACTCGAGAGATAAGAGGAAATTACTCGAGTATACAAGATGAATTACTCGAGAGCCATAATTGGACTACTCGAGTACATCTTAACTACTCGAGTAAGTGAATTACTACTCGAGTATAAACTCAGTAACTTACTCGAGTAAGTAAGAAGGTACTCGAGTACTTTACTTAGGAAAAAATTTTCTGACAGATTTTCTTCTTCTTAGGGAAATCAGCACCAATTCTTTTCACATGGTCCTAGAGCTTGAATATGAAGTGTATCCTAATAGAGAGGCTACACATGAGTTAACACTTTGGAACACATAATGAGGGATTACATTGTATGGTCCTGTGTTTGGTGACCCACTGTAGACTGACATTGGTCTACACTTCCCATTGGAATCCTGCAAACACATAACTCAAACCAAGCATCAAATACAACTTAATTCATCTTAGTTTAAGGGTGACTTCATTAAATCTGAGTTAGTGTGGATATAATACCCAACAATCTCCCCCTATTTGTAGAAGTTAGAACCCTTTACACTAAGGTGAATTATGGACATGAAAGGAATGCTAAGTAATAAAACAGTGTAAGCAAACATGGAACTATGAAAAAGATAATAAGATCCAAAACTTTGAATTATATAAATAGGATTATCCAGAAATATTATTAACAACTAAAATCCATTTCCATAGCTCATGAGTCTTTTAGGCTAGCTCTGATGATGTTGCTTGTCTTGTTTCTCTTGTTGTCTTCTCTAAAAGCTGTAGGGTTTAGGATAATATTTGGGTGGTCTGGGAGGAGCGGCTTGATTATTTCTTCCATATTCTCTGCCATAGATCCTCCTTTTGGTCATGGACTTCTCATACAACTCTGATTCATGGGAACAGTAGTGAATGTTTCTGCTTTCATGGAAGTCCAGAACTAACTTGAGAGTTTCCAGGATAAGAGACTTGGAAGTAGGAGACCAGACCTCAGCATGTTCAGGAGCTTTAGCAAGAACAGACTTGCTAGCAGAAGGACCTTCACCATATTTCCTTTTCTTCTTGTAAGTCAGTATCTCAGGAGGGGCTTTGAGAAAGATATCAGCAGGATCATCTTCCCAATCCTGAGCATAAGAATCTGGAGGAGCAACAGAATCACCAGGCCTTGGATAAAATGTGGGTTGCAAAGGAGGAGCAGGAGCATCAGCAGCAGGTAGTGGGTTCATGTGATTAGGAATAATGGTAGGATCAACAACAAATTCTGGCAGAATCTGGTTGTGCATCCAATCAGTAGTATCATAAGTGTGGAATTTGACACTCTGTATCTGAGCTAGAACATCATCATGGATCTCTTTAACTTTGGCTTCCCATACTTCTTTCTGGATGGCATCAGATTTTTCTAAATATTCTTTTACCAACTTCTCCCCCTTTCTGACTTTAACAGATAGCTAGGAGATGGCATCATCTTTGAAAATTCCAACTTCCTCACAAATCTTCATCTTCGTTGTTTCATCCCTTTTGTCCAGTTCCATTTGATTGTTGGAAAGAGTCAGGCCTTGCTCCATAACCTATCCAACACTGGTTATGGTGTGGTCTAAGGCTTTGCCACCAATCTGTAAGAGATGTTTGAGCTGATCAGTGTTGTGCTGGATCTCAGCAAATCCTCTGCTCATCTCAGTTTCTAGAGCAGTAACTTTGTCTGTGACAGTCTTGATACAAGTATCAAAGTATGTTTTCTGGTTTTGAAGAAGAAGTACAATCTGAGACATCGAGTCTGTGGAGGCAGGAGATGGAGCAGCATGAGGAGCAGAAGTTGATGGAGCAGAGGAAATAGGAGGAGCCACCCATGGAGCTATTTCAGAGAGAGTGACTGGGCTCTGAGCTCTTTTAGTGGGTATCATGGCATCCTCTTCGTTCATAATCTGAGGGATAGTAAAATCTAAATTTCTGAGAGGAGCTTCAGCTGGCTCAGGTGAGAGCTCATCAGAAATGAAAATTGTTTCTTGCTATTCTTTGGGGGCATCAGGAGATTTTGCTGGTGTCCTTGCTATAGAAGTGTCTGGAGATTGTCCAGGAGTTGGGTCCTTGGGAATTACAGAGGATGGTGCTGGAGGAGATAGAGGAGGAGGAGGTACATCTGTAGTTAACTCTTCTATCATTTCATTTATAGCAACATCAGCAGAAAGGAGTGATTCTTGAACCTGTTGATCTGAGAGGATATCTTCTGGAGTGACTGGAGGAGGAGTAGGTGGCCTGGCCTGAACAGTAGGAGCAGGCTCCCCCTCAATAGGTACACTAGAGGAGCTGGGGACCTAAGATGGAGAAGGATATGGAGTCTTGTCCTCTATGTCTGCAACTTCAGTAATTTTGGCAACTTGAGAGGGATTTTGCAACTTTAACTCCCATCTCTGGATGGAGGATATGGAGACCTTCTTCATGTGGTGAATGATACTTCCTTTGGAGAAACTAAAAACCTCTGGATTGATCTCATGAAGAAGCAGGGAAATTATCCTTGCATAGTTTGGCATAGAAGAATATTACCAATAACATCAACCAAGAATTTCCCTTCAGCATGCATATCAGACCTATTGATCTGTTTAGCATCAGCAGAAAGTCCACAGAATGAACAGGTTCTGGAATAGTCTTCATCACTCGGAAAATCGTCTGCATCTGGAGCTGGTAGTCAGAGAAGTCGAGAGACAGAGGTTTCAGTGAGTTTAATGGTGATACCTTTGACTGAAGACTTCAAGACTGTGCCATGGTGCTTGACCTTGACATTCCTGAAAAACTCTACAACTTCGGGGAAGAGGATATGACATGGTTCTTGGAGAACAAATGTTAAGCCAGCGGTGTCGAGCAAAATCAGAAGATTATGGAATTCGGCAGATAGGTCTGCAATCCCTGCGGCGACTAATTCCGAACCAACACCAATCTTAGATGAGGCGGCCATGATTCAGAAATCTTGGAGATGGCAAAACCCTAGAGAGCGTCGACTGGGAGACGAAAAGAGGCGGGCTCTGCAACTGAAGGAGGAAGGCGAAGAGGCAGCCGGGTACTCGAGAGACGGAAATGATTTCGTGTAGATGAAATTTCCGTATTTTCTTATTTATATAACCCTAGGTTTAGGTCTAATTATTTGAAAAGAAATATTGAAGTAAACTATAGAATAGGCGGCATAAGCCTTTGGTTTGCGCATAAGAAAATTTGAATAAGAGAGGACTCGACATATACACGAGTGAGGAGAATATCTCGAGTAGATAAGTCTGGGGTACTCGGGTAAGAATATAGAAGTACTCGAGTAGATGTATGGAAGTACTCGAGTAGGTCAATGAGGTACTCGAGTAAGTAAAGTTGACTACTCGAGTATGTCAGTTTGCTACTCGAGTAAGTCAAGTCGACTACTCGAGTATAGCATTCCACTACTCGAGTAGGTCATATACTTACTCGAGTATGTTGTTACTTACCCGAGTCAAAGACTTAAACTTTTGGAAAAATCCAACTTTAGACTAACCTCTGAGCCTTGAGCCTTCTTGAAAGTCCAGCCTCTTCTAGTCTTCCTTGTTGAGCATCCCAAGTTCTGTTTTGAAGAATGAGAACTTGGTCTCGTCCAGCGGCTTCGTGAAAATATCTGGAATTTGCCTATCTGTAGGGACATATTATAGGTCTATGTCCCCATGCTCCACATGCTCCCGGATGAAATGATACCTTAGCTCTATATGCTTTGTCCAGCTGTGCGAGACTGGGTTGTTGGCTATTGCTATTGCGCTGGAGGAGTCGCAAAATAATGGAATCTTTGCAAACTTCATGTTGTAGTCTTCGAACTGATTCTTTATCCAAAGTAACTGTGCACAGCAACTGCCTGCAGAGATGTACTTTGACTCGGCCGTTGAGATTGCCACACAGTTTTGCTTCTTGCTACTCCAGGAGATAAGCCTTCTTCCAAAGAATTGGCAAGTCCCTGAAGTGCTTTTCCTGTCGTCTTTACTACCTGCAAAATCTGCATCTGAAAAACCTATTAGTTCGCTATCATTACTTCTTGGGTACCATAAGCCAAGATTTGGTGTACCTTTAAGGTATCTCAAAATCCTCTTCGCAGCAGCATAGTGAGATTCCTTAGAGTTCACCTGAAATCTAGCACAGACACATGTTGAGAACATTATGTCAGGTCTACTTGCAGTAAGGTAGAGCAAGGATCCAATAATGCTTCTGTACTTGGTTTCATCAAAAGGTTTCCATTTTTCATCCTTGTCCAGAGACATTGTTGAACCCATTGGAGTCCTCATTGAGGTTGCATTCTCCATTCCGAATTTCTTAATCAGCACTTTGGTAAACTTAGTCTGCGAGATGAAAATTCCACCTTCAGACTGTTTTACCTGAAGTCCTAAGAAATATTTCAGCTCGCCCATACTACTCATTGCAAACGTCGCTTGCATAAGTTTTGAAAACTTCTTGTAGAGGTTGTCATCAGTAGAGCCAAAAATAATGTCGTCGACATAGATTTGCACTAGCAAAATCTTGCTCTTAATTTCCCTAAGAAATAATAGCTTGTCTATCTTTCCCCTTGTGAACTTGTTCTCAAGTAGAAAGTTAGACAACATCTCATACCAAGCTCAAGGAGTTTGTTTCAGACCATGTAATGTTTTATACAGTAAATAAACGTAATCAGGAAAGTTAGGATCAATGAAACCTGGAGGTTATTCCACATACACCTCTTCCTTTATGTCACCATTAAGGAAGACAGACTTCACATCCATCTGATAGACAGTGAAGCCTTTAAGTGCAGCATATGCTAGGAATAACCTTATAGCCTCCAGTCTTGCCACTGGAGTGTATGTCTGGTCGAAGTCGATTCCTCCTTCTTGACGATAACCTTTGGCGACAAGTCTGGCCTTGTTCTTTACTATCGTTCCATCCTCGTCCATCTTGTTCCTGTAGACCCATTTTGTCCCAATGATGTTCTTACCTTTGGGTCATGGAACAAGCTTCCATACTTTGCAGCGCTTGAACTGATTCAGTTCTTCTTCCATTGTCATTATCCACGATGCATCTGAGTTTGCTTCCTCAAACTTCTTTGGTTCAACCTGCGAGAGAAAACTTAAATATAGATTATCATTAGATGTACCTCTACGAGTTCTGACACCATCTCGGGGATCTCCTATGATCTGGTCCATGGGATGATCCTTCAAATGTCTGAGCTCTAGAGTCCTTGCATCTGGATTGTCTTCTATCACCGGAGTGACTTCTTCATCTTAGGTGACTTCTTCATCTTGATCATCAGCCTCTCTAATAGGGGTTGGAGTGGTGATCTTGATGAACTTTTTGCATTTGTCTTCGGACGGTTCGTCCAAGCTAATTTCTTTCAGCTTTGCACATGCATCTTCAATAAGCACACTAGAAGAGTTGCTTTGCAGCAAACTCGTCTCATCAAATACAACGTGTATCGATTCTTCTACCACCAGGGTTTTTCTATTAAAAATCTTATATGCCTTACTATGACTACTATAACCTACAAAAATACCTTCAAAACTCTTTTCGCTAAATTTAGCAGTGTGATACTTGACATTGTTTAGCACGAAGCATTTACAACCAAAAAATCGAAAATATGAGACTGTTGGTTTCCTGCCTTTCAGAAGTTCGTAAGGTGTCTTATCGTGGTTTTTGTTTATGAGGGCTCGATTTTGCACGTGGCATGCAGTGTTGACGGCTTCAGCCCAGAAATATTCCGGAAGTGAAGCATCACTCAACATGGTCCTGCAGGCCTCTATGAGCGTCCTATTCCTTCTCTCGGCCACTCCGTTTTGTTGAGGAGTGCGAGGAGAGGAAAACTCATGAAAGATTCCTAAGCTTTCACAAAATTCTGTCATGGCCTCAGACTTGAACTCTGTTCCATTGTCACTTCTGATTTTGACGATGGAGCAGTTGTACTCATTCTGGACTTGCCTGACAAAATTAGTAAAGATGTCGAAGGTATTTGACTTGTGTTTCGGAAAGAACACCCACGCAAAGCGCGAGTAATCATCAACAATTACCAACGCATAATCCTTACCTCCCAAACTTCTAATTTGCAGTGGACCAAACAAGTCCATATGCAGTAGATGAAGACATCTATTAGAATCCTTGCCAATAACGTTTTTAAAGGTAGCCCTTGTTTGCTTGCCTTTTACACATGCATGACAAGGTCTATCTTTGACGTACTTGACATTTGGGTCATCACGTACTAAGTTCATTGAAAATAATTTATTTATAGTTTTGGAATTAATATATGCTAATCTCTTGTGCCATTGGTCACCAAGAGACGCACTATCTTTTGCTAAAAGGCACACTGATGTCGAAGAATCTATGCAAATGAAATTCAAACAGAAGATGTTTCTGCTTCGAGTGCCGGATAGAATCATTTCCATATTGTAACCGAATTTTATCAAGCACTTGTCAGCATGAAACTCAACCATGTATCCTTTATCACAGAGTTGGCTTATGATTATAAGGTTATGTTCCAAACCTTCAACGTAAGCTACATCTGAGAAGGATACATTGCCGTTAGTAATCATACCATAGCCTCTAGTAATTCCACGGTCTGAACCTCCAAAGATGACCTTTGGTCCGTTCACAACTGGAGTAAAGTTTTGAATAAGGCTTCTTGTAAACGGTCATATGCCGAGAGCATCCACTGTCCAAATACCAGATTGGCGTTTTGTTGGCCTTTGGACATTCCTGCAATCACAATCAGTTAGCCTTAGGAACCCAAATACGTTTGGGTCCTTGGTCTCGAGTTAGAACACTCCCCCTATGAATATTATCATTAGGAGTGGTCTTCCTCATATTGCCAACATGTAGGGTTGCAGCATTTCTAGGATTAAACCAACAATCAATGGCAAAGTGACCAATTCTGCCATAACACCAACAGTCAAATCTGTTGTATCTTCGCCTAAAGTTCTCCTGCTTGACCTTTTGGAATTGTGGTCTAGCATGGGCAGCATTCTTGGAGGAAGATGACTCATGATGATGGCAATCACATGGCTTCTTCTCCTTTACAGGCTTTTCTATAACAGGCTTTGTCTTTGGTGCCTTCTTGAAGTTATGGCCATGATTAAAAGGGCCATAGCTCTGAAGAATGACTTCTTCATAAGGTGACTTAAAGACACTTTCACCAAAGTTTCTGGGTCGAGTCCATCCTTGATAACGGGTCTTTGGCTCTACATAGGTAGGCCTAGCAAAGTGCCCGTATGATTAGTCAAAATCAAACTCATTTAAAGGAAATATAACCTTCTTGAACATGGTTTGATCTTGAGGGGCTTTCCCCTTCTCTTTGGCTAATGCCTTTTTGCCAGCCATATTCTTTCGTTGAGCCTTATTTCTCCTAGAGGATTTACTAGGAGCTTCTTCATGGCCTAATCCAGCACCCTTAGCCTTGGCAGAGAATTCAGCAACGAATGGAAGAACTGTCTTGGGCTTCGAGAAACTTTCAACTAGTTTCTTTTCAGCTGCAAGTTGGGCTTTCAATTCCTTGATGATTTTCTCTTTGAGGTCAAGGTGCTCAAGAGCCTTGTTATATTCCTCAATAGCATTATTAAAGTTTTCTTTGAGGGAGTCACTCTTTACAACTTTATCTCTCAAGATGCTCTCTTCATCTTTGAGAGACTTTATCTACTTAGCCTGAGTTTTCACGACTCGGCGACATTTGTCATAAGCCATGATTAACTCCTTATATTGGGTCATGAGTTCTGACTCATCGTCAGAAGAGCTATCCTCACAATCATGTTCAGAAACTTCAGAATCAGAGAGAGGAGTGTGAGAGTTTACCTTCCCAGTGAACTGGGGCTCTTGTTCATCATCAGTTTGAGCCATGAGTCCAAAATAGGCTTCTTCTTCTTCACTTGACTAAGATGAGTCAGAGTCACTAAGAGTCTTGTCATTTTTGGCCATCAAGCTCTTCTCTGTCCTCTTCTTGCTATACGAGGACTTATTTTCCTCTCTTCTACCACCCTCCTTCTTCTTGTGAGGACACTCAGCGATGACGTGTCCTAGCTTATTACAACAATATCAAATAATGTCAGTCAAAATATGTTTGTTCTATTTAGTATTATACCTGTCATGGTTGCTTGAGCCTTTTATTTGCCGATCACCATCGCATCGTGATCTTCTATAAGAGGCATCCTTGCCTTTCCATTGCTTCTTCTTGTTCAAGAATTTCTTGAACTGCCGAGAGAGTAGTGAGAACTCTCCTTCTGATAGTTCAAAGTCTGAGGTGCTTGGCTCTGAGGTTTCTTCTTCACTAACTTCTGGTGCTGGAGTAGGAGGAACATCCTTGGACTTCTTAGAGGTGTCTGCCTTTAAAGCGACAGAATTCTCTTTGAATGCAGACCTGTTTTTCTCTTCTTCAGCCTTCCTAGTGTTGAGTTGGAGCTCATAGGACATCAGCTTCCCGAAGAGATTCTGAGGATCTGTCTCGGCCAGTTTTCCAAACTCCCTAATAGCGCAGACCTTGTTATCTCATTCCTTAGTCAGGGATCTCAAGAACTTATCATTTAGCTCTCAATTAGTGAAGACTCTGTCGTATACCCTTAGCCCATTCACTGTCTTGAAGAAGTTCTCAAACGTATCAGCAATGGTTTCTTTGTTTACTTGTCGGAAAGCCTCATACTTCTGATTAAGTAGGGATATTCTATCATCCCTCACTTCCTCGGTACCTTCCATCAAGATAACTAATGACTGCCACATCTCCTTTGCAAGCTGGCAGTGAATCAGATTTTGCAGCATTGAATCATCGACTGCACTTACTATGATATTTTTCACTTTTTTTCCAATGAGACAAGTGCAATCTCATCCTTGTCAAGATCCATAAGTTTCTTGGGGACTTTCTTAGTAGGATCTATAGTGGAGACAGTCATGGGAATATAAGGACCTTATTCAACTATCATGAAGATCCTTGGATCCACAGCTTCCATGAAGAACTTGATTCTTTCTTTCCACATAGGGAAATTATTTTTGTTGCACAAAGGAAGCTTGGCAAAATCTTTAGCCTTGTCCATTTGGTAGATCTCAAATGACAACAATTTAAGGATCTGATCAAGGTGTTAACCTTTTAACGATCAACCTGACACTGATACCAATTGAAAGATAATAGTTGCCAACCTAAATCACCTAGAGTGGGTGAATAGGTGAGTTGTGCGTCTTTTTGCGGAATAAAAAAAAAACTCAACCAAAGCACAAATCTATCTACCAAACAAGCAAACACAGACGATGCAAGATTTATAGTGGTTCCCCAACCTTGGGTACATCCACTTTCCCTCACCGATCTAGCAATATACTAGACTCGGCTACTCCACTATCTAGGATTGGAAAAAAATCCTACCCTCGAAACAAGGTTCCTACAAACTCGATCCACAAACGAATCTACACTCGGAAGACAAACCTTCCTACAATCTCAGAGTTGAAAAACCCCTACACTCGGAGAAATCTTCTCCTACAATAATGAAATACAGCAGTACAAAAATACAAACAACAAATTATCTGGTTCAAATCTGCAACATAAAATCAGAAAATCCTTCTTCTAGGCGTGCGACTTTATCAGAATATTGAAGAAGAATTTCGGCAAGATCAGATCTGGAACTTCTCAACTTTACACGATCAAAAGAGTAGATGAATCGTTGAGCGTAGATCTCGATCTGTAGAGTCTTCTTAATCTGAATCCTCTGAAAAGAAGAAACCCTAGTCGGTCGGAAAATAGAGATGACGGCGACGGCGAGTTTTCAAATCTTGCAGAGAGAGAGAGAGAGAGAAGAGAGAATTCTTTTGGAAAAAGACGGCTGCAAAACTTAGAATAATTTTCCTTGAAAACTTTGGGATTATCGGTTTGACAAGACCTTTTATAGAAGACAAGAAGATTAGACTTACATGATTCATAAAGAGAAAGACACGTGGACCAATCACGTCAAAGTTTAAGAATTAGACCGTTAGGTCAGGACTTAAGGAATTTCTGAAAATGGTCAAAGTAAATTACTCGAGTCAAGCAGAACTACTCGAGTATATGCAGTACTACTCGAGTAGGTAGAAGGGACTACTCGATTACATGAGAAAAAGTACTCGGGAGATAAAGAAATCATTACTCGAGCACATGAAGTCAACTACTCGAGTAAATAAGAATGAGAGGGACTCAGTTACTCGAGTAACAAAAATGACTTACTCGAGTACTTAAGTACTTACACGAGAGGTGGAGTATGTTACTCGAGTTCAAGAAGTACTACTCGAGTATATAGAAATGCACTACTCGAGTATATAAGAGACTACTCGAGACAAACACTTAGAAAAATTCTGGAACAGGAAAAACTGAACTACTCGAGTATGTAACATGGACTACTCGAGACAGAATGATCTACTCGAGTATATAACATGAACTACTCGAGTAATTCACTTAGTGAAATTTTTCTGGAATAGAATTCTGGATTACATGAGTAAAAGTATTTGACTACTCGAGTAGTAGATGAACTACTCGAGTATATGAGTTAGACTACTCGAGTAACTAGGAACTACACGAGAGTCAGAATACCATTAACTCGCGATAGAAGATAGAACTACACGAGTATATATAATACTACTCGAGTATTTCACTTAGACAAATTTGAGAAGAGAGAATCTGGAAACTCGAGAGATAAGAGGAAATTACTTGACTATACAAGATGAATTACTCGAGAGCCATAATTGGACTACTCGAGTACATCTTAACTACTCGAGTAAGTGAATTACTACTCGAGTATAAACTCAGTAACTTACTCGAGTAAGTAAGAAGGTACTCGAGTACTTTACTTAGGAAAAAATTTTCTGACAGATTTTCTTCTTCTAAGGGAAATCAGCATCAAGTCTTTTCACATAGTCCTAGAGCTTGAATATGAAGTGTATCCCAATAGAGAGGCTACACATGATTCAACACTTTGGAACACACAATGAGGGATTACATTGTATGGTGTGTTTGGTGACCCACTATAGACTGACATTGGTCTACACTTCCCATTGGAATCTTGCAAACACATAACTCAAACCAAGCATCAAATACAACTTAATTCATCTTAGTTCAAGTTTGACTTCATCAAATCTGGGTTTGTGTGGATACAATACCCAACACAAGGGGATGCCGACCCGCGTTAGTCTGGTCATAGAACTAACGATTTGAGCAACGAGCAAGGGCTGAATAGTATCTGCATTATGGTTGTCTGACATGAGTACTTGGGCGTCTGGCATTCGGCAGAAAAGCATAGCGAGAGTCTTAGGCATGTGCGACAGTAAGACTAAAGTCTCCAGCTGATGGCCATAGAGCAAAATGCTCAAAGTTTGTCATTGGGATTTGGACCTTGAATGGCGGTGGACGACTGGTATATCCGATACACCAAGAATATTCCATGAGTGCACGGAGTGTCGGGCCATGTGGGTGACGTTTGTGATATGTGGATTGTGCGTGAGTGAACATTGTGTGATATATCTGCTTGTGAAATGCTATGCATGCAGGGAAGGAATTACACTGCCCTGGGTAAGGGCTAGAGTCATTTTAAATTAGTCAAATGAACGTTGACCATTGCCTTGTTTGCCACCGTTGTGTTGGATTGTGCCGTGCAGGTGATGGAGGGACGAACGGAAAATAGGGGTTAAAGCCCTTGTTGCTGCTATTGCTGTTATGCTAGCCCTCGAAGTTCAAAGAAGTTTATATGATAATAAATTCATGTGTGGCCGCCCTGCGTGCCGATGTATGAAACTCACATGTATCAAGCTTAACTGTAAGGCCATAAGGCTAAACCTGTTGTGTATTTGGGGACATTCCTTCGTGATGTATATATAAATGCTAATTTATATATTGTGAACATTCTAATGAGCTGAGTTCAATCAACTTAAAAGCTTCCGCTAGAATGCTTTGTGTTATGATGCGCAACTCTGATATTAACCCGTAACTTTGCCGCCTGTTTGTGGCATGTGGGGCCTCGGTTGGACCTTCTATTATATGTCATATAATGGATGGAGGTGTTACACCGAGGCAGGGGGTAGCAATCCTTGGGGCATGATTTATTCAATAAAGAGAAATCTACACACATGCGCCACTTCCCATCACCCATCTTTAACATTACCATATTGGAGACCCAGCCTGGATACTGGATCTCCGAGATGAAACCAGCATCAAGAAGCTTCTTTATCTCCTTGTGGATGGGATCCTCCAGCTTGGTGGCGATGGTCCTCATTTTCTAGCAAATGGGGTGCGTCTTGGGGTCCAGGTTCATGCGGTGGCAAGCCACATCAGCGTCAATGCCCGGCATGTCCGCCACGCTCCAAGCAAAGATGTCAACATTCTTTTGGATGCACTCCCGCATCCTTGCCTGGTCTTCGGGGCACAAGCCCCTGCTGACCCTCACCTTCTCTACCTTTCCTGCCCTGCTGATGATCTACATCTCCAAGACTTTCTCCGCCGGCTCCAGCTGAGACTGCTCCCTGCCGGCCATTTCCTCCTCTCCTCCCAACTCCTCCACACCTTCTACTCTCTTGACCTCCATCGCCTCCAACATGCCTTCCCCAAACAACACTCTACTTCTTCGCCCCTCTGGGTCTCCCCCTCCGTTTCTTCCTCTATCCCTTGCTCCTCCGTTGCCATCTCTACAGACTCACTTAGGCTCGCCCCTTCTTTCTCCACAACCTCCTCCTCAATCTTATCCCCAGCCTCACCTAGGATCACTACTTCCTTCCTCACAGCCTCCTCTCCAATCTTCTCCCCGACCTCATCTAGGCTCACCCCTCCTTCCCCTGCAGCTTCCTCCTCCCTCGGCATCTCCTTTTCTAGCTCCCCTGCCTCTGCCATCCAAGATATGGTATTGATGGCAGTCACGTAGCACTGCCTCGACACCTTCGGATCCACATTGATCCTGACCTGCACTCCTCCACTACTAAACTTTAGGCACTGGTGGAACGAGGAGGGAATCAACGAAAGGCGTTGATGAGAGGCCGCCCAAATATTGCGTTGTAGCTACTCAGAGTGTCAATGATGACAACCCGATAGTTCCTCAATACCTCCCCCCCCCCAACATCATATGCAGCCCTACCCCTCCTTCGACTTCGTTCCGCTCCCCCGAGAACCTAAACAATAGTCCATCTGTGGCTAGGACCCTCCGAGCTTCCACCTACATCTCGTCAAAGTCTTTCTTGAAGATTACATTCATGGAGCTCTTGTTGTCCACCAGAATCCGAGAGACCGTGAAATTCTCTACCGCCGTCTGGATCACCAAGGCATCGCAGAATGGGTCTTTGCAGTCAGGCATGTCTTTCACTGAGGAAGTGAATTTTTCCTCCGTTGGGGGGGGGGGGGTCTGGGAGGTCGAGGCGACACTCCTTCGATACATAGTGAAAGTTGCTTAACTGAAGGTTAGCTAATCACCTAGAGGGGGGGGGGGGGGGTGGGGTGAATAGGTCTTTGAAGTTTTATTAATTCTTTTGTTGATTTCAAGTTATTCTAACTAGAGCTTGTCCTTAGATCCTACAATAAGAGAGAAAAACAAGCACCACAGCAAACACACAAAAAATTATAGTGGTTCCCCAATTGGGTACATCCACTTTCCCTCCCACCTATCCAACTGATTTGTTGGACTAGGAACAAACTCCAATAATATGCTCCTCAGAGTTTACACCTCAGGCCCTCAGTCTTGCACACAAATTCTTCATAGAATCCAAACTCAGAACCACAAGGATTCATACCTCAGAGCCCAGTAGAGCTCCTACAGCTCAGTGATTCACTAATCACCTACCTCAGCCTTATTTCTAAGGCCTACACTCAGGATCTTTAGCCCTACAGCTTCAAACACACAGCCCTACTCTCAGAGTACTGCAGCACTCCTACAACTCAGTACCCTTCCAAGTACCTACAGCTCATCATCCTCCAAGGCCTACAACTCAGTGATACACTTGTCACCTACAGCTCAGTGACTCTCCAGTTACCTACCTCAGGCACAAGGCCATACACTCAGGCTGGGAGGACATCCCTACCTTAGATCCCCACTTGGATCCTACCTCAAAGAGTAACACTCTCCTACCTCGGGCAATTAAGCCCTATATCTCATATCCATACTTGGATCCTACCTCAGTATCCCAACAGGGCACCTACCTCAGCGAATAATTAGTCATGTACCTCAGGAACAAAGTGCGCTACACTCAGATTCAGATAAAATGAATCCTATTGGAAATGAGAACAGAATGTTTAAGAAAAATAAAAATAACTGACTCATATATAAGACTCTGAGTCTACTTTCTTGGACTGAGTAGGTATTAGTCTAGCACTTTTGATGTATAAGAGATTAGTCTTCTTCTACAGCTAACTCTTTTCTGCTGCAAAGATGAGCTGCTATCAGCTTGCTGAAGGGATGAATCAGCTTCTCTATTCTGGAGAGAACTATCTTGCTGAACTTTGAAGAGCTTCAGCTATCTTCCTTTGCCTTTTGGCTATCACTACTGGACTTGATCTTTCGAGCTTGATGGAGAAGAAGATGTTCAGCCGCTTCTAGTTTTCTCTTTATTTTTTGTGTTTTTCTCGTTAACCCTAATCCCCTTTTCTTTTTCCTTTTTATATGCATTGATTTGAATCAATGACACAATTGTATGTGCGGCCACCAAGGATTGGTGAGCGCCACCTACATCAGAAAAGGACAAAGCAGTTTTCGGAGCCACTGCAGCTTTCCGCAACAGCTTCCTGCAATTTTGACTTTGATGATGTCAACAGTGCCAATCACCATCTAGACTTAGAAAATATTCTAGAATTCCATTAAGCGTTGAGTTATGTTAAGTCACTCAACGTCATCTGTCTTAGCTCTCAGCGCTTCTGGACTTGTATATTTTCTGTGGCCTTGTCTCATCGGTTCTGTCTCAGCGGTCTCAGCGGTTTTTATTATCAGCTGAGATAAGATCCTATCTCAGTTCTTTCTTCTCAGCGGTCTCAGCGCTTTATTCTTAACTGCTGAGATAACCTTCTGTCTTAGCGTCTTCTTCTTAGCGGTCTCAATGCTTTCTTCTCAACTACTGAGACAACCTTCTATCTTAGCGCTTTCTTCTCAGCGATTTCAATGCTTTCTTTTCAGATGTCTCAATGCTTACTTCTCATCCATCTCATCCGTCTCAGCACTTTTTGCCTTAGTCAGTTTTTCTGGCTTTAGCTGCGTTCGAAGATCTGTGTGCTGAGCTCGACGAACTCTGATCTTCTCAGCGGTCTCAGTGCTTTTTTGCCTTAGTCAATTTTTCGCTGGCTTTAGCTTGATAAGTGTTGAGCTGAGCTAGACGAACTGCAAACTGTGCTCGATGAACTTCGAGCTGAGCTCGATGAATTTTGAGTTTACTACCAAACTCATGTTTTTCACCTGTCCAATCATGGACTACCTGCATGCAAGAACTAGAGCACACATCAAATACATTATGCCTCTTAGCATGATTTGTGATGCCACTTCAAATTTTGAGGAACATTGTAGGGCATAATTACCAACACATGGTCTGGAAGCTCCCCTTACAGGTGGATTCAATCCCCATACCCCCATGGATCACCCTCATCCTTCCATAGGCCCCCACGTCCACCCGGTCTTCACATATATCCTCATCTCCTGGCATAACATATTCAATCCTCATGGGGGTCTGGTGCTGGGCCAGCCCCCTGGCCGCCCTCATCTCCAGAATTTTCGGGCAGGTGTTCGTTGCATGTCCCACCTCCTGGTGAAAGTCACAGAAGGGCAACACTGTCCTGTCTTCTCTCCTCCTCACTCCTCCTCGTGCTCCTCTCCTTACTCCTCTTCCCCTCACTATCTCCATTGCCTCCTGCTGCGGCGGGAGAGGGACCCTTAGTCCCTGCCTCCAAGATGGCTGGTTGAACCTCCTTTTCTCACGGTGGTTGTCCCTACCTTGGAAACTGCCACCCTATCCCTAAGGGTGACCGTCCAGGGGACTTCAGACCAACCTATAGTTCAGATCCCACGACACCCAATCTTGATGCTGCCCCTGTGATGAGTCCACTCTATATACCTATTTTCGGACTCATCTGGGCTAGTTTTCACACGGTTGCACTTCACTTTTAGTTCTATATCGTTCATATCTTATCTTATCTTTATTTCTATAGGAAGTGCACATTTATGCCCGTGGTTGTGTATTTTGTTATTTTTATAGTTTGTACTCCCTTTTGTGATTGTTTGGAATGTCTGCACAGATTAGTGATTTGCTTTTCCTTTCGGTATAGGGGTCGTGTGCGTGTTCCGGGATGGTTGTGAAACAGGAATACTGCGCACGATCATGGGATCTAATGCGCACGACCACTGGTCGTGCGCCCCTAATCATGCTCACTACTCTTCGTTTTCCAGAATCAGCCTGGGGTAAGCGCACGACCACTGGACATATTGCGCACGACCACCGGTCGTGCGCCACTGATCGTGTGCATTGATTCCTCTTTTTTGGAGTCCAGTCTGGGTAATCGCACGATCATTGGACTTAGTGCGCACGACCACTGGTCATGCGCCACTACTCGTGCGCATTATCCCAGTTTTTCTTCCTGATTTTCCATGCCAGTGCGCACTATTGGGGGCGCACGACCAGTGCGCACGAGCACAGGACATAGTGCGCACGACCACTGGTCGTGCGCCTGTGATCGTGCACATTGTTCATTTCTGCTTTTGTATAAATAATGCAGGTTCCACCCTAATCCAAAAATCGCCCATTTCCTCCGCCGTTTTAATCTCCGAGGAGGGATTCCGCCGTCCTCCTTCATCTTCCACCCTAGGGAGGTGCTCCAGGCAAGCTTTCACCGCCAAATCCAAGCCGGAGCGTCCTCTCGGCCTCCTCCATCATCTCTTGGGTTCATTTCAAGCTTCAACGCCATAGCCATCAAGCAAAGGGAAGCTTTCAACTTTCGTCCGCAGTCGTGAGAAGAAGAAGACGAGCCATTGGAAGGTGGTGACAGCCCTTCTCTACCCCGGACGCAGTTGAGGACCGAGCTTGGACGCGGATTGACAACCCAACGATTCCAACCGTGAATCCTCAGCAAGACTTCGGATTCGGTCGATCTCTTGACTTGTTCTTCTTTTATTGTTGTTTATGTGTTGTTGTAAACCTTATTTATAGATGATGTGTGCTTATTTGTAAAACGTTCTTACAATTATGTCTATATGATTGTTTGTGTTCGTTATTTACTTGAGGTGCGCCATATTCCATCTACCATCCATCCGTCCTTGCCGCACTAGCAATTGCTAGTGGCGTGTGTAGCGAAGAGGTGCTTTCGACCCTCATTCCACCATTCTAACCACCTCATCCGCTAGCCTTCACGTCCATCCACCTAGCGATTCGGTGCATAGCAGCCCGACTAGTCTTCCATCCCGCCTGGCGAAGCATCGCATAGCGGCGTTGCATAGGAGTAGTTGTTAGTATTTTATTTTCTTTATCCGCAAATATCAAAGCCCCCATCGTTACCTCCGACCTGAGGACTTCAATCTCAAGTCCTCCTCGAAATTAACTCCACCTTACTGTGTTCCTTGTGAGATCGATACTTGGGAAAACCCCCATTTTATATTACTTGTGCGACCGGTTCACTGCCGTGATCTTATAGCATCAAGTTTTTGGCGCCGTTGCCGGGGAACACAGTCGTGTGAGTTTTTGGAGAGGGAGACGTGAGATTGCTTTCCTTTTCCTTTGCAAATCGCTTTTGTTTTGTTCTATTTTTGTTTTGCCTTCCTTTTTATTGTTTGTTTAGGTAATTGTAGTAATATATTGTTGGATTTAGTAGTTTGCACAATTTATTTTGAATCTGCTGTTTCTACACCATGTGGGGATATTCATATGCCCAATGTCGTTGGTGTCGGATGCCTTCCCACGCTAGTCATGAATGCCATACGAGAGATATTGAGCATAAGCCTCAGCGCACAATGCATGAGATGCTGTATTCGTACAACCTTTCAAACACTGTGCCCCGAGCTTATGGTCAATCGTCCTCGCCACATACACCGTTCTCCTATTCCTCTCCGGCCCCACAAGGACCGCAGTATAATGGGAGAAAGTGTTCGTATTGTCGTAGAACAGATCATGTCCTGAAGGATTGTGCCGAGTACCTCCGTGTTATGGAAGAGGATGATGAGCCGGACATCCGGATTATCTCGACTCCTACCCTTGGTGGCACACCTTCATCATCTGGTTATGTATCCCTGTCACCTTCATTTGTTGAAGGGAATGATGTGGACATAACTGCCAGATGTGTGGCTGATCTAGGCTTCGACGTGGCTGAGCCTATCTCTCATGTGCATACATCTCCAAGCGTGGAGCCGATTATATGTGAGGAACCTGCGCTTGACTTTTATTCAAGCACAGTTCTTCCCCCTTTTGTGCATTCTACTTCAGTCGTCTCTGGCGACATTTTCGATGATGCAAAACAAGTTGAGGCTTGTGATACATGGGTTGTTTCCACTCCCATGGAGGAGGACAACCTTCTTGGTGTCGAGGATTCTCCCTCGATACGAAAGGAGGAAGTCCAAGTCTTAGTGGAGGCCTCTATGAATCCAGCCGAGCCTTGTAGCATTGTCGAGATTACTGACCATATTTTTCTACCTCAGCCTTTGGGGAGTGAAACTGGGATCATTCCCCCGATTATTTCTTTATGTTCTTCGTCTCCTTTATTTCTTGATCCCTCTTCTTTATCCGAGCCTATGCAGGTTGAATCTCCACAGGTAAGTTGGGTTAACGTTGAGCCTTGTACTCAGGCTGTCGACGAGTGCATCCTCTTGTGTGAGGAGGTTCCTACCTCCTTCACAGTGGAAGCCCCTGCCGTCACCTTCGCCCTCAGCGAACTTGTGGTAGACGATACCTTGCTAGGCAAGGATTTGTTTTGTGGTGAGATGAGTGAGGACCAGGCCTCCTCCTCATCCTACTTCCTATTTCCTCTATCTGTGTTGGGCAGGTATGATTATTTAGGTAGAGGGGTAACTGCTCTATCACCGTATCGGTACCCGTTACCGAAACGGATATTAGGCCAGTTACCTGTGCACTTTTTATTTCATAGGCCCATTATCTAGAACTGTTTATAATTTAATAAGTCGTGTTGGGATGACAGTAACCCCAGTACTTATCTTTCATTTTCTGCATTTTATTTTTCTTATCTATTTTAGTTTTAGCATTTCTTTTTGTATATTTTGTTTTGTTTTTGCAGTGCTCACCCCTGAAGGTATTCTTAAAAAATTGCATTGGCAGGGTCGTGATTCTTCGTATGGCGGGCCTGCTTTAGGTTTACACGCGTCTTCTGGTATGCTCACTAGCTGAGCATTGGGTAACCTCTTCCCTTAGCTCTTTATGATTTTAATTTCTATATCATATGCTGTGTAGTTTAGTTTAAGTGTGGGGGAGAGATTTGTTACCTTTTGCACGCACACATTTCTTGTGCATACTGGAAGCCTTTATTGTTTTATTTTGATTAGTTCATTGCATCACACACCACTGCACCCACATGAGTGCGTGCTTAGCTTTTTGCGTGCTGCGAGTTAAACTTGTTTCTTTTGTATGATTTTGGAAAATTATGGTGCTGACATAGGATTGTGAGACAGAGTAAAATGTTGACCTTGCTGTGCTCCTAGTCAACTGCTCTAGTCTCGTGTAGAAATTCGAGTAGATTTAATTTTTCTGTATGCTTTTAGTTTTATATTTTTCTAATTGCGTAAATACTTTTTATTCTACTCAAAAGTTGGTGAATCCGGTGTGAATCTGACGGTAGCTTAGGGATGTGTGTAGACGGCCGTTAGTTTTGTATTGCTCGAGTCGGGAGGATGGATAGTCTTTCTCGTTGGCTAAGAACTTGCCCCAAGCTATTCTTGAAGCATGGGTATAGGTTAGTCATGCATGAGCGTGATGTAGGCCATCATTTTGGCCCGGTTGAGCTTTGTACCGTTCCTAACGTCTTATCCTCGCTAGCCCCATTGTGCCTACCCCTCCTTTTGATTCAGCTCCACCATGATTTCACCAAAGCCTCGTAGCCAATCCTAGTCGCACACCCAAGTTGAGCTTTAGTGTTTACATTTTAATGTTGGGATGTGATGTGGTGATTTTATTTGGGATTATGTGGATGTGCTCCAATGTTATATTTGCGGAAATTGTAAAAATAAAAAGATGATTTGAATGAAGAAAAAGAAAAAGAAAAATATTTGTAAAGAAAAAGAAAAAAAAAAGGTGAAAAGGAAAAGTAAAATTGAAAATCATATTTGAGATGTGCTTATTTTTGGAGTAGGCGGTGCACACACCCATATGTTAAAAGTTAAGTCTGGGGGTGTGGTGTACCCGTATATATTTTGGTTAGCTGATGGATTCCTTTTATTCTAGCTCATTTGGGTTAGGTGTTTAGCCTTTTTGTTTATCTTTGTTACCTCACCGAAACCCAAGCCCCATCTCATCACCTAAAGTCCTACTGATTCGTGTGTGAACCAAACCAGTGTCGTGGAGAGAATGCGAAAGGGCAAGCATATGGTCACCGACATTGGTGGATTCCTTTGGAGGTTATCCGGAGCCCCGATCTTTGGCAATGCTCGCCTAGCGATTAGTCTACTTTCTCCCTACGTATGACCGGATGATTCACCGTGATTCCATTTTTGAGTAGTAATAAAATTTTGATACGCATTGTGAAAAATATAAACTATTTTGTATACTTAGAAATTTCTTCTATTATATTTTTACGCACGCGAGCATGCGACTTCGCATGGTACTTCGTTTCGCAATTTCTTTGTTAACTAGTATTTTTCCCTATCTGCTTAGATTTTGTTTGCTCGGGACGCGCAAACAGTTAAGTCTGGGGGTGTGATGAGTCCACTCTATATACCTATTTTCGGACTCATCTGGGCTAGTTTTCACACGGTTGCACTTCACTTTTAGTTCTGTATCGTTCATATCTCATCTTATCTTTATTTCCATAGGAAGTGCATTTATGCCCGTGGTTGTGTATTTTGTTATTTTTTATGTACTCCCTTTTGTGATTTTCTGGAATGTGCACAGTTGTGAATTGCTTTTTTCGGTATAGGGGTCGTGTGCGTGTTCCGGGATGGTTTGAAACAGGAATTGCGCACGATCATGGGATCTAATGCGCACGACCACTGGTTGCGCCCCTTCATGCGCACTACTCTTCATTTTCCAGAATCAGTGGGGTAAGCGCACGACCACTGACATATTGCGCACGACCACTCCCTTTTGTGATTCCTCTTTTTTGGAGTCCTTCTGGAATCACACGTCATTGCAGTGCGCAGATCACTGGTCGTGCGCTTACTCGTGCGCATTATCCCAGTTCTTCTTCCTGATTTTTCATGCCAATGCGCACGAGCACAGGCATAGTGCGCACGACCACTTCGTCCTTTCATTGTTCATTTCTACTTTTGTATAAATATAGGTTCCGCCCTAATCCAAAAATCGCCTATTTCCTCTCGTTTTAATCTCCGAGGAGGGTCCGCGTCCTCCTTCATCTTCCACCCTAGGGAGGTGCTCCGGGCAAGCTTTCACCGCCAAATCCAAGCCGGAGCTTCCTCCGCCTCCTCCATCATCTCTTGGGTTCATTTCAAGCTTCAACGCCATAGCCATCAAGAAAAGGGAAGCTTTCAACTTTGTCCGTTGTGAGACGAAGAACGAGCCATTGGAAGGTGGTGACACTACCCCGGCGCACGAGCTCATGGACGGGATCGATTCCAACCGTGAATCCTCGCACGACTTCGGACTGGTCGATCTCTTGACTTGTTCTTCGCCCAATTATTTCTATATGATTGTTGGTGTTCGTTATTTACTTGAGGTGCGCCATATTCCACTACCTCTTCATCCGTCCTTCACTAGAATTCTAGCCTGGCTTGCGTAGCGAAAGGTGCTTTCGACCCTCATTCCACGTTCTAACCACCTGGACATCCGCTAGCCTTGCGCACGATCCACCGTCGGTGCATGCGCCACTGATCCCGCCTGGCGAAGCATCGCATAGCGGCGTTGCATTTTCTTTATCCGCAAATTCAAAGCCCCCTCGTTACCTCCGACCTGAGACTTCAATCTCAAGTCCTCCTCTGGGTAACTCACTTACTGTGTTCCTTGTGAGATCGATACTTGGAAAACTTACTTGTGTTCACGCCACTTATAGCATCACCCACTTAGGGTTCCTCTCTTTTGTGCTCTCTCGCCTCCCTACTCCTATTCCTTCCCTATCCTCTGCCAACATGGCTAATCTCCTGCAAACGCGGATGGCTATCGATCCAGATTTCTTTTCTTCATCAGCTCCTCGAAGGAGAGTGGGGGATCTTTTCCATCTAAAGAAGCTGACCCAACCCCAGGGTGAAGGCAAGCATCACCGTGTACCCAGCATCTCCTGAACATGCAGGACATAGTGTCCCAGCATCTCCTCCGCTTCTGCTTGATGGAAAACAAGCTCGCTGTCGTGCGTGCCTCACAGATCTTCAAAGCAGTAAATCGAATCGTGCGCAAATTGATGGAAAAGTCCTACACTTTTCTGACATTTGCCTTATGGGGATATCAAATATACTGCAGGTTATCCCTCCCCATAGTAGGTCATCCGGAACCCCTCCAGATCAGGAGCTGAGATGATGAGCTCATTGAAGGGGCTCCCGCCCTCTCCTCTTGTGGTGCGACCTCAGCTTTGCCCTAGAGGTCTGTCCTAGGAACAGGGATCCCTTTCCTGTCGTCCTCCTTCCATCGTTCTCACCCAATAGGGAGGGTGCTTCCGGTCTGCAAGACTTCTCGCACCTCCAACATCCCCAATGCCGGAGCTTCCTTCTCGGCCTCACCTCCAGTCATCTTAACTATGGGTTCATTTGAAGCTAGCCTCAATCGACCATAGCCGCCACCTCACTAGAAGAAGAAACTGGAAAGCTTTCTAACCCTCTCTGAGCGTCCGCCTGTGGGCTGAGTACAGAAAGAAGACGAGGCCATTCTGAGGGTGGTAGACAGTACCCTTCTACTACCCTGGACGCAGTATGAGGAGCTAAATGCAGACCTATGGTAATTAGGTAATTTCAAGTCTGGGTCCCACCTGGTGGAAGCTCTTCTTGCTGAGCTCTGAGGGAACCCAGCTTGCTTTGAGCACAAGCCTTCCCGCCTACCCCAGGCAGGAACCAAAAACTGAAGGGACGTTGAGTGGAGAGGCATCACTCAACGCCGAGGGCCGATGGGCTTCCTCCATCTTGAGGCGCGAGCCCCTAATCCTGCCCATGGCGAGAGCCTTCTCGCCCGCTCTGGTTTCGCCATGGCATGAGCCTAAAATTTGCTCGACGAAAATAACCTTAAGTCGAAGGCTCATCGACAAATTCTTCGACGACTTGCATTTCTTGACCCCCTAGGCGAGATCCTTCCTGCCTACTAACGACAAGAGCCCTCCTGCTTGCTTTTTACTGTGATCCAATTGTGTGCCCAAAGCTAGCCCAATCCGGGTCCTTGGGGATTTGGTCCCACCCAGCGATGATGGGTTTGTGCTAGATATTTGAATATTTGAAGGGGTCACGTTCAATAATACACATACAAGGTTAGTTAGTTCATATAGTAGAAATATATAGGAAGATTGGAACTTGCATGGGAAAGGGTGTTGGTGTACCTGGTTACTTGAAATATATAGGATGCGCCAAAAGAAGGTAGGTTGTGTGAGCCCCATCTACCATCCACGGTCCGTCCTTCCCTTAGGGCCGTTCAGAGTAATGTAAATTGGGCTAGTGATATAATAATAATAAGTACCTTGCGAAAGCGAAGATTTGGTGCTTTCGACCCATCAGTTCCTACCGCTTCTAACCACCTCAGTCCGTTAGCCTTAAACCGTCGTAAAACGCTTCCATCACCTCACTCTAGTCCGAGCGGTTCGGTGCAGTTAGCCCGGCCCGAAGGCTCTAGTCTTAACATACAGGTTAGTCCCGCCTGGCGAAGCCGATGGCTCGGTAATAAGCGTTGCATGTGCATATGGTGGTGGAGTATTTGGTATTTGACAGTATCATTTCGATATGATGACTCTTTACACTTAGCCAAGAAAAAGACTGGTGGGTTTGTCAGCACTAGTATGTGGTGACTCTAGTGTGTCCTTCAGAGGCGTACATAAGGGCTAGGCCTGGTAATGTGGATACCCGCCTAGGAGTGGGGTGGCCCAACCCAATGTGTCCATTGGCCACTACGGAGACTCCTGGGAGTGAAGTTAGCTTCCAAAACCAGGGAACTAAATGTCTGTGTGCATAGAGTCTGCACTTGTATGATCTTCATAGCATTGCATCAATTGTCCTCTCTATCGAGAATATGATACTCACTTAATTTATAAGTTTGTATGGGCCTTACCTGTTTGTGCTCACTTGCTAGTTTAGACTCGATAACTTAGGACCGAAACCACCATCATAACTTTCCTATCATTCCTCCTGTGCCGAGCCACGGTTCAAGCTGACCGGTGGATTTCTTCAGATAGACATCAGCAACCTACCAGCCACATTAGGGTCTAGTCTTCTGGCTCTTACTTAGCTCTCCTCTACCTGTTCGGTTCAGTACTTCTATCGTTGTCACACTGCTTCTATATCATGTGGAGTTTGCTGAGATTTTCATGCTCATTTATTTATCTATTGTGATTTGTGGACTTGACTTAATTGTCTCCTTTCATGTACTTCTACTTCTTTGGCGATTACTAATGCCGGCAGGATCGGCATTCTGTAGTGATGACCTCAATCCAAGTGTTGGTGTCACCGTAAAATGGCGATTCTAGGTGTAAGACCCGGTAACGTGGCAAAAACATGGGGTCCTACAGCCTATCAGGGTCGCACATAATGTTGGAACACCCTATTACTTATTTGGGTCAGGATCACTATGTCTCTAGGAATCTGTGTTTGACCTTCTGTATAGCTTAATAGGTCAATTAGAATTGAGTCTAAGGGTTAGAAGTCTAGGATTGGAAGCTGCCCTGAAGACCAAGTTTTTCTGTCTGGAGACCAAGTCTGATCGTCGAGCTCCGCACGACGATTCATCGAACTCAGATCGACGATCGTCGAGCTCAACTTCGACAGATCGTCGAGCTCCACTCGACGATCGCTGAGCTCAACTTCACAATATCGTCGAACTCCATTCGACGATCGGTGAGCTCAGTTCGACGATTTTGACTCTGCATTGGATCTTTATCTCTGAGCTCAGTTCGACGATCTTTGAGCTCAGATCGACGATTATTTTTGCTGCTTGAGTTTTCCAGTTCGCTGAGCTCAGCTCGACGATAGCAGAGCTCAGTTCGACGATTTCAGATAACTTCCAGAATTCAAATTCAAACTAGTTAGGAGTTATTATGCAATTAATTCAGAAGATTTGCTAGCCGTTTTCATTTATTTCTGGACCAAGTTTCAAGGGATTTTTCAAGGAATAATTCTGTGGACTTTCCTCTAGAAGAGATTATGCAATTAAGGATGCAATCAATGCAGGCCAACGGCTATCTTTGACAGAGTAATATTCTATTCTGCCACAGAGAATAAAAGACAGAATGTTTTTGAATGAAGAGAGATGATATACAGAGAAAAACAAGAAGAGGACACACAACTCAGAATACAGAGACTCTCTCAATCTTCTATCAAAAAGAATTCTGAAGAACACTCATCAAAGAGATCAAGTTTTCAAAAATCATCAGATCTCTTCAGCTCTCAAAGTGTTCAAGGCCAACATCATTTCAAGTCTCCAGACACTCAACATTTCAGCCATTGCTGAAATCATCTTTTGCTGGAGTTCTAACTTTGAAGGCCTATCACCCTCAGCAATGCTTTTCTTCCTGAAGATTTCAAGTACTCAGGGGGAGCTTTGACATCAATCCACATAGTCTTCTCAGTTGCTTGAGAAAGAGAAGACTGCCATCACTCTCTCACCCCCACTCTGTAAAGGGTTTCTCAAACTCCCTTCAAAAGTTTGAATCTGGTTTTTGAGCACCTTGTCAAAAGCTCATTGGTGGCAAGACACCTGATCAAAAAATCTGCTTTGGTTTTTGAGCACCTTATCAAAAGCTCATTGGTGCCCAGGACACCTGATCAACTCATCCTGCAGTGGATTCCTACCTAGGGTGGTAGAAGAGTGGATGTACCCAAGTTTGGGGAACCACTATATTTCCTTGTGTCCTCTGGCTCTGCTTGTTTACTTTTTGTTTCTGGCCTTGATTTGTCTGTTCTTAGTTTTTGCATAGTTTAGTTCTGTGATTAGATTTATATTTGCTTCCCTGTTTACACATAGTACAACAATTGTTGTAAAAGCTTTTAAAAAGTTTTAAAACACCATATACTCTATTCACCCCCTCTAGAATATATCAGATCTAGTTGCACTTTCAATTGGTATCAGAGGGAGGTTGGTTAAACATACCATATCTGTTTGGTTGTACAGGTTAACACCTGAACCTCAAGATCCTACACTAGATCTGTTTTTCTTTTGTATTTTATTATTAGATTTTGTTTGCACAAATCATGGCCCAAAACAAAGACTATGCTAGCACCAGACCTCCAGTGTGCAATCTGTCAAAGTTTACACTTTGGAAAGTAAGGATTAGACTCTACATGAATTCTATTGACGAAGATATATTTAATTCTGTTTTGACAGTGTGTCCAAGACCCCCAGAGAGCACAAGTACAAATGCTGTTCCACCTCCATCAGGAACAGATGCTGACATCAAAAAGTGGAAAGTAGCTGATGCCAAGGCTATGAACATCCTAGCCCAGACAATGTCAGATGACATTTTTCAAAAGGTAGCTGAATGTAATTCAGCCAAGGAAATCTGGGATAGACTCTCAGAAATAGTCTCAGGCTCAGCTGACAAGAGAAAGGACAGAAGATCCCATCTCATCTCCCAATATGAGAACTTCAAGAAGGGAGAGACTGAGTTAGTGGGAGACATGTATAACAGACTGAGTCTAATTGTCAGTGAACTAAGGACATTAGACAAAGAGATCTCTCTGACAGAACTTAATGACAAGATCCTAATGTGCTTCCCCAGCACTTGGGATTCAAGAATCTGGCCAATCAAAGATGCCAGAAGTCTAAATGAGATCACCACTGAAGCTTTGTTGGGTAAGCTCAAGTCTTATGAGCTACTCATCAAGAACAGAGAGGAAGAACAGAAGGCTGCTTCACCAGCCACAAGAAAAGAGAAGACCATAGCATTCAAGGCAACTAAAGATCTGCCTGAAGAAAAAGCTACAGGCAATGATGAACTTCTCAGCTTGTTGGCCAAAAGATTCTATAAGATGGCCAGAAAGGACTTCAGAAGAAGATCATACAAGGAGCAGGATAAGCCAAGGTATGACAAGTCCATTGGCAATAACAAAGACATTATCTGCTTTGGTTGCAGGAAACCAGGGCACATAGTTCCTGACTGTCCAGAGAACAAGAACAAGGACAGAAGGGACAGAAAAGAAAGAAGAAAGGAGAAGGACCCCAAAAGGAATGGAATTGGCAAACCTTCTTCAAGCAGGAATAAGCATACAAGAAAAGGGTTTGTTGCTGAATCCTGAAGTGAGACTGAAGAGGAGTCAGAAGCCTCATCCAGCTCCAGTGATGATGAGGATGATGCAGAAGAAAAGGAGTTCTGCATGATGGCAATCAATGCCTCACAGCACAATTCAGAGGAAGAAGAGTCAGAGTCAGACTCAGAAACTCAACCTGAAGAAGACCAGGTAATTAGTTCTTTTGATTTTACTTCAGAAGATTTTAAATCTGAATTTAAAACACTGTGTTTAGACCTGCTAAAGTCTGAGAAAGAGATTATCTCTCTCAGAAATCAATTATCTGAACAAAATGTTTTAAAGTCAGAAAACCTCAAACTCTCTCAGGAGTTGGAGAACTATAGGGAACAGATAGCTACACTGAAAAGTGAGCTCTCTGAGGCCAAGAAGCTTGAAGAATCCCTTAATGGGAGAAGCATCAAGCTGATGGACATCACAAGCACAGTGAACTCTAGATTCAATAGTACACTGGGCTTGGGTGCTTCATCCAGCCAACCTATAGTCCTAACAACTCCCATCAAGTTTATTTCTAGCAAGGGAAAGGGAGTTGTAGAGGTTGCTAGGAAAAATTCTGATCTGCCTCAGAAAACTAAGTCCCAGCAAAAATCGTCGAACGGAGATCGACGATCGCCGAATGAAGATCGACGATCGCCGAACGCAGCTCGACGATCTCAGGAAAAATCGTCGAACGCAGGTCGACAATCTCAGCCAAAGTCGTCGAACGCAGGTCGACGATCTCATATACCTGACCTCAGCCATAGTCGACCGTCGAACGGAGCTTGATGATCTGACCCACGATCGTCGAACGCAGCTCCAAGATCATCGAACAGAGGTCAGAACTCTGGAAACTTTTTCAAAGGCAAATCAAAATTGAATCCTAAGGGTTCTTCATCCCAAACCTTCAACCCTTATACTGAATGGATTTTACCTCCAAGGAGATATCATCCTGAAGGATATAAGAGTCAGCCAGGGATGTCTTTTATTTCTGAATTTAGAGGTTATCAACCTAGGCCCAAGGTAAACTGGGTCAAAAACAAGTAAATTGTTTCATGTGCAGGTGAAGACCTATCCAACATCTAACCAGCAATGGTATTTGGATAGTGGGTGCTCTAAGCACATGACAGGGAATAAGGACAACCTCACATCCTTCAGAGCCAAGCTTGGACCCAAAGTTATCTTTGGTGATTCCAACTTTGGACAAACTAAAGGATATGGTGCAGTCCAGATTGGTTCAGTAACCTTCAAGAAGGTAGCATATGTGGAAGGACTGAAGCACAACCTAATCAGCATCAGTCAGCTATGTGATGAAGGCTACCAGGTGACCTTCAGCAAAACCTTATGCAAAATAAAGTCAGAGGACAACACAACTGTGTTGACAGGTATAAGGAAAGGTAACATCTACTTAGTAGACTTTCTTTCAACTGATATAGATATTTGCCTGTTTAACTCAGTCTGTAGACCAAATGTGTTATGGCATAAGAGATTAGGACAACTAAACCTTAGAACTATTGCTAGGCTATCCAAGGACAACCTTGTTAGAGGACTACCTTCTGGCCCCTACAAGAAGGAAGGACTCTGCAAGGCTTGTCAATTAGGCAAGCAAACTAAAAACAGTTTTAAGTCACTTAATAAGAGTGATTCACCTAGGATATTGTATCTGTTACACATGGATCTATTTGGACCCATCACAGTACAAAGCCTAGGAGGGAAATCCTACACTTTAGTAATTGTAGATGACTTCTCTAGATTCACTTGGGTGTTCTTTCTAAGGAAGAAGTCTGATAACTTTAAGTGTCTGACAGAGTTTCTCAAATGTATACAGATTGAGTTCAATACTCACATTGCCCTGATCAGAAATGATCATGGGACAGAGTTTGATTCTCTTCTTATGCAAGAGTTCTGTCAGAGTGAAGGGATCAGACATACTTTCTTAGCTCCTAGAACTCCTCAACAAAATGGGGTAGCTGAAAGGAAAAATAGAACCCTTATTGAATCTGCCACCACATTGTTGTCAGATGCTCATCTACCTCTATCCTTTTGGGCAGAGGCAGTGAACACCTCCAACTATGTGCTGAACAGAAGTCTGATACATAAACTGAAGGGAAAGACTCCCTATGAATTACTCAAAGGGAAGAAACCTAAAGTTGACTATTTCAGATTTTTTGGTTGCATTTGCTATATTCACAATAATGACAAGAAATACTTAGCAAAATTTCAAGCCAAAGCTGATGAAGGAGTGTTTTTGGGATACTCCATGATCAGCAAGGCCTATAGGGTCTATAATAAATCATCTTTAAAAATTGAGGAATCTGTTCATATTTCTTTTGATGAAACTAACATGTCTTTCAAGGAGAAGATTTCTTCTACCATAGAACCTTTGCAGGAACACTCTCTAGTTGAAGATATGAACAAGCTACAGGTTGCTCAAGAAGAAGAAAGCAGTGAAAATGAAAGCAATGCTCAACACATTGAAGCTCAACTTGAAGAGCCAGTTGTTGTACCACAAGAGGAAACAACAACACAGGTTGGTGAACAATCAACACCCCCTGTTGATCTAGTAACATCAAGAGACCATCCAATTACCCAAATAATTGGAGAACTCTCAGCTGGTGTGCAAACTAGAAATCAGGTCAACCAAAACCTGTTGCACACCTGCTTCCTTTCTCAAATTGAACCTCAGTCCATTCAAGATGCAGAGCAAGATCCACACTGGATCATTGCAATGCAAGAGGAGTTGCATCAATTTGAGAGGAACAAAGTATGGGAACTAGTGCCAAAGCCAAAGGATCACTCCATTGTTGGAACAAAATGGGTATTCAGAAATAAACTGGATGATCAAGGAGTAATAATAAGGAACAAGGCAAGGCTAGTTGCCCAGGGATATTCTCAAGAAGAAGGAATTGACTACGACCAGACTTTTGCACCTGTTGCAAGATTAGAAGCCATCAGAATATTTCTAGCTTATGCAGCTCACAAAGGCTTCAAGGTTTATCAGATGGATGTCAAGAGTGCCTTCTTAAATGAAGACATCAAAGAGGAAGTCTATGTCAGACAACCTCCAGGTTTTATCTCTCCAACTTATCCTGATTATGTTTTTAGACTAAATAAAGCATTATATGGTCTCAAGCAAGTTCCTAGAGCATGGTATGAGACCTTAGCATGCTTTCTCTTGGAAAATAGTTTTATAAGGGGTAGAGTAGACCAAACTCTTTTTATTAGAACCCATAAGTCCCATACCCTACTAGTACAAATTTATGTAGACGATATCATTTTTGGTTCTACTGACTCAAAGTTGTGCAGAAGGTTTTCTAACCTGATGCATTCTAAATTTGAGATGAGTAGCATGGGTGAGCTATCATTCTTTCTAGGATTACAAGTCAAGCAACATGCTGAAGGCATCTTTATTTCTCAAACCAAATATGCTAATGAACTGGTTAAGAAATTTGGTATGTCTGAGGCATCTTGTATGAAAACACCCATGCCTACCAATGCTGTATTGGATGCTGATGAACATGGGAAACCTGTTGATCAGACAACATATAGAGCAATGATTGGCTCTTTACTGTATCTTACAGCTAGTAGACCAGATATAATGTTTGCTACATATATATGTGCTAGGTTCCAAGTAAGCCCTAGAGAGTCACACCTAACATTAGTAAAGAGGATTCTCAGGTATGTTAAAAGTTGTCCAAATCTTGGTCTCTGGTATCCAAAAGATTCAGCATTTGAGTTAACTGGATTCTCTGATGCTGATTATGCTGGATGCAGAATTGACAGGAAGAGCACCAGTGGAACTTGTCAGTTCCTTGGTGATAGACTTGTCTCTTGGTTTTGCAAGAAACAAACATCTGTGTCAACTTCAACTGCTGAAGCTGAATATATGGCTGCAGGCAGTTGTTGTTCACAAATACTGTGGATTCAAAACCAACTCCTAGACTATGGCTACAACTTAGAGAAGTCTAAAATCTTTTGTGACAATACAAGTGCTATTTCCATAGCTCAAAATCCAGTCCTCCATAGTAGGACAAAACACATAGAGATTAGGCATCACTTCTTAAGGGACAATGTTGAAAAGAATAAAATTGAATTACAATATATCCCAACTGATTTACAAAGGGGAGATATTTTCACCAAGCCTTTGGATGAAAAGAGACACACCTTCTTCCTAAATCAGTTAGGAATGTTAGATGGAGGAAGTCTTAAATAATCTCCAAGATTTTGAAAGCTAAAAATTGACCAAGACTAGGCAAAATTCTGATTTCTCTTAGTGCCTAGAATTTTCTGATCTCTGAACTGCGCTCGACGATTTCCCCACAGATCGTCGAACGGAGGTCGACGATTTGCAGAATCGTCGAACTGAGTTCAGCGCCCCTCAGATAGTATGAACTATCTCCTTCGGTCAACGATCGTCGAACGGCGCTCGACGATTTTGTTCCCTGAACGATCGTCGAACGGAGCTCGACGCCTTTCCAGATCGTCGAACGGAGATCGACGATGTTGGAGTCTCTTCAGATTCCTTTAGAAGCCTCGATCATCGAACCGAGTTCAACGATCTTTCCAATTCTGCGTCGAACCCTAATATAAAACTCATTTTTCGCCGTCGTTCTCTCTTGCGCTTTCAATTTCTCTGCAAGAATTTTCTTCCCTCCAAACAGTTCTACGCTTGTTCGTTTTGTTTGTTAAGTTTTTGCAGGTACAATGGCCGTATCAGTTGCTGTTCTAGCCGCCATGAAGTTTGATGCAGGCTTCGACATTGATCTGGAATCGTTCAACACTACTGATCAAGTTTTCCAAGACATTCTGAATTTATTCAAGGATCAGAACTTGTCTGCCCTTATGACCACTAGAATCAAGCTTGCCTCAGATGAAATAAAGGAATGGGTCTATACTGCTCACAATCTAGACAACAACACAATAGTTGGATCTATTGCTGGAACTCAGGTACCTCTGACCCCCACAGTTTTAACAGAGGTTTTTGGTTTGAGAAATGGAGAAGAAACTGCTGAATTATCTGGAGAAGAGTTTTCTGACATACTTGCCAGGATGGGTCATCCTGAGGGAAACCCTAGCAGGTTATTCAAAAGGAACTTGTCTGTTGAGTACAGGTTCCTAGCAGATGTTGTAGCAAAAGTGCTGTTGGCAAAGCACTCTGCACATGACACTATCTCCAGACATCAGCTCTGCCTCATGGGAGCTCTGGTAGATAAGAAAAGTCTGAACTGGGGAGAGGTCTTCTTTGACCTAATAAAGAAGAAAATAAATAAAAGCTTTGTAAATTTTGGAAGGATTATTGGAGTCTTCCTGCAGAACAAGTGCCCTACCTTGCTAGTCTCCTCTGGAGTGCACATAAATGCCTCCAAGAGACTTACCTGTGCCCTCTTTGGCAAGTGGGATAGGCAGATAAGCAAGCCAAGCAGGCCCTCATCTAGTGCTCCTTCAGGCACCAGGACTCACAGAGTCACTCTCCCACAGGTCTCTGCTCCTGCAGAAGACCTGGCTGCTGCTGTTGCTGCCTCTCCTCCTCCTCCAAGTCCAACCTTACCTCTACCATCCACCACTCCAGCTCCATCCATCACTCCAGCTCCATCCACCATTACCATCTCTAGCCCTTCCCCAACATCAATTCCATCTCCAGCAACCATTTCATCATCTCCAGTAGACCAATTCCACCCATTGTTCTCATATCCACCACCAGATGTCACTTCTTCACCATCCATACCATCATTCACCCTTCTGGATGACTCCTACATGGATGATTCCCCCTCTTCTCCTCCAGAATTACCCTCCTCCTCAACCTCCTTCCAAGATCTCCTCCACCACATCATTGACCAACCTTCATTCACTCCATCCATATCCATACCGTTGTCCTCCATCTCCACCATCCCCACACCTCAGCCAACCATCCCTCCACTTTCCAGCCCTCCACTTCCAGCATCCTCAGCCATCCCTATTCCATCTACCTCTGCTCCTGCTATTGAGCATGTAGATCTCCCAGCCTTAGCTGACAAGTTGTATGAGCTACTTGCCCCCAGGCTCTCTCTTCTCATGGAGGCCTCCTTAGCTCCTCTATAACAGTCAGTGGCAGCTCTCTCTGCCAGGCTTTCCTCCCTCATTCCTCAGGCAGCACCTCCAGCAGTGTGCCTTGATACAGATGCATCTACATCCAGGCAGGGGGAGATGCCATATGAAGCAAGCCTTCATGCTGCTATTGCTGCTGCTTCTGCTCCTGCTGTTCATGATACTGCTGCTGCTGTTGTTGTTTTTGTATCTGCTGTTCCTGTGGCTCCTACTGCAGTCTTGGCAATAGACCTAAGGTCTTTGCTTTCTGCCTTTGATACTGCATACTTCAGTTATATCCCAGAGCCTAATGCTATCCAGCCCCCAGAAGATTTGTCCAAGGCACTGGTGCCTTTCTCTGGCTGTGACCCCAGCATTATATCCTCCTTTGTACTCTCAGTAACTGCTGCTGCTGCTGCTGTTGAAGAAAGAACTGTTTTTGCTGCTGCTGAAATCCCAACTGCCTCTGATGAGCAGATATCCAAGGATTTTCTGATGACAGAGGCCACTGAGTTTGAGCCTGCTGCAGATTCTGTTGATGATACTGAAGTTGCTGCTGCCATCACTCCTGAAGTTACTGTTGTTGTTTCTGCTTCTCTCTCTGTATCTGCTGCTGAATCTGTTACTGTCTCTGCTGCTGTTCCTGCTGCTGCTCCTTCTGCTTCTGCCTCATCTGCTGCTGCTCAGTTGAAGAAAGAATTGATGAAGAAAATAGATGCTGTATATGATGCCCAGAGTTCTGACTCTGATGAGTTCAAGACAGACTCTGATGACTCTGCTGCCACTATTGCCAGGAAGAGGAAGGCTAGAAGCAAGGCTATGAAAAGGGTTCCTCCTGCAAAAGTAAAAGATGATAATGATATTCCTTATTATATTCTGCATAACTGCCAAATTACTGAACATTGGATGCAGTATTCCAAAAATCAGCTAAAAGCAATGAAAAAGAAGAGAAAGTATGAGAAGGGCTCCTCCCAGTTCCAGCACCCTTATCCTCCTCCACCACCTCCTCCTGATGCAGGTGCAGGTGGCAGCTCTGCAAGTCAAGCCCCATCTAGAAGCCAGGCTCCCTACCAACCCCATGCCAGATCATACCAAAGGGAAAGCCAGCCTAGGGGTTCTTATTCCAGGAGAGGAGGATACAGGGGAAGTCAAAGAGATATTCAGGTTTATTCTAAAGGGCATTCCAGGCAGCACCCATACTCCAGGGGAGGACATGTTTCAGCTGACACTACTTCTGGTCCATTCCCCTACAAGCTAAGAGAGACAGTGTCTGCTAGGCCTCCTCAAGATAATTCTTCCAACAGGTATGAGCCACCTGTACCATTTGAGGACCCTGAGAAGAATCCTGTTGCTTGGACTGCTAGGATGAAGGAGTTGGCTGCATTAGATCAGATAAAGAAGGCCAAAGAACAAGGGCTAGACACTTCCAATATTTCTACCATGTCAGAGCAAAGACAAAAAGAGCTAAAAAGATATGCCTCCAGCAAATTCTTTGATGCAGACAGATATATGGAGTTGCATCCTGCTGCTGTGGTTCCCAGGACTTCAAAGCAAACATACTTGGGTGCAGCTGATGACACCAGGTCCAACAAGGAAGCCTTAAATCCAAACAGAGAAATCAAAATGGTTAAAGGCAAAGAGAAGAAGTAACTCTGTAAGGTGACAATCTTTGGTTTTTCTGACTGCTATCTGGATGCTATATATATATATATCTCTGTGATGTTTCTGCAATGTCTAGCTGCTGTTGTTTTTATGCTTTTCTGATTGTATGATGTTATTTGAATTTCCAAAGTCTGTAAATAGTAATCCTAACCTAAATAGGGGGAGATTGTTGGAACACCCTATTACTTATTTGGGTCAGGATCACTATGTATCTAGGAATCTGTGTTTGACCTTCTGTATAGCTTAATAGGTCAATTAGAATTGAGTCTAAGGGTTAGAAGTCTAGGATTGGAAGCTGCCCTGAAGACCAAGTTTTTCTGTCTGGAGACCAAGTCTGATCGTCGAGCTCCGCACGACGATTCGTCGAACTCAGATCGACGATCGTCGAGCTCAACTTCGGCAGATTGTCGAGCTCCACTCGACGATCGCTGAGCTCAACTTCACAATATCGTCGAACTCCATTCGACGATCGGTGAGCTCAGTTCGACGATTTTGACTCTGTATTGGATCTTTATCTCTGAGCTCAGTTCGACGATCTTTGAGCTCAGATCGACGATTATTTTTGCTGCTTGAGTTTTCCAGTTCGCTGAGCTCAGCTCGACGATAGCAGAGCTCAGTTCGACGATTTCAGATAACTTCCAGAATTCAAATTCAAACCAGTTAGGAGTTATTATGCAATTAATTCAGAAGATTTGCTAGCCGTTTTCATTTATTTCTGGACCAAGTTTCAAGGGATTTTTCAAGGAATAATTCTGTGGACTTTCCTCTAGAAGAGATTATGCAATTAAGGATGCAATCAATGCAGGCCAACGGCTATCTTTGACAGAGTAATATTCTATTCTGGCACAGAGAATAAAAGATAGAATGTTTTTGAATGAAGAGAGATGATATACAGAGAAAAACAAGAAGAGGACACACAACTCAGAATACAGAGACTCTCTCAATCTTCTATCAAAAAGAATTCTGAAGAACACTCATCAAAGAGATCAAGTTTTCAAAAATCATCAGATCTCTTCAGCTCTCAAAGTGTTCAAGGCCAACATCATTTCAAGACTCCAGACACTCAACATTTCAGCCATTGCTGAAATCATCTTTTGCTGGAGTTCTAACTTTGAAGGCCTATCACCCTCAGCAAAGCTTTTCTTCCTGAAGATTTCAAGGACTCAGGGGGAGCTTTGACATCAATCCACATAGTCTTCTCAGTTGCTTGAGAAAGAGAAGACTGCCATCACTCTCTCACCCCCACTCTGTAAAGGGTTTCTCAAACTCCCTTCAAAAGTTTGAATCTGGTTTTTGAGCACCTTGTCAAAAGCTCATTGGTGGCAAGACACCTGATCAAAAAATCTGCTTTGGTTTTTGAGCACCTTATCAAAAGCTCATTGGTGCCCAGGACACCTGATCAACTCATCCTGCAGTGGATTCCTACCTAGGGTGGTAGAAGAGTGGATGTACCCAAGTTTGGGGAACCACTATATTTCCTTGTGTCCTCTGGCTCTGCTTGTTTACTTTTTGTTTCTGGCCTTGATTTGTCTGTGCTTAGTTTTTGCATAGTTTAGTTCTGTGATTAGATTTATATTTGCTTCCCTGTTCACACATAATACAACAATTGTTGTAAAAGCTTTTAAAAAGTTTTAAAACACCATATACTATATTCACCCCCCCTCTAGAGTATATCATATCTAGTTGCACTTTCACATAAGATTGTGGAGAAATTGGGAGATTAGATCTATATGGTATAGCTCATATGTTGAGTTGAAAAAGGGTTTAAAATATTCCAAGTCAAAAGCGTCGAGTGTGTCGAGACCACTTAATGCCTTTGTCGAGTTAAGAGTTGACTCGTTGAATGGTGGCATTGAGTGAGTTGAGTGAATTCAACGATTCGTCAAGTCAAGAAGTTGATACGTCGAGTATTGAATGCCTTGACTCCATTCAACGATTCATCGAGTCAAAGTGTTTACTTGATGGATCTGAGTCTTAGGCGTTGAGTGCTTTGAGTTCACTCAATGCCATTAGACGAATTTGGTCTTAGGCATTGAGTGCTTTCAGTTCACTCGACGTCATTAAACGAATCTGGCCATAGGCATTGAGTGCGTTGAGTACACTCAACGCTATGGCGCAGAAAGCATTGACATTGTTGTGTCCATTCAATGCCTTCATTGATGTCAAGTGTTGATCCGATTGGAGGTAGGCATTTTGTTCCTCATGTATCCTATGGATACTCGACAATTCATCGAGTATATAATGATACTCGACGATTCGTCGTGTATGCAATAGATACTCGACGATTCGTCGAGACAAGTGTTGTCTGGTCAAATTTCTGGATTCTAAGTCTGGGTCTTCTGATAGCGTCTGGAACTTTTCTATTCATTCCTTGGGTATAAATAGTAAGTGTTTTAGGGTTTGTATATAGATCTTGGTCCAACACACGAGCCGTCAGTGTGCGAAAGACCGCTAACCCTAGAAACCCGATGGAAGCGTTCTGCCGATTTCGCCGCCGATCCCGATCCCGGTGAGTGTCGGCGCCGCACTTCTCTAACAGATCTAGCAATCTGTAGATACACTGAGTGTCCTCTCCCGACCTAGTGCTTGTGCGACAAGTTGATGTGGGTTCTCCCGATCGTGTGGACTATCTATAGAGACGCAAATATAATTTCTGCGCTCAGGACTCAAGCCGCCAGTGCTCGGCTGAAATTTCTGGAGCATCTTGGTTGAGTATAGACTCAATCCCTCAAAGGTAATTTTAATTACCGCATGCTTTACTTCTTGATTCATGAATATTGTCAGATCCGAACTTTTTGGGTTTTATTATTCTTCTATTTCCGCTGCGCGCACAAATGTTGTGCCTTCTAGTAAAACCCAACATCTTATGCCCAGAACAATCGCCTTATGGTAGCGTCAACGCACGGGTCGACCGGTACTAAATGATGCCTATTTTGCCGGTTAAACCAATACCATTCATGTCAACCCAAAATAAATAATATAAACATAAATCAAAATTGCACACTAGTATAAGTCCAAACAAGTACAACAATAATAACAAGCTACAAGCCTTTTTAATATCAGAGTACACAAGATTGTCCAAAGGGCTACAACATGAGTCTCTCAAAACTCACATTAGTCACCGACGACAGCGAAGGTATCATCGTATCAGGCCCCGTCACCCTGTGTAACGCCCCTGATTTTTCGATGTTTATTTTAATTAATTTAGTGGCTTTTTTTTTGACGTCGGAGCGTTACGTTGACGCGTACTTGACGGGTACCGTTGCTGGAGCGTGGCATTTACTCATTGGTACCTGTGGTTTTAACTTAAAATATTAGCTTGGCTAATTTCTAGTGTGTTTTTGAGATATCTCTTGCGAGCCGGGTTTGTTTTGAAACTAGGTAGAACCTTTTTGGGATAGTTTGGTATTTTGGGCATCAAAGAGTTTTTACCCAAGTTTGGGTTGTCAGATTTCGATTTCGACTTTGCCATTGGGTTCGTAGCATCGATATTTAGCAACGGTGTGAATTTCGTAGAATTTCGAGTTGTTTTGAGTTTCGGGTCGTTTGGACGTTTAGTTAGTAATTAAACATAATACAATATTATATTTACTTATATAAATATAAATAGTTAACGATGTGACTGAAACTCTACTCATCATCTTCATCCCAAGTCGTCATGCTGTTTTGCGAAAGAGAAGTGCGACGAAAATTTTTAGGCTTTCAGTCGCCGATTGTAGGAGCTTTGGTGCTCGAAATCGTCATTGGAGAGTATATTGGGACTGCTCTCATCGAGATCTACGTGTGTGCGGTATGTTTTTCCCGTTTCATAAAGTTTTGGGTGTTAGGGAATTCGTTTTGACCTTCTTTTTCCCGAAAAGTTTCAGGAATCGTTGCCCAGGTGTTCTTGCGGCCAGATCCTTGAGGAGAAGCACTTGCGTGGCCGGTTTTCGAGCGATTTAAGGTAAGTGGTGATTTCTTCCCCTTGCCGAGTTCATTTATTTGTGTTCCTTATTGTTTTCTTCCATTCTCTCCTTAAAAAATAGGAGCAGTGTAGGGTTCGGCCGATCTACTGGGTAGTGTAGGTTTTCCGGCCAACTTTTTTAACTTCATTTTTAGGTAGGAGACAGCCCAAGTATAATCCGTCGAATAAGGATTTAATCTAGTTAGGTTAATAGGTCGAGTAGATGACTGTTAGTCTAGTATAAACCGTCGAGTATAAGATAGTTAACTTAAGTCTAGTTTTCGTCGTATATAACAGTCCGCCTAAGTCTAAATTCATCATATAAGATTGAATAGAATTCATCGGCTAAAGGTTGGTTTAGTTCAAGTAAAATTCGATGAGTATTAGCTGGAGTAGAGTCAAATTCGTCGAGTATGGTGGGGATTGCCTGATTAAAATTCGTCAAGTATGGGTCTTGGATTAAGTCCAATTCGTCGAATAATATAGGCGTTGAGTGGAGTCAGATTCGTCGAGTAATCTCGATGAATTTGCTGAGTATTAGCCTTTGGCGTTGAGTATAGTCTTAGCGTTGAGTGATTCTTGAGACTAAGGAAAATTCATCGAGTATTCTTGAAGAATCCATCGAATGCCAGTCTTGGCGTTGAGTGAATTAGACTTGGCATTGAGAGCATCGAGTGATCTGTAAGTCTAAGTCAGATTTATCGAGTAATCTCAACAAATTCGTCAAGTATTAGTCTCGGCGTTGAGTTATTCTGCATTAGTTGAGTATTAGGGGTTGAGTTCGTCGAGTTATAGACTTTGCATTTGAAAGTTGTTTAACTGAAGGTTAGCTAATCGCCTAGAGGGGGGGGGGTGAATATGTCTTTGAAGTTTTATTAGTTCTTTTGTTGATTTCAAATTAATCTATCTAGAGCTTTTACTTAGATCCTGCAATAAGAAAGAAAATAAGCACTACATCAAACACACAAAGATTTATAGTGCTTCCCCAATTGGTTACATCCATTTTCCCTCCCACCTATCCAACTGATTTGTTGGACTAGGCACAAACTCCACCAATATGCTCCTCAGAGCTTACACTTCAGGCCCTTAGCCTTATACATAGATTCTTCACAGAATCCAAACTCAGAACCACAAGGGTTCCTACCTCAGATCCCTGCAGAGCTCCTACAGCTCAGTGATCCACTGATCACCTACCTACCCCATATTTTTAAGGCCTACAACTCAGGTTCTTCAGCCCTACAACTTTAGGCACATAGCCCTACTCTCATAGTGCTGCAGCACTACTGCAACTCAGTACCCTTCCAATTACCTACAGCTCCGCCTCCTCCAAGGCCTACGACTCATTGACACACTAATTCTCTATAGCTCAGTGACTCTCCAGTCACCTACCTCAGGCACAAGGCCCTACACTCAGGCTGGGAGGACAGCCCTACCTCAGATCCACACTTGGATCCTACCTCAGAGAACAACACTCTCCTACCTCAGGAAATTAATCCCTACAGCTTAGATCCACTTTTGGATCCTACCTTAGTACCGTAACAGGGCACCTACCTCAATGACTAATTAGTCACCTACCTCAGGCACAAAGTGACCTACACTCAGATTCAGATAAACTGAATCCTACGGGAAGTGAATACAAAATATTTAAGAAAAATAAAACAACTTACTTAGAGATAAATCTCTGATTCTACCTTGTTGGACTGAGAAGATATCAGTCCAGCACTCTTGCTATAGAAGGAATTAGTTCTCTTCTACAGCTAACACTTTTCTGCTGCATAGATGAACAGAGCTATCAGCTGGCTGAATGGATGAATCAGCTTCTCTGTTCTGGAGAGAACTATCTTGCTGAACTTGTTGAGCTTCAGCTATCTTCCTTTTCCTTCTGGCTATCTATGTTGGACTTGAGTTTTCAAGCATAATGGGGAAGAAGATGTCCAACCGCCTCTAGTTTTCTTGTTGTATTTTCTTCGTTTGTTCTTTGTCGCCCTAATCCCCTTTTCTTTTTCCTTTTTATATGCACTAATTTGAATCAACGACACAAATGTGTGTGGGCCCAGCCAAGAATTGGTGAGCCCCACCTCCTTCAGAAAAGGACAAAGCAGCTTTCGGCACCACTACAGCTTTCCCGCAACGGCTATATGTAAGTTGACTTTGATAACGTCAGCAATGGTCATCACCATTTGGACTTGGAAAATATTTCAGAAATCCATAAAGCGTTGAGTGATGTTAAGTCACTCAACGCCATCTGTCTTGGCTTTCAACGCTTCTGGACATGTGAATTTTCTCTGGATTTATCTCAGCGGTTTCTTATTAACAGCTGAGATAAGCTTCTATCTCAGTGCTTTCTGTTTCAGCGGTCTCAGTAGTTTCTTATTAACAACTAAGACAAGCTTCTATCTCAGCACTTTCTGTCGCAGCGGTCTCAGTGGTTTCTTATTAACAGCTGAGACATTCTTCTGTCTCAGTGCTTTATTCTCAGCGGTCTCAGCGCTTTACTCTTAACTGTTGAGACAAACTTCTATCTCAGTGCTATATTCTCAGTGGTCTAAACGCTTTCTTCTCAGTTATCTCAGTGCATTCTTCTTAGCTATCTCAGCTGTCTCGGCGTTTTTTGCCTTAGTCAGTTTTTATGGCTTTAGCTGTGTTCGACAATCTGTGTGCTGAGCTCGACGAACTCTGATCTTCTCAGCAGTATCAGTGCTTTTCGCCTTAGTCAATTTTTCTGGCTTTAGCTCGACAAGTGTTGAGCTGAGCTCGGCGATCTGTAAGCTGAGCTCGACAAACTTCATGCTGAGCACGATGAACTTTGAATCTTGAGCTATTCAGCTTATCCCAAGGAATGTTGAGCTGAGCTCGACGACCAGCGAGCTGAGCTCGATAAACTGCGTGCTGAGCTCGAGGAATTTTAAGTTTACTACCGAACTCATTTTTCTTCACCTGTCCAATCAGGGACTACCTTCATGCATGAACTAAAGCACACATAAAATACATTATGTGTGTATGTCATTGCCCCGTTTGACTTCTTACAAATTTGGGATATTGGGATCAATAGACCCAACAATCTCCCCCTATTTGAAGAAGTAAAAATAATACAGGTCATTGACAACACAGCATATTCATCATAGACAAAATTTAACATTAGTAGAGTGTAGAAAATTTACCAGATTACCATATTTCTCTAGCCTATTGAGAATTACTTACTCCCCCTGACATGCTGCAATAAATACTATTTCACCTGTCTATTACTCTTACCCATTTGACTCCCTTTGACTTTATCCTCCCCCTTTTGACTTCTGCAATAGGGAGCATTATGTGGGATTTTTCTCCCCATATCCGTCTGGAGTAGATCTTCCACTTTAACTCAATCCGGTTCAGCTCTCTTCAAATTCTATTGGGCTAGCTCCCCCTCAACAGTTGCACACTATCTTCATAATATGGAGGAAGAGCATGTTCTACCTGTAGAATAAATAGTGCAGCTTATGGTAGAAGAGAGAATTGCTACACAAGATTCAACATACCCAATTCAAATTTGAAGGTGTTGAACTTGGATTCATTTAGTAGCTTAGTGAAGATATCAGCCACTTGCTTGTCTGTGGAGAGAAACTCAAGGGTGATGTCTTCCCTTTCCACATGTTCTCTAATGAAATGATACTTAATTTCTATATGCTTAGTTCTACTATGGGAGACAGGATTCCTAGCTATAGAAATTGCACTAGTAGAATCACAAAGGTGTGGAGTTCTACTTATCTGAATATTGTAGTCCTGAAGTTGATGCTCGATCCACAGCAACTGAGCACAGCAGCTTCCAGCTGAAATATACTCTGACTCTACTGTTGATATTGTAACACTCGTTTGTTTCTTGCTACTCCAAGAGACAAGCCTTCCATCTAGAAATTGATAGGAGCCTGAAGTGCTCTTCCTGTCCTCCTTGCAGCCTGCAAAATCTGCATCTGAATGACCTGTCAGTTCAAATTCCCCATTCCTGGGGTACAATAGGCCAAGATCTGGGGTGTCCTTAAGATATCTCAAGATTCTTTTCAGATAATGTCAGGCCTACTTGTAGTGAGGTAGAGAAGGGAGCCAACTATACCTTTATACAGAGTTTGATCAATAAGCTTCACTGGATTATCTTTGCCTAAAGACATACTTGAGATCATGGGATTTCTTATGTTGGAAGCATTCTCCATGCCATATTTCTTGATTATCTCCCTAGTGAACTTTGACTGGGATATGGATAAACCATCATCAGTCTGTTTTACTTGGAGTCCCAAGAAAAATTCAGTTCACCCAAACTACTCATCTTAAACTTCCCCTGTATAAGTTTTGCAAACTTTATGCAGAGGTTGTCATTAGTAGAGCCAAATATTATGTCATCAACATGAATCTGAACTAGGATGATCTTGCCCTTAGATTCCCTTAGGATAGGGTTTTGTCTATCTTCCCCCTTGAGAATTTGTTCTCATTAAGGAAGGTAGACAATGTCTCATACCATGCTCTTGGGGCTTGCTTGAGATGATAAAGAGGTTTCCTTAGTCTATATACAATAGTAGGAGAGTTAGAATCTATAAAACCTAGAGGCTGCTCTACATAAATCTCTTCCTTCAAGTCTTCATTCAGGAAGATAAACTTTACATCCATCTGAAATATCTTGAATCCCTGGAAGGCTGCAAATGCAAGGAACATTCTGATTGCTTCCATCCTTGCAACTAGGGCAAAAGTTTGATCATAATCAATCCCCTCTTCCTGTATATAACCTTTGGCCACCAGTATAGCTTTATTCTTTATTACAATGCCATTTTTATCAAGTTTATTTCTGAAAATCCACTTGACTCCAATGGCATTGTGTCCATCTGGTCTGGGAACCAGCTTCCAGACCTTGCACCTTTTGAACTGGTTCAGTTATTCTTGCATTGCACCAATCCAGAATTGGTCTTGATTTGCTTCTTCAAATTTCTTGGGCTCTTCTTGTGACAGGAGGCTGGAATAAAGAGCTGTGGTGAGACTCCTGCTTCTGGTCTGTACACCTTGGCTAGCCTTACCTATTATCTGATCTAGAGGATGATCTCTCAGATATCTGATTGCTGGGGGAAGCCTGACTGCTTCCTATTGATTATCATTTTCTTCAGCAGGTTGGTCTTCATTTCCAGCTTGACTGTCCTGTGCTTCCTCTAGACAGCATCCCTCTTCACATTCTTCTTACATAGTTGGGTCTTTATCTTTGATGGAGAGGTTTTCCATCATGACTTCTGTACCTGCAGAGCTAGGCAAAGAGCTTGACAGCTCACTGTCAATCATGCATGACTCATCAAACACTACATGGACAGATTCTTTTAAAACTTGATTTGTCAAGTTATAGACTCTGTATGTCCTACTATTATTGATGTACCCAACAAAGATCCCCTCATAGGATTTGACAGCAAACTTAGTCCCTTTTGACTTACCATTATTCAGGATGAAACACTTGCAACCAAAGATCCTGAAATAGGATATATTTGGTTTTCTGCCCTTCAAGATCTCATAGGGAGTCTTCTTGTTGCCTTTGGTGATAGAAGCCTTATTGAGCACATTACATGCAGTATTAACTGCCTCAGCCCATAAATATTCAGGGAGAGAAGTGTCACTCAATAATGTTCTCCCAGCTTCTATGAGAGTCATGTTTTTCCTCTCAGCTAACCCATTTTGCTGGGGTGTTCTTGGAGAGGAGAATACTTGATGAATCCCTTGCTCTTCACAGAATGTAGTCATGACACCAGACTGAAACTCAGTTCCATGATCACTTCTCATTTTGACCATAGAGCATGCAAACTCATTCTGAATTTGCCTGACATAATTCATGATGATTTTAAGGGTTTCATCCTTTCTTCTAAGAAAGAACACCCAAGTAAACCTGGAATAGTCATCAACCACCACAAGGGTGTAGACATTCCTACCTAGACTATGAACAGGCATAGGACCAACCAAGTCCATATGCAGGAGATACAAGCATCTCACTGAGTCCTTGGCCCTAATGCTCTTGAAAGAGATCTTAGTCTGCTTACCCTTTTGGTAAGCAGCACAGATACCCTCCTTGGAGCATTTTATTTTGAGACCATTCATAACTAGCTCATCACTGAAGAGCTGATCAATGGTCTTATAATTCAAATGAGACAGTCTCTTGTGTCGTTGGACACAATATGAGACTTTGTCATTTGCAATTAGGCATATAGGGGAACAATAATCTAAGCAAGAAAAGTTTAAGCAATAGACATTCACACTCCTAATGCCTGTTAAGATGACACTTTGGTCACTTAACCTCTTCATGTACGTGGAACTTATCCTAGTGGAAGGAAATATCATAACCAAGATCACATAGTTGGCTTATGCTTATGAGGTTGTGTTGCAACCCCTCCACATAAGCCACCTTGTGATGGTGATTATGCGATTTGACATATTACCATAACCTATGGTTATCCCCTTATTAGAGCCTCCAAAGATGACCTTGGTGTTGGAACACCCTATTACTAATTTGGGTCAGGATCACTATGTCTTTAGAAAACCTGTTTTTGACCTCCTATATAGCTCTAAAGGTCAATTAGAATTGAGTCTAAGGGTTAGTACTTAGGTTTGGAAGCTGCCCTGAAGACCAAGGATTTTCTATTTGTAGACTAAGTCATATCGTCGAGTGCAGTACGACGAATCGTCGAACTCCAATCGACGATCGTCTAGCTCAACTTGGACAGATCGTCGAACTCCATTCGACGATCGCTGAGCTCAACTTCAACAAATCGTCGAACTCCATTCGACGATCTGCGAGCTCAATTCGACGATCTTGACTCAGTATTGATTCTCTATCTCTGAGCTCAGTTCGACGATAGTTGATCTCAGATCGACGATCTCTGTTGCTGTATAAGTCCAAATCGCTGAGCTCAGTTCGACGATAGCAGAGCTCAGTTCGACGTTTTTCTGATGAGTTAAAGGATTTTTCAAGATTCAAATTCAGATCAGTTAAGGAGTTATTCAGCAATTAATTCAGAAGATTTTCTAGCCGTTTTCATTTATTTCTGCACCAAGTTTCAAGGGATTATCAAGGAATGTTTCTTTGGACTTTCCTCCAGAAGACATTTGCAATTAAGGATGCAATTAATGACAGGCCAACGGCTATTCTTGACAGAGGATGATTTTCTATTTAGTACCAGAGAATAAAATACAAGATTGTTTCGAATCTCTCCATCATTCAGAACACAGATCAGAAGAGACAATATAGACAAGAAGAACAAGAAAAAAACATTCTCTGTCTCAAAGAATTCATACAAGAACACACATCCAAGGAGATCAAACCTTCTGAAATCTTCTGATCTCTTGTGATTCAAGTGTTCAAGGCCAACATATTTCAAGACTCCAGACACTTAACATTTCAGCTGTTGCTGAAATCATCATTTGCTGGAGATCAACTTCTGAAGGCCTATCACCCTACAACAAAGATTCATTTCCTGAACATCTCAAGAACTCAGGGGGAGCTTTGACAACATAAAATCCACATAGTCTTCTCAGCTGCTCTGAGAAAGAGAAGACTTCCATAACTCTCTCATCCCCATCTCTGTAAAGGGTTTCTCAAACTCCCTTCAAAAGTTTGAGCTTGGTTTTTGAGCACCTTGTCAAAAGCTCATTGGTGGCAAGACACCTGATCAAAAAATCTGATTTGGCTTTTGAGCACCTTATCAAAAGCTCATTGGTGCCCAGGACACCTGATCAACTCATCCTGTAGTGGATTCCTACCTAGGGTGGTAGAAGAGTGGATGTACCCAAGTTTAGGGGAACCACTATAGCTCCTTGTGTCTTCTGGCTTGCTTGTCTTTATCTTTTGTTTCTGGCTGTGATTGTTTTGTGATTAGTTTAGATCTGTGATTAATTTCTATTGTAGGTTATTTTGTGATTAGATTTAATAGTTGCTTCCCTGTTCACTCAGATTACAACAGTTGTTTTAAAAAGTTTTCAAGCACCATATACTCTATTCACACCGCCTCTAGAGTATATCAGATCTAGCTGCACTTTCAACTGGTATCAAAGCCAGGTTGGTTAAACATATTACACCTTGGTTTTTACACATGCTAACACCTGAACCCAAAGATCCCTAGTTAGATCTGCTTGCTGTAGATTTTATTATTAGATTATTGCTTCACAAATCATGGCCCAAAACAAAGATTATGCTAGCACCAGACCTCCAGTGTGCAATCTATCCAAGTTTGCACTTTGGAAAGCAAGGATCAGATTATACATGAATTCTATTGACGAGGATATTTTTAATTCTGTTTTGATAGTGTGGAAACCACCCGTCACCACACATCTTCCCAAAACCCCGAGGTGATGGTAAGGGGGGACGGGGGTACATGAACACAAAGGATCGCCTACTGCAGGCGATGTGGGACTAACCCCAACCACAGGACCGCGGGGATATACCGCCACACAAGGGGGACCACCGGGGTCAACACCCAGACCTGGAACGCGATGGGGAAAGCCCAAACATGCGGTCCCACACACACGTGTCCTGCTGGCTAATATAATCTCAACACACCCCCGCAGCAGGACAACCTGGCTCTGATACCATGTGGAAACCACCCGTCACCACACATCTTCCCAAAACCCTGAGGGTGACTTACGATCCCCTTTGTCATCAGCGTAACTCGCATCTGAGTATGCTTCAACCCTCAGATGACCATTCTTCTGAAAGAGTAATCCTTTCCCAGGCGCTGCTTTGACATATTCCAAGATCTGGCAGATTGAAGATGACACTCCCGAGGAGCTTGCATAAACTGGCTCACCTTGCCAACAGCATAGGAGATGTCAGGTCTGGTTACCGTGAGATAAATGAGTTTTTCCACCAGACACCGGTACCTCGAAATATCAGATAGAAGAGGCGAGTCATCTGTCCAAGTTTTGTCTTCTCCAGTAGTCATAGGACAACGGCCAGGTTTAGCACCTGTCAATCCTGCCTCCTTTAAAAGATCAAGGGCATACTTCCTTTGGGAAAGAACCATGGAGTTAGGCTTCCTTGAGATTTCAATCCACAGAAAGTACTTTGGAGATCCCATATCCTTTGTGACCAGGTGTTGACGGAGGTGTTTCTTTGTCAATGTTACCCCCTCCTGGTCATTGCCAGTAAGAAGAATGTCATCGACATAAACCGCAAGAACAACCATACCAGAGGCGGTTTTCCGAACAAATAAGGAGTGATCGGCCGAGCTTCGTGTAAAACCAATGGCCGCAACAATGCCGCTAAAATTGTCAAACCAGGCACGCGGACTTTGCTTGAGGCCATAAATAGCCTTCTTCAGTCGGCATGCACGTGTCTCCCCCTGAGCAACATACCCCGGAGGTTGCTCCATATAAACATCTTCCTGTAGATCACCATAGAGGAAAGCATTCTTAACATCCAGTTGTGAAATTGGCCAGTCCCGGTTGACAGCCACATAGAGAAGGACTCGTATGGTGCTGAGACGAGCAACAGGAGAGAATGTATCGAAATAATCAACACCATAGGTCTGAGTGAATCCTTTAGCCACCAGGCGGGCTTTGTAGCGATCCACACTGCCATCAGGGAGGAATTTCACAACAAAAACCCAGCGACAACCAACAACATCTGTGCCAACAGGAGGAGGAACAAGAGTCCAGGTACCCCGTTCAGTCAGAGTAGCGATTTCTTCATCCATATCAGCTTTCCAATGCGGAAGGGTAAGAGCTTCCTGATAGGAACGAGGGGTGGAAGTAGAAGAAATAGCCAGAGCAAAGTCCTTGCGAGCAGGTGTCAGACGATCATAGGAAACAACAACAACAAGAGGATGCTGGGTACAAACCCGAACCCCTTTGCGAAGGGAAATGGGAAGGTCCAGGTCAGCAGGTACCTCAGTATCCGGAGCATCCGTGGTGGAGAAAGCTGGCCCGGGAGAAGAGAGAAACGACAGTGAAGAGGAGGAAGGTGGAGGAGGAGGATCAGGGTAAGATGGTGGATATAGTGGAGATGGTGGAGATGGGGAGGTGGCGGAACAGTAGCAGGAGTGGAGGGAATAGTGGGGTTGGTGAGAGAAGGAGGAGTAACAGGAGTAGAGGAAGAAGCGGAAGAGAAGTAAGATGCATTTTCAAAGAAGGTAACATCCGCAGAGACAAATTGTTTGCGGGTGACGGGGTCAAAGCAACAATAACCTTTCTGAGTGGGAGAGTAGCCTAGAAAGATACATTTGGTGGACCGAGGGGAGAGTTTTTCGCGGGTGGTAGAGGGAGCATGCACAAATGCGGTGCATCCAAAGATACGGAGAGGAAGAGGAAAGGGTTCTTTGCCCGGATAGAGAATGGAGAAAGGAGTTTGACCATCGAGAACAGTGGAGGGAATGCGATTGATGAGATAGCAAGCGATGAGAACAGCATAGCCCCAGTAGGAGCGAGGGACATGCATTTGCGTAAGCAGAGTGCGAGCGACATCAAGGAGGTGACGGTTTTTGCGTTCCGCCACGCCATTTTGTTTGGAGGAGTAAACGCAACTGGTTTGACGAATAATCCCATATTGCATACAAAAGGAGGAAAAGGCTTGACTAAGAAACTCTTATGCATTATCCGAGCATAAGACTTTAATGGAAATGCCAAACTGAGTTTGAATTGAATGATAAAAGGATGTACATATATCAAAAAGTTCAGAACGGTCTCGTAAGAGATAGACCCAAGTACAGCGAGAAAAGTCATCAATGAATGTAACAAAGTAAGAACTACCCCGCCCAATGGTAAGGGTAGGAGCAGGACCCCAGATGTCAGAGTGGACAAGATCAAACGGATGGGTGGATCCACGAGCTTGCTTGGGAGGAAAGGAAGAGCGGTGATGCTTGCCAAGTTGACATGCGTCACAATTAAGAGGAGGATGTTGGGAAGGGAGGTGGGGGAGAAGTTGACGAAGAAGGCAAGGGGGGGCATGACCAAGGCGAAGATGCCATTGGCGAAGATCTGTAGAGGAGGAGGAGAAGGTAGATAGAGCAGAGACGTTGTCGAGGAAGTAGATGCTGCCACTCTCAGTCCTAGTAGCAATCTTCCGTCGGGAGGCTGGATCCTGAAAAGAACAAGAGGTAGGAGTGAATGTGACGGAGCACTGTAGTTGCTTGCATAAAGAGGTAACCGATAATAAATTGCAAGGAAACTGGGGCACATAGAGGGTATCTACAAGGCAGAGAGACGGAGTGACTTGAACCATGCTCGTCCCATTGACCGGGGAGGGAGAACCATCCGTAACGATGACAGGGGGCAACCGATCATGCGTGTCTAGATGAGAGAAACAGTGAGGATTGCCTGTCATATGATTGGTAGCACCAGAATCGATCAACCAGCGTCCGCGAGTAACAGTGTGGGCACTACCAGAAGAGATGACCACCGAGGCGGACGGCGCGGAGGAAGTGGAGTCCATTGAAGAGAGACAGCGAGAGCAAGCCGCGGCGGCTAAAACAAGTCACAAGCCGGGCGGACAGAAGCAGGTCGCTCGGCTAGGAAAGCCGCAGGCAGGAGAAACCAAGTCAGACGACAAAAGAGAGGCCGCAACGACTAGTTAGCACGAGCGGGTAGAAGGAAATAGGTCGAGGCGACTAGTAAATAGGCCGCAGCGACTAAGAGGAGCAGCGGGACAACCTGGCTTTGATACCATGTCAAAACCACCCGTCACCACACATCTTCCCAACCCCGAGGTGATGGTAAGGGGGGACGGGGGTACATAAACACAAAGGATCACCTACTGCAGGCGATGTGGGACTAACCCCAACCACAGGACCGCGGGGATATTCTGCCACACAAGGGGGCCCATCGGGGTCAACACCCAGACCTGGAACGTGATGGGGAAAGCCCAAACATACGGTCCCACACATACGTGTCCTGCTGGCTAATATAATCTCAATAGACAGTTTGTCCAAGACCTCCAGAGAACTCAAGTACAAATGTTGTTCCACCTCCATCAGGAACAGATGCTGATATCAAGAAATGGAAGGTTGCAGATGCAAAGGCTATGAACATCTTAGCCCAGACCATGTCTGATGACATCTTTCAAAAGGTGGCTGAATGCAATTCAGCAAAGGAAATTTGGGATAAGCTCACTGAAATAGTGTCAGGATCAGCTAATGAGAGAAAGGACAGGAGATCCCACCTCATATCTCAATATGAGAACTTCAAGAAGGGAGAAACTGAATCAGTTGGAGATATGTATAACAGACTCAGTCTGATAGTTAATGAACTCAAGACCTTAGATAAAGAGATCTCACTAGCTGAACTTAATGATAAAATCCTAATGTGCTTCCCAAGCACTTGAGATTCAAGAATCTGGCCAATCAAGGATGCCAGAAGTTTGAATGAGATCACCACAGAAGCCCTTTTGGGCAAGCTCAAATCTTATGAGCTGCTCATTAAGAACAGAGAAGAAGAGCAGAAGGCTGCCTCACTAGTCACAAGAAAAGAGAAGACAATAGCCTTCAAAGCAACTGAAGTTCAGTCTGAAGACAAAGTCACAGGAAATGGTGAACTGCTCTGTCTGTTGGCCAAAAGATTCTACAAGATGGCCAGAAAGGACTTCAGAAAGAGATCATACAAGGAGCATGATAAGCTAAGGTATGATAAGTCCAACAATAAAGAAATTGTTTGCTTTGGTTGCAGGAAACCAGGGCACATTATACCTGACTGTCCAGAAAACAAAAACAAGGACAGAAGGGACAAGAAAGAAAGAAGAAAGGAGAAAGATTTCAAGAGGAATGACAATGGCAAACCCTCCTCAAGCAAAAACAAACACACAAGAAAGGGATTTGTTGCTGAATCCTGGAGTGAAACTGAAGAGGAGTCAAAATCCTCATCCAGCTCTAGTGATGATGAAGATGATGCAGAAGAGGAGTTATGTATGATGGAAATCAATGCCTCTCAACATAATTCAGATGAAGAGGACTCAGAGTCAGATTCAGAGACTCAACTTGAAGAAGACCAGGTAATTAGTTCATTTAATTTCAATTCAGAGGACTTTAAATCTGAGTTTAAAGTATTATGTTTAGACCTGCTAAAATCTGAGAAGGAAATTATTTCTCTCAGAAATCAATTGTCTGAACATAATACCTTAAAGTCAAAAAACCTCAAACTCTCTTAGGAGTTGGAGTGTTGTAGGGAGCAGATAGCTTCACTGAACGGTGAGCTATCTGAGGCCAAGAATCTTGAAGAATCCCTTAATGGGAGAAGTATCAAGCTGATGGACATCACAAGCATAGTGAACTCTAGATTTAATAGTACACTGGGCTTGGGTGCTTCATCCAACCAACCTATAGTTCTAATAACCCCAATCAAGTTCATTTCTGACAAAGGGAAGGGAGTTGTAGAGGTAGCTAGGAAAAATTCTGATCTGCCTAAGAAAACTAAGTCCCAGCAGAAACTGTCGAACGGAGCTCGACGATTGCCGAACGCAGATCGACGATCTCAGGCAAAATCGTCGAACTCAGGTCGACGATCTCGAATTCCTGAACTCTGCCATAGTCGACCGTCGAACGGATCTCGACGATCTGACCCAAGATCGTTGAACGCAGCTCCACGATCGTCGAACAGAGGTCAGAGCTCTGGAAATTCTTTCAAGGGCAAATCAAAATCCAATCCTAGGGGTCCTACATCCCAAATCTTTAACCCTTATAATGAATGGATTATACCTCCAAGAAGATATTATCCTGAAGGTTATAAGAGTCAACCTGGGATGTCTTTCATTTCTGAGTTTAAAGGTTATCAACCTAGGCCCAAGGTAAACTGCGTCAAAAACAAATGAATTATTTTATGTGCAGGTGAAGACCTATCCAACATCAAACCAGCAATGGTACTTGGATAGTGGGTGCTCTAAGCACATGACAGGAAACAAGGACAACCTCACATTCTTTAAAGCCAAGCTTGGACCCAAAGTTATCTTTGGTGATTCAAACTTTGGACAAACTAAAGGATATGGTGCAGTCCAGATTGGACCAGTAACATTTAAGAAGGTAGCTTATGTGGAAGGACTGAAGCATAACTTAATAAGCATCAGTCAGCTGTGTGATGAAGGCTACCAGGTGACCTTCAGCAAAGCATTATGCAAAATCAAGTCAGAGGACAACACAACTGTGTTGACAGGTAAAAGGAAAGGTAATAGCTACCTAGTAGATTTTCTCTCAACAGATGTAGATATTTGCCTGTTCAATTCTGTCTGTAGACCTAATATTTTATGGCATAAGAGACTAGGACACTTAAACCTTAGAACTATTGCTAGGCTATCCAAGGACAACCTTGTTAGAGGACTACCTTCTAGCCCCTACAAGAAGGAAGGACTTTGCAGGGCCTGTCAATTAGGCAAGCAAACTAAAAATAGTTTTAAGTCACTTAATAAGAGTGATTCACCTAGGATCTTGTATCTGTTACACATGGATCTCTTTGGACCCATCACAGTACAAAGCCTAGGAGGGAAATCTTACACTTTAGTAATTGTAGATGACGTCTCTAGATTCACTTGAGTGTTCTTTCTGAGGAAGAAGTCTGATAACTTTAAGTGTTTGACAGAGTTTCTCAAATGTATACAGATTGAGTTCAATACTCACATTTCCCTGATCAGAAGTAATCATGGGACAGAGTTTGATTCTCTTCTTATGCAAGAGTTCTGTCAGAGTGAAGGGATCAGGCACACTTTCTCAGCTCCTAGAACTCCTCAACAAAATGGGGTAGCTGAAAGGAAAAATAGAACCCTTATTGAATCTGCCACTACATTATTGTCAGATGCTCATCTTCCTCTATCCTTTTGGGCAGAGGCAGTGAACACCTCCAACTATGTGCTGAATAGAAGTTTGATACATAAACTAAAGGGAAAGACTCCCTATGAATTACTCAAAGGGAAGAAACCTAAAGTTGATTATTTTAGGATTTATGGCTGCATTTGTTATATACATAATAATGACAAGAAATATTTAGCAAAATTTCAAGCTAAAGCCGATGAAGGAGTGTTTCTGGGATACTTCATGATCAGTAAGGCTTATAGGGTTTATAATAAATCATCTCTAAAAATTGAGAAATCTGTTCATATATCATTTGATGAATCTAACATGTCTTTAAAGGAGAAGAACAGTTCTATCATAGCACCTTTGTAGGAACATTCTCTTATTGAAGACTTGAACAAGTTACAGGTTACTCAAAAAGAGGAAAGCAGTGAAGATGAAGAAAGTATTCAACATATTGAAGAAAAACAACTTGAAGAGCCAGTTGTTGTACCACAAGAGGAAACAACAATACAGGTTGGTGAACAATCAACACCCCCTGTTGATTTAGTAACATCAAGAGACCATCCAATTTCCCAAATAATTGGAGACATCTCAGCTGGTGTGCAAACCAGAAATCAGGTCAACCAAAACCTGTTGCACACTTGCTTCCTATCTCAAATTGAACCTCAGTCCATTCAAGATGCAGAGCAAGATCCACACTGGATCATTGCAATGCAAGAAGAGTTGCATCAATTTGAAAGGAATAAAGTTTGGGAACTAGTGCCAAAGCCTAAGGATCACTCCATTGTTGGAACAAAGTGGGTGTTCAGAAACAAACTGGATGATCAAGGAGTAATTGTAAGGAACAAGGCAAGGCTAGTTGCTCAAGGATACTCTCAAGAAGAAGGCATAGACTATGACCAGACTTTTGCACCAGTTGCAAGATTGGAAGCCATCAAAATATTTTTAGCTTATGCAGCACATGAAAGATTCAAGGTATATCGGATGGATGTCAAAAGTGCATTTCTAAATGGAGACATCAAAGAAGAAGTATATGTCAGACAACCTCCAGGTTTTATCTCTCCAACTTATCCTGATTATGTCTTTAAGTTGAACAAAGCATTATATGGTCTCAAGCAAGCTCCTAGAGCATGGTATGAGACCCTAGTATGCTTCCTTTTGGAAAATGGATTTATAAGGGGTAGAGTAGACCAAACTCTTTTCATTAGAACCCATAAGTCCCATACCTTACTAGTACAGATTTATGTAGATGATATTATTTTTGGTTCTACTGATTCAAAATTGTGTAGAAGGTTTTCCAACCTAATGCATTCTAAATTTGAAATGAGTAGCATGGGTGAGCTATCCTTCTTCCTAGGATTGCAAGTCAAACAACATGCTGAAGGCATCTTTATTTCTCAAACCAAGTATGCAAATGAATTGGTTAAGAAATTTGGTATGTCTGAAGCATCTTGCATGAAAACACCCATGCCTACCAATGTTGTATTGGATGCTGATGAACATGGAAAACCTGTTGATCAGACAATATATAGAGCAATGATTGGCTCTTTACTGTACCTTACAGCTAGTAGACCAGATATAATGTTTGCTACATGTATATTTGCTAGGTTCCAAGTAAGCCCTAGAGAGTCACACCTAACACTAGTAAAGAGGATTCTCAGGTATGTTTAAAGTTGTCCAAATCTAGGTCTCTGGTATCCAAAAGATTCAACATTTGATTTAACTGGATTTTCTGATGCTGATTATGCTGGATGCAGAATTGACAGGAAAAGCACCAGTGGAACTTGTCAGTTCCTTGGTGACAGACTTGTCTCTTGGTTTTGTAAGAAACAAACTTCTGTGACAACTTCAACTGCTGAAGCTGAATATATGGCTGCAGGCAGTTGTTGTTCACAAATCTTGTGGATTCAAAACCAACTCCTAAACTATGGCTACAACTTAGAGAAGTCTAAAATCTTTTGTGATAACACCAGTGCTATTTATATAGCTCAAAATCCAGTTCTCCATAGTAGGACAAAACACATAGAAATTAGGCATCACTTCTTAAGGGATAATGTTGAGCAGCATAAAATTGAACTGCAATATATCCCCACTGATTTACAAGGGGAGATATTTTCACCAAGCCCTTGGATGAAAAGAAATACACCTTCTTCCTAAATTAGTTAGGAATGTTAGATGGAGGAAGTCTACAATAATATCCAAGATTTTAAAAGTTTAAAAATTAACCAAGACTAGACAAACATCTTGATTTTTCTTAGTGTCTAGAGTGTTTTTCTGGTCTCTGAACTGCGCTCGACGATTTTCCCCCAGATCGTCGAACGGAGATCGATGATCTCCGAAATCGTCGACCTGAGTTCAGCGTTTCTCAGATAGTCTGAACTATCTCTTCCGGTCAACGATCGTCGAACGATGCTTGACGATTTTGTTCTCTAAACGATCGTCGAACAGAGCTCGACGCTCTCCAATATCGTCGAACGAAGATCGACGATATTGAAGACTCTTCAAATTCCTTTAGAAGCCCCGATCGTCGAACTGAGTTCAACGATCTTTCCTTTTCTGCGTCGAACCCTAATATAAAATTCATTTTTCGCCGTCGTTCTCCTTTTGCGCTTTCGATTTCTTTGCAAAAATTCTCTTTCCCTCCAAACATCTCTACACTTGGTCGTTTTGTTTGTTGATTTTTGCAGGTAACAATGACAGTCTCTGTTGTGTTCTCGCCGCAATGAAATTTGATGCCGGCTTTGACATTGACATGGAGTCTTTCAGCACAACTGATCAAGTTTTCCAGGATATTTTGGAGTTGTTCAAGGAGCAGAAACTTGCTACAATCATGACCACCAGAATCAAACTTGTTGCTGATGAGATCAAGGAGTGGGTCTACACTGCCCACAACCAGGATCAAAACACCATAGTTGGATCAATTTCTGGCACCCAGGTACCCTTGACTCCAGCTCTTCTGACAGAAGTTTTTGAGTTAAGTTCTGGTATAGATTCTGCTGTTCTGTCTGGAGAGGAATTTGCTGATCTACTTGCAAGAATGGGTCACTGTGAAGCTAACCCTAGCAAGCTGCTGAAGAAGAACCTAGCTGTGGAGTACATGTTCTTGGCTGATGTAGTTGGGAAGGTTTTGTTGGCTAATCACTCAGCACATGATACCATTTCTAGGTATCAGCTATGCTTAATGGGAGCCATAGTGGACAAGAAACAGTTGAACTGGGGAGAGGTCTTCTTTGACCTGATTAAAAAGAAAATAAATAAGAATTTTGTGAATTTTGGGAGGATTCTAGGCCTCTTTCTGCAGAACAGATGCCCTACTCTGCTTGTATCATCTGGGATACATATTAATGCATCTAAGAGATTGTCATGTGCCCTATTTGGCAAATGGGACAGGCAGATCACCAAGCCCAGCAGGCCCTCTTCAAGCACACCTTCAGGCACCAGGACTATAATTGTCACTTCCCCTCAAGTCTCTGCCCATGTAGATGACTTGCCTGCTGCTGCCTCTCCTCCTCCTCCAATTCCATCTCCTCTAGTTCCATCCACCATTCAAACTCCATCCACTATCATCATCTCCAGCCCTTCTCCAACATCAATACCATCTCCAATTCCAACTCTACCAACAACAGAAGAAATCTTCCATCCATTATATTCCTACCCTCAACCAGACATTGCCACATCACCCTCCATTCCCTCCTTCAATCTTATTGATGATTCCTTTATGGATGATTCACCCTCATCTCCTACTGAGCTACCCTCCTCATCATCATCTTATCAGGAACTTCTACAAGTGATCATTGATCAACCCACCTTCAAACCCTCTATCTCAATTCCACTGTCTTCCATCTCCATTATACCCACACCTCAACCATCACTCCTACCATCCACCAGCTCTCCACCACCATCACCAGTAGCTCCACCTCCATCCTCTACCTCTGCTCACATCCCTGTTGAGCAAGTAGATCTTCCAGCCCTAGCTGACAAGATTTATGAATTGCTAGCCCCCAGGCCATCTCTTCTTTTGGAGACCTCCTTGGCTCCATTACTCCAGTCAGTGGCAGCTCTTTTTGCCAGGCTATCCTCCCTCTTCCCTCAGGCAACCCCTTCATAAGTGTGCCTTGATCCAGCCTTATCTGAATCTAGGCAGGGGGAGATGCCTTATGAAGTGAGCTTGCCTGCTGTTTCTTCAGTTATTGTTGTTGCTGCTGCTATTGTTCTTCAAGCTCCAGTTCCCCCTCCAGTTGCAGTCTTCCCAGTGGACATCAGGTCCTTACTTTCAGTATTTGATTCAGCCTATTTCAGTTGTCTTCCAAAGAGAGTTGCTGTCCACCCATCAGAGGATTTGTCCAAGGCCATTGTGCCCTTCTCTAGCTGTGACCTCAGCATTATTTATTCTTTTGTCAATTCAGTATATGCTGCTGCTACTCCTGCTGAAAGCATTGTTGATGTTTCTGATGCTGCTGCCCTTCCTGCTGAAAGTTTTGTTGATATTATTGCTAATACTGCTGATGAGTTAATCTCTAAGGATATGCAGATGACAGAGGCACATGATTTTGAGCCTTCTGTGTTTGCTGATGATATTCCTGATGTTGCTGATATTGTTGCATCTGAAAGTGTTTCATCTGAAACTATTACTGCTGCTGCTTCAACTTCTGTTACTAGTGATGTATCTGTTGCTGCTCCAACCACTGCTGCTACATCTGCTTCAACTCAACTTCAGAAGGATTACATGAAAAAGATTGATGCTCTATATGATGAGCAAAGTTCTGAAAGTGATGAATTCAGGACTGATTCTGATGACTCCTCTGCCACTATTGCCAGAAAGATAAAGGCAAGGAGCAAAGCCATGAAAAGAGTACCTCCAGCCAAAGTCAAGGACAATAATGACATTCCATATTACATTCTTCATGACTGCCCCATAACTGAGCACTGGATGCAGTATTCAAAGAACCAACTTAAATCTATGAAGAAAAGAGGAAGTATGAAAAAGGATCTTCCCAGTTTCATCATTCTCATCCTCCTCCACCACCTCCTCCTGATGCAGGTGCAGGTGGAAGCTCAGGTGCTCAACCCTCTGCCAAAAGCCAAACCCCTATCAGCCTCATGCTAGATCTTATCATAGGGGAAGCCAGTCCAGGGGTTCTCAATCTAGAAGGGGAAACTATAGAGGAAATCAAAGGGAATTCCAAGTTTATTCAAAAGGTTATTCAAGGCAACATCCTTACTCCAGGGAAGGACAAACCTCATCAGACACAACCTCAGGTCCTTTTCCCTATAAGCTAAAGGAATTAGTTTCATCCAGACCTCCTCAGGATAATCCATCCAATAGATATGAGCCACCAGTGCCCTTTGAGGATCCTGAAAATAACCCTACTGCTTGGACTGCCAGGATGAAAGAGCTTGCTGCACTGGACCAAATTAAGAAAGCTAAAGAGCAAGGCAGAGACTCCTCCAACATCACTACATTGTCTGAACAGGGAAAGAAAGAATTGGAAAGATATGCTTCAAGTAAATTCTTTGATTCAGATAGATATATGGAGCTGCATCCTGAAGCTGTAGTTCCAAGGCCCAAACAGCAAACCTCTTTAGGTACAGCAGATGACACAAGATCCAAAAAGTAAGCCCTTAACCCCAATAGAGAAATCAAACTCATAAAGAGCAAGGAGAAGAAATAACTATGTAAGGTGACAATCATTTTGACTTCTGATTTCTGTCTGGGATGATATATATCTGTGGTTCTGTTATGTCCTGCTTATTGCTCTTCTGTTTTGTTGCTTTGTATGCTGTTATTTAATTTTTCCAAGTACTGTAAATAGTAATCCTAACCCAAATAGGGGGAGATTGTTGGAACACCCTATTACTAATTTGGGTCAGGAACACTATGTCTTTAGGAAACCTATTTTTGACCTCCTGTATAGCTCTAAAGGTCAATTAGAATTGAGTCTAAGGGTTAGTACTTAGGTTTGGAAGCTGCCCTGAAGACCAAGGATTTTCTGTTTGTAGACTAAGTCATATCGTCGAGCGCAGTACGACAAATCGTCGAACTCCAATCGACGATCGTCTAGCTCAACTTCGACAGATCGTCGAACTCCATTCGACGATCGCTGAGCTCAACTTCAACAAATCATCGAACTCCATTCGACAATCTGCGAGCTCAGTTCGACGATCTTGACTCAGTATTGATTCTCTATCTCTGAGCTCAGTTCGATGATAGTTGAGCTCAGATCGACGATCTCTGTTGTTGTATAAGTCCAAATCGCTGAGCTCAGTTCGACGATAGCAGAGCTCAGTTCGACGTTTTTCTGATGAGTTAAGGGATTTTTCAAGATTCAAATTCAGATCAGTTAAGGAGTTATTCAGCAATTAATTCAGAAGATTTTCTAGCCATTTTCATTTATTTCTGGACCAAGTTTCAAGGGATTATCAAGAAATATTTCTTTGGACTTTCCTCCAGAAGACATTTGCAATTAAGGATGCAATTAATGACAGGCCAATGACTATTCTTAACAGAGGATGATTTTCTATTCAGTAGCAGAGAATAAAATACAAGATTTTTTCGAATCTCTCCATCACTCAGAACACAGATCAGAAGAGACAATACAGACAAGAAGAACAAGAAAAAAACATTCTCTGTCTCAAAGAATTCATACAAGAACACACATCCAAGGAGATCAAACCTTCTGAAATCTTCTGATCTCTTGTGATTCAAGTGTTCAAGGCCAACATCTTTCAAGACTCCAGACACCTAACATTTCAGCTGTTGCTGAAATCGTCATTTGCTGGAGATCAACTTCTGAAGGCCTATCACCCTACAGCAAAACTTCATTTCCTGAACATCTCAAGAACTCAGGGGGAGCTTTGACAACATAAAATCCACATAGTCTTCTCAGCTGCTCTGAGAAAGAGAAGACTTCCATAACTCTCTCATCCCCATCTCTGTAAAGGGTTTCTCAAACTCCCTTCAAAAGTTTGAGCTTGGTTTTTGAGCACCTTGTCAAAAGCTCATTGGTGGCAAGACACCTGATCAAAAAATCTGATTTGGCTTTTGAGCACCTTATCAAAAGCTCATTGGTGCCCAGGACACCTGATCAACTCATCCTGCAGTGGATTCCTACCTAGGGTGGTAGAAGAGTGGATGTATCCAAGTTTAGGGGAACCACTATAGCTCCTTTTGTCTTCTGGCTTGCTTGTCTTTATCTTTTGTTTCTAGCTGTGATTGTTTTGTGATTAGTTTAGATCTGTGATTAAATTTTGTTGTAGGTTATTGTGATTAGATTTAATAGTTGCTTCCCTGTTCACTCAGATTACAACAATTGTTGTAAAAAGTTTTCAAGCACCATATACTCTATTCACCCACCCACCCTCTAGAGTATATCAGATCTAGCTGCACTTTCACTTGGGTCTATTCTTTACTGTAGTGAACTCCTTCAATAACTCCTTTTTTCCATTCATGTACCTGAAACATCCACTATCAAGTACCATTTAGGGGAATTGGTACTTGAACTAACCTGAAAAGAACATAAATCACCTTACCTTAGGACCCCAATTTTTGTTGGGTCCTAGGTTCACATTAGTCTGAAAATAACCACGCCTTCCTGCAGAATTTCTGACGGGTTGGCAATCTCTGGACACTGAAGGATTGTGCCAGCAATCTACAGCATAGTGGCCCACTTTACCATAACACCAGCACTCATAGATATTGTATCTCCTTTTCTATTTGGGACCAGCATTAGGCAGTACTGCTCCCTGAACAGTGGGGAGATGTGCTCCTCTATACTTTTGTCTTCTTTCAGTAGACGTTTGACTGAAGGACAGTCTTTCAGCTAGCTATTTTGGTCTTTTTTGAGAACCACCAGCTACATGTATCTTTTCAGCTAACATGCATCTTATAGTATCTGAGATTGCCATTACAGCCATGCCAGAAGACTCACCTTGAGTCACTACTTTTGCTGGATGATTTTGATTCACTCCAGCAGTATTATCTTTGTGTTTTGGGGCTGGGGCACCAAATACATGGCTATATCTTCCACCTTGGCTAGGGCCACATTGGTCCATACCAGTGGATCTATCATTCTCCCAGTGAGTATAATAGCTTTCATGGTCATACCTGTTAGAAGGCAACAGAACTTTTTGAAAAGGAATTTGAGGCAATGAGGCTAGAGGCACAACTTGTGCCTTACCTTTTCCCTTTCCTTTTGGATTGGAAGGTCTATCAGGTCCCTTAAATCCTAACCCTTTCTTACCAGCTTGGGTAAGGTGGGTGTCAATTAAGGGCAGCACAGTGTTTGGCTTAGAAAATTTGGTCACTAGTAATTTCTCATTTAAGAGATCATTTTCAAGTTTCTGGATAAGTTTCTCATTTGAGACTCTTACCACAGACTCATTGTTAATGATCTCCTTGAGCTGGGCTGCTTGTGCAGCCATGTCAGTGAGGGTTTTTTCTTGGTCTTCACACTTGCTTTTAAGACTAAGAAGCTCTTTTGCCTGTCTCTTGGCAAGTAGCTTGCACCTCTTGAATGGCTCAAGAAGTTCTCCATACTTGGCAAGTATAGAGTTGGCATCATACTCGGAGTCTGAATCCCCTTCATCACTTGATGATTGAGCATCAGAGTGTGAGGCAGCCTCATGACTTGAAATAAAAGGTTGTGATTTAACATGTACCTGAGTTTGACTAAGCTAATCCTGTCTACTCTCTTCATCTGTCATTTCCATCAATACATGGCATTGAGTATCTTCTTCTTCATCTTCATCCACCTCTGAGTCACTATTTGAGTGAGACAGAGGAGCCCTGGTCCCTATTCTAGCAGTACGGTATTCCTCAGGTTCCTCTTTAGTAACAACAATAAGCCCAAATGTAGTCTTCTTCTTCTTCTTCTTCACTGTTTGAGCCGAAGGAAGAGTCAGTCCAGGTCTTTTCCTTCTTGGCCACAAGTGACTTCTTTTTCTTCTTTCCCTTGTGGCCCTTCTTCACTCATTCTTTTCTCTTCACTAGGCAGTCATCAACTACATGCCCAGGTTTGCTGCGGCAGAAACAAATAACATTAGAGGAAGAATATTTGTTAGAGTTAGAAGCAAACATGTCCTCCTTAGAGGATTTCCTTCTGTGTTGTGAGGAAGAGGATGGCCTTTTGTTCTTTCAATGCCCCTTCTTCATGAATTTTTAGAATTGCCTGAAGAAGGCAGCAAGGTCCTCATCAGATATATGGCTGTCAGAGGAACTGGTCCTTGAGCTCTCAGATTCTGACTCAGCAGTTCTCCTGACTAGAGAGATCTTCATTCTGCTCCTAATTGAAGCATCAGCTCTGAAGGCCACAGATTTCTCCTTGCTTTGTGACATATTGCTATTCTCTTCTTCTTCCTTCCTTGTTGCAAGCTATATCACATAAGACAGTAGCTTTCCAAACAGGGTTGGAGGTGGAGTGTCAGCTAGCTTGCCCATCTCCCTGATGGCACAAATCTTTGTGTATCAATCCTTTGTAAGGGACTTGAGAAATTTGTCATTCATCTTATAGGTGTTGAAGACCCTTACATATGTTCTCAGCTCATTAACAATTCTGAAAAATCTTTCAAAACTTTCAGTAATGCCCTCAGACTTTTCTTGTATGAAGGCCTCATACTCTTGCTTGAGCATGGATTTTCTATCATCCCTCACCGCTTCTGAACCCTCCATGAACACAATTAGGGTGTCCCACATCTACTTGGAGGTCTTGCAATGCACCAGATTCTGGAATGTAGAATCATCTACTACACTGGCAATGATATTTTGAGCCCTCTTGTCCATTGAGGGAAGGAGGAGCTCATCTTTATTAACTTCTTCATAAGACTTAGGAGTCTGGATGTTGGCATCCAGAACTGAGATCTTCATAGGGATGAAAGGTTGCTCTTTAACTATGATGTAGATCCTAGGGTCAGCAGCTTCCATGAATAGCCTGATCCATTCCTTCTAGAGGCCAAACTGTTCCTTTCTGTAGATTGGTAACTTCATGGCCTCCAGTTCTTTGTAGTTTACACCAGACCTTATCCTTATTACTTGTAGCTAACCTTGGAGGTATACTAATATTGTTAAATCCTTTTTGAGTAACCTCCCTCCGATACCACTTGAAAGTTGCTTAACTGAAGGTTAGCTAATCACCTAGAGGGGGGAGTGAATAGGTCTTTGAAGTTTTATTAGTTCTTTTGCTGATTTCAAATTAATCTATCTAGAGCTTGTCCTTAGATCCTGTAATAAGAAAGAAAACAAGCACCATAGCAAACACTCAAAGATTTATAGTGGTTCCCCAATTGGGTACATCCACTTTCCCTCCCACCTATCTAACTTATTTGTTGGACTAGGCACAAACTCCACCAATATGCTCCTCAGAGCTTACACCTCAGACCCTCAGCCTTATACACAGATTCTTCATAGAATCAAAACTCAGAACCACAAGGGTTCCTACCTCAGAGCCCTGTAGAGCTCTTACAGCTCAGTGATCCACTGATCACGTACCTCAGCCTTATTTCTAAGGCCTACAACTCAGGCTCTTCATCCCTACAGCTTCAGGTACACAGCCTTACTCTCAAAATGTTGCAGCACTCCTATAACTCAGTAGCCTTCCAGGTACCTACAGCTCAGCCTCCTCTAAGGCCTACAACTCAGTGACACACTTGTCACCTACAGCTCAGTGACTCTCCAGTCAACTACCTCAGGCACAAGGCACTACACTTAGGCTGGGAGGACAACCCTACCTCAGATCCACACTTGGATCCTACCTTAGAGAGCAACACTCAAATACCTCAGGCAATAAGCCCTACAGCTCAGATCCACTCTTGGATCCTACCTCAGTACCCCAATAGGGTACCTACCTTAGTGACTAATTAGTCACCTACCTCAGGCATAAAGTGCCATACACTTAGATTCAGATAAACTGAATCCTACAGGAAGTGAATACAGAATGTTTAAGAAAATAAAATAACTAACTCAGAGATAAATCTCTGAGTCTACCTTGTTGGACTGAGCAGATATCAGTCCAGCACTCTTGCTGTAGAAGGAATTAGTCCTCTTCTATAGCTAACACTTTTCTACTGTATAGATGAACAGCAATCAGCTTGCTGAATGGATGAATCAGCTTCTCTATTCTGGAGAGAACTATCTTGCTGAACTTGAAGAGCTTCAGCTATCTTCCTTTTCCTTCTGGCTATCTTTGTTGGACTTGAGCTTTCAAGCTTAATGGAGAAGAAGATGTCCAGTCGCCTCTTGTTTTCTTTTTGTATTTTCTTCTTTTGTTCTATGTTGCCCTAATCCCATTTTCTTTTTCCTTTTTATATGCGCTAATTTGAATCAATGACACAAATGTGTGTGCGCCTAGCCAAGGATTGATGAGCCCCACCTCCTTCAGAAAAGGACAAAGTAGCTTTTGGCACCACTGCAGCTTTCCCGCAACGGCTATATGTAAGTTGACTTTGATGATGTCAGTAATGGTCATCACCATCTGGACTTAAAAAAATATTTAAGAAATCCATAAAGCGTTGAGTGATGTTAAGTCACTCAACACCATCTATCTTCGCTCTCAGTGCTTCTAGACTTGTCAGTTTTCTCTGGATTTGTCTCAGCGGTTTTGTATCAGTGCTCTCAGCGGTTTCTTATTAACAGCTGAGACAAGCTTCTGTCTCCACGCTTTCTGTCTTAGCGGTCTCAGTGGTTTCTTATTAACAACTGAGACAAGCTTCTATCTCAGCACTTTCTGTCTCAGCGGTCTCAGCAATTTCTTATTAACAGTTGAGACAAGCTTATGTCTCAGTGCTTTCTTCTCAGCGATCTCAGTGCTTTATTCTTAACTGCTGAGACAAACTTCTGTCTCAGCGCTTTATGCCTTAGTCAATTTTTCCGGCTTTAGCTGCATTCGACGATCTATGGGCTGAGCTCGACGAACTCTGATCTTCTCAGCAGTCTCAACGCTTTTTGCCTTAGTTAAATTTTCTGGCTTTAGCTCAACAAGTGTTGAGCTGAGCTCGACGATTTGTAAGCTGAGCTCGATGAACTTTGAATCCTGAGCTCTTCAGCTTATCCCAAGGAATGTTGAGTTGAGCTCGACGACCAGCGAGCTGAGCTCGACGAACTGCGAGCTGAGCTAGACAAATTTTGAGTTTACTATCGAACACATTTTTATTCACCTGTCCAATCAGGGACTACCTGCATGCATGAACTAAAGCACACATCAAATACATTATGTGTGTATGTCATTGACCCATTTGACTTCTTACAAATCTGGGATATTGGGATCAATATACCCAACAATGTTGAGTGATATGGTTTTGGTGTCGAGAGCATCGTGTGTTGGCGAGGCTAAGTCTAAAGCATCGTGTAATCTCAATGAATTCGTCGAGTATTGTCAGTTGGCATTGAGAGCGTTGTATGAAGGTGTTGAGTGAAGTAAAATCGTGGAGTTAAGTCCAGGCACTGAGTGGACTCAACAAGGCGTCGAGTATACTCAACGAATTTCTATGGACTTAGTTAATTTCACTAATTTGTCGAGTATCAATGTAGTTACGTTGAATCATTGAGTATCATTAAGAAAGTTGATTTTGTCAAGTATAATTCATCGTGTATCTACTGTATTCGTCGAGTACGCTCGACGAATTAGTATTGACATAGTTTTTTCCCCGAATTAAGCCTAATTCATCGAGTTTGGGCCTTAGATTGAATTTCAGGATTTTCTTCCTTCTTGTCATTGGAGAAGCCTGATGTTTTGATTGGGGTTTTATGGGTATTTATGGATGTTTAGGTAGGGCCCATGGTTGGAAGTGGATAAAGGACCACCAACCTGGTGCCGGCTTGTGAATCATTACATTTAGTTGTTGTTGATGTTTTCTCATGGACTATTAGGTTGTGTTAGAGCTTGTTTCCACCACTACAGTGCCTTTTTGAGATGTTTGGATTGTTGGGTTGTGTTGGACCTTGTTGCCACCACCACAGTGCCTTCTCGAGAAGTTTGGGTTTGTTAGTTCGTGTTGGACATTGGGGCCACCGACTTAGAATCGTTTTTGCCAATGTTAATGATTCACATGTTTAGAGATGTTCAGTCTCTTTTCTACCTATTGTATAGACATGTGTTGGATGCTTACTTTTGCATATTTTATCGAAGCATGGCTTCATTCCCCAGTTGGTGCATCTTCACTTACTCTACTGTTGAAAATTTTATCTAACTTGTTATAGTCTGACTTTTTAGCTGAGGTTTATCAAACATTAATGTGGTTAGGGTTGGTAACCCCTTTTTGCTTTCTTTGATTATTATCTATTGTTGAATTTATTTGCCACTTATATATTTTTGCTGAGATATTCTTTTCTTTGGAATGTCTCGGGTTTGAAGCGGTAGCTGATTAAGCGGCTAGGTTTGGTGGTTGCTAGTTTTCTACTATTATTATAGGCGTCTTTTCCTCACCAGCGTGAGGTACTGTTGTTGTTCTGTTGATTAGTTCAGACATACTTGCTTTTTCTTTTGGTGGGTTCGTGTCAGGTTGCTGACGCCCACCAGAGTTTTTATATTGTTAAGATAACTACTAGCTGCTTAGTCTTTCTTGATGACTGATTGGTTTTACTTGCTCTCTAGGAAGGTTTTATACTAGGTTTGCATGTTAGTTATTTTAAAAGTATAAAGGTACTATCTCATGCATAACATTGCTTTAAACCAAAGTCACTATATTTTAACTAATGTAAAAGCTATTTTTACACTATAATAAACCTAGAGGTATGCATATTATGAGTTGTCCTGTTTAGATGTTTAAGCTCATGTAGGATGTTAATCAATATAAACCAAGTATTTTCCATAGTATATATTCATATTTTTGTTTGTGTACTAGTTGATCCACTTAAGCCGATGGATACAGCTATCAAAATCTAACTTAAATTACAATTTTCTTCAAAATAAACTTGAGGATTTCTTATAACTTGTTAAGTTCGAGTTCTTGCTTGAGCGCCTGCAGTTATCCCCTGCACAGCATGACATCACGACATACATTTTTCTCTTACTCTGATATATTAATTAATGTGCAAAAAATGCTGGTGTAGCAGTTGGTATCATAGGGTTAGGTCGTTTGACAATTGGTCGAACAACTATATCTGGTTAGTTTTAGATTGACCTGTTCCATTTCATACACACATCGAAGTGTCAACAGTACGACTTGGCTAAAACATCAACACTACACTCATAAGCATGATAAGAAGTATACGGGGCATATTATGTAATATGAGATGCATAATATGTGTTTGTATATGGATCCTCATAGAAGGAAACATGTGGCTGTTATGTAGTATGGTATGCATAACAATCATCACATGAATACACATTAGATTTTTTGGTTACATGTGATATTAGGTAGTATGGGATGCATAAGATTTCATATGTATGTCGCTCATAACATGCATTAAGGCCTTTGTTAGATTGCATAGCACAACATCCATGACATAACATAACATTAGCATATGTGCCAAGCTAAAGATATACATGATGACATACGTACAAACATGGATTTAAAACAAAAAGAATGGTAATTCATGCATCCATGGTTTATGCACATGAGTCAATAGGATGACAGTATATCATCCTAAGATTAAACTTGACATCATTATAAAAAACCCAAAGCAAGTTAGCAGCATGAGAAAGTATCTGTACATTTATGGTCTGAACTATATTATGTTGTTCTAGCAATTAAGCTAGGATTTGATTGGTTGTTCGTTATATTTTTAGGATTCCGCCTAAGCGCGTTGCGACGAGAGAGACTCCTCAGTCTGAGGGCGAGTCATCTAGTTTGCAGAGTGAAGCAATGATTGAGGGACTGCTGTAGAGCAATGAGGCTCTATCTAGGCAGATGGTGGAGATACAGTCGCAGATCCAGGCGCTATTGAATGTTGTTTCAGGATAACAACCGAGAGTGCAGGACCCTGCTGCAGGTCAAGCTGTTCTCATTCCTCCCGCTCCTTTGGTGCCTCCAGTCCTACTACCACTAGAGATCAACTTTATCTCACACTTTCAGCGACTAGGACTCCTACCTATGATGGTAGAGACAATTTATGGCTTTGGTCGATTGAATTATCGCAATCAAGGAGATGTGTTCGTACTCTGGGATTTCTGCATACTAGAGAGTTATGGTCGCCGCTTATCAGCTTAAGGGTCTTGCAAAGATCTGGTGGTTGAGAGAAGGAGAACCTCATAGATGGATGCTTGGGGGAATCCTTCAAGGAGTTATTGTTGAAGAAATTTCTACCGTCGGTTGAGCATGACTGCTTGTTGAATAACTTCCTGCATCTGAAGCAAAGACAATTCACGGTCTGTGAGTATAAGATTGTGTTCAGCAAGTTGAGCCGGTTTGCCCCGTATTTGGTTGCTTCTGAAGTGTTGAAGTTAGTGACCGGGCGGTCTGGCAGTCTGGCTTGGCGGATTGATGACCGTACGGTTTGGCGGTTACCCTTCAGCGGTTTGGTTGCTGTGTGTTGTTGTCTGAGGTCCAAGCGGTCTAGTAGGTTGTCTTTGGCGACTTGGAGACCGGGCGGTCTAGCGGTCTCCCATGGCGATCTCTCTCTCTGGTAGTAGCCGAGCGGTTAGCCCTTCTGCCTAACCGCGTGGCTTGTGCGGTTTGTTTCTGTATAGTCCGCTTGTGTCATATAATTTTTTAGTCCCACATCTCTTATTTTTATTCTCTCTTCTCTCCTCCATTCTATATAAGGGAGGACATTCCTTTGTAATAGATACCTTTTTCGGATAATAAAGTTTCAGTTAAAACCATTTCAGTTTGTTTTTTTTCGGTTCTTACATGGTATCAGAGGACTCGATCTACTCCTCCTGATTTTGTGCCTTCCCTGTCCGCGCGGCCTGTCTCGCCGGTTTGCACCCTGTCTGCGCGGCCTCTTCCTCTCATTGTCGTTGCCCTCTGTGTGCGCGACTTTTCCTGTTCTAAGTCGCGGCCTCCTGTCGCCGCGAACTGTTTGTCGCTGCTCCTGTTCGTGCGGCCTGTCCTCTAGCCGTTCGACTTCTTCCCCTCTGCTTGGGTCTGTAGCTTGGTCGTGGCTTTTCTAGCCGCTGGTTTCTACCCTCATGACCGCTGCAGCTTTTCTTCTTCCTATCCGTGCGGGTTGTTTCCTAACCGTCTGGCCTCCCTTTTCCTGCTCCTATGGCTCTTTCTGATGCCTCTACTGCCACCACTCCAATGGCTCTTTCTGATGCCTCTATAGGTTCAGGATCTTAGGGCTGAGATTCTTCAGAATTGCCCCTTTTCTGCGGATTTGGCTCAGCAACACAAGCACTTCCAGGAGCTTCTGGTTGTGTGTTATCTGCTCCGGCTTCCTGATACTTATGACATGATCCGCCAGCAAATTCTTGGTGAGGCAGAATCTCCTACCTTAGATGCCACCGCTGCCCGCATCGCTGATGTCACCTCTCTCCTTCAGCGCCCACTTCTGCCCGCTCCTCCTACACCGGACAACTATTCTCATCACACTCAGAGGAGTGGCTCTGGTAGCCGCAGTCACCAGTCCGGCGGCCGTGCTTCTTCCCGCTACCTTTGCTCTCACTGTGGCCGTACCGGACATACTTCCGAACGCTGCTGGACGAAGCATCCCCATCTTCGCCCCTCCGGTGACTCTTCCAAGCCGTCTGCCTCTGTTGTCACATCCTCAGGTAGTGCCCACATGGTGACTCAAGGTAAATGGCTCATCGACTCTTGTGCTACTAATCACATGACGGGCAATCCTCAGTGCTTCTCTTTACTCGAACAACTTGATCGGTTGCCCCCGGTCCTCGTTGTGGATGGTTCTCCCTCCCCGATTCATGGGACGGGAGTGGTTCATGTTACTCCGTCACTACGCCTAGCGGACACTCTCTATGTGCCCAAGTTTCCATGCAATCTATTGTCTGTTACCTCTTTATGCAAGCAGCTTCAGTGTTCTGTGACATTTACTCCGACTTCTTGTTCTTTTCAGGATCCGAGTTCCCATCGGACGATTGCTACTAGGACTGAGAGCGACGGCCTCTACTTCCTCGATAACGTTTCCGCCTTGTCCGCCTTCTCCTCTTCTTGTACGGATCTTCTACAGTGGCATCTCCGCCTCGGTCATCCTCCACCACGACTTCTACATCAGCTTCTACCCCACCTCCCTCGCTCCAGTACTCCTCTCCAATGCGACGCCTGTCAACTAGGCAAGCATCACCGTTCCTCCTTCCCCCCGAAGCAAGGTTGGTGCTCTACTTGTCCTTTTGATCTTGTCCACTCCGATGTTTGGGGACCTGCTCCTACCCGCACCATTGGCCGGGGTAGTTCTTATTTTGTAACTTTTATAGATGATTATTCTCGATGTACTTGGGTGTATCTCCTCCGAGATCGCTCTGAACTTTTAGATGTATGGATCTCTTTTTATCAGTTAATTAAAACTCAGTTTAATGTTTGTATTAAAACCTTTCGCTCTGACAATGCTAAAGAGTATCTGAGTCATGCTTTTACATCTTTTTGTGTGCAACATGGCATTATTCATCAGACTAGCTGTGTTTACACCTCCCAACAAAATGGGGTGGCGGAACGCAAAAACCGTCACCTCCTCGATGTGGCTCGCACATTGATGACCCAGATGCATGTCCCTCGCTCTTATTGGGGCTATGCTATTCTCCTTGCCTGCTACCTCATCAATCGCATTCCATCCACAGTTCTCCACGGGAAAACACCATTCTCCATTCTGTATCCGGGCAAGGAGCCTTTTCCTCTCCCTCTCCGAATCTTTTGATGCACTGCATTTGTGCATGCCCCATCTGCCACCCGTGACAAGTTATCCCCTCGCTCCACCAAATGTATCTTTCTGGGGTACTCCACCACTCAGAAAGGCAACTGTTGCTTTAACCCTGTTCTTCGTCAGCAGTTCGTCTCTGCTGACATTACCTTCTTCGAGAATGCCTCCTACTTCTCGGCTGACTCCTCCTCTCTTTCCCCCGCTTCCTCTCCTCTTCCCCCAGCTTCTGATTCTCCTGCTATTCCCTTCGTTCCCTTGTCTCCTACCGAGATATCCACCCCTCCTCCATCTCTGTCCCCTCTTCTCGCTCCACCTCTCTCTCCCACTTCTCCATCACCGTCTCCATCCTCTCCGCCGCCGTTGCTCTCTTCTCCCGGGCCAGCTCTCTCTGCCACGGACGCTCCGGATACCGAGGGGGCCGCCGACCTGGATCTCCCTGTGGCTCTTCGCAAAGGGGTGCAGACATGTACCCTACACCCCCTTGCTGCTATTGTTTCATATGATCGTCTTACCCCTTCTCGCAGGGCCTTTGCGCTGGCTATCTCTGCCACTGCCACGCCTCGTTCCTATCAGGAGGCCCTTGATATTCCCCACTGGAAGCTGGCCATGGATAAGGAAATGGCGACCCTCACGGAGCGGGGTACCTGGAATCTTGTTCCTCCTCCCTTCGGTACTGATGTTGTTGGCTGTCGCTGGGTCTTTGTGGTCAAATTTGGCCCTGACGGCACGGTGGACCGTTATAAAGCTCGCCTTGTTGCTAAGGGCTTTACTCAAACATATGGCATTGATTACTTTGACACTTTCTCTCCGGTGGCTCGTCTCAGCACCATCCGAGTCCTTCTCTCTGTGGCGGTCAATCGAGAGTGGCCGATTTCGCAGCTGGATGTCAAGAATGCCTTTCTTTATGGTGATCTTCAGGAGGCCGTCTATATGGAGCAACCTCCTGGGTATGTTGCTCAGGGGGAGACCCGAGTATGCCGGTTGAAGAAGGCAATCTATGGCCTCAAGCAGAGCCCTAGAGCTTGGTTTGACAAGTTCAGCGGCATCGTGGAGGCCATTGGTTTTGTACACAGCTCTGCCGATCACTCGCTATTTATTCGCAAAACCTCCTCGGGCCTGGTGGTTCTTGCTGTGTACGTCGATGATATTATTCTCACTGGTGATGATCAGGAAGGGGTAGCCTTGACAAAGCGGCATCTTCGTCAACATCTGGTCATGAAAGATATGGGCTCTCCGAAGTACTTTTTGGGGATTGAAATCTCTCAGAAGCCCAACTCCTTAGTGCTCTCCCAGCATAAATATGCTCTAGATCTTTTAAAAGAAGCAGGATTGACTGGAGCCAAACCTTCCCGATGCCCCATGGCTATTGGAGAAGACAAAACCTGGACGGATGATTCGCCCCTTCTTTCAGATACTACGTGGTACAGGCGTCTAGTTGGTAAGCTCATATATCTCACAGTGACCCGGACCGACATTTCCTATGTTGTGGGGAAGGTGAGTCAATTCATGCAAGCTCCTAAGGAGTGCCATCTATAGTCCGCCTTGAGGATCTTGGAGTATGTCAAAGCAGCGCCTGGGAAAGGATTACTCTTTCAGAAGAATGGTCACCTGAGGGTTGAAGCATACTCAGATGCGAGTTACGCTGATGACAAAGGGGATCACAAATCTACCTCCGGTTTCTGCACCTTTGTTGGGGGAAATCTGGTAAGCTGAAAGAGCAAGAAGCAGTCTGTTGTTTCCAGGTCCAGTGCTGAAGCAGAGTATCAGAGTATGGCATCGACCACTTGTGAGTTAAAATGGCTACGGGCTCTCATGCTGGATTTAGGAGAGGTCTACCACCATCCTCTACCTATGTTTTGTGACAACAAGGTTGCCATATACATCTCCAAAAATCCAGTCTTTCATGAAAGAACCAAGCACATTGAGGTCGACTGTCATTTCATTCGTGAAGAGATTTTGAAATAACAAATTTACACTCCCTTCGTCACTTCTGATAAAGAGCTGGCTGACATCTTCAGCAAGCCAGTATCTACCTCTTTTCTTCATATTTGTGACAAGCTGGGCATGATCGATATATATGCTCCAGCTTGAGGGGAAGTGTTGAAGTTAGTGACCGGGCGGTCTGGCGGTCTGGCTTGGAGGATTGATGACCGCACGGTTTGGCGGTTACCCTTCAGCGGTTTGGTTGCTGTGTGTTGCTGTCTGAGGTCCAAGCGGTCTAGCGGGTTGTCTCTGGCGACTTGGAGACCGGGCGGTCTAGCGGTCTCCCATGGCGATCTCTCTCTCTCTCTGGTAGTAGCCGAGCGGTTAGCCCTTCTGCCTAACCGCGCGGCTTGTGCGGTTTGTGTCTGTATAGTCCGCTTGTGTCATATAATTTTTTAGACCCACATCTCTTATTTGTATTCTCTCTTCTCTCCTCCATTCTATATAAGGGAGGACATACCTTTGTAATAAATACCTTTTTTGGATAATAAAGTTTCAGTTAAAACCATTTCAGTTTGTTTTTGTTCGGTTCTTACATGAAGATAGCAGAGTTAAACGATTTCTGGGTGGTCTTAGGAGTGACATCAAATAGCTGGCTAGCACTTATGGGTCTGAAAACTATGCTGAGGCAGTAGAAGCTGCCCTAAAAATAGAGGCGATAGATAATGCCAAGAATTGAGGCAAGCAAATAAGGAAGGATAATAGGAAGTCTGATGATGGTAAGAACTCTCTGGAGTTGGATCCGCTTCAAAGAAAATAAGCAAGGAGGTATGTAGTTTCTGTGGCCGGTTGGGCCATCCGTTTGAAAGGTGTTTTCAGAGGTTGAGATCTCAAAAGCAGCAGCAGGTGCATGCAACTCAGAGCGCTCCCAAGGGAGATGTGGTTTGTGTCTTGTGTAAGAAGAAGGGGCATGATGATGCCCATTGTTGGAGAAAGGATAAGATCTATTTCCAGTGCGGACAGAAAGTACATTTCAAGTCAAAGTGCCCGTAGACTCAGCCCCCGCTGCAGCCAGTTTCACTTCAGGCATTGTCGCCGCTGCAGCTTTTGGATAAAGAAAAGTGCAAGTTAAATGTGATGACTATGGAGGAAGTACAGACATCCACCCAAGTGATCTCAGGTTAGTTTTTGATCTAGTTTTTAGCTCTTGGCTTTAGTTCGAGGTTTGTTTGTCTAGTTACGAATGTGACTTTATAGGGAAATTTAAGGTAAAGAACTGTTTGGCATGCATTCTTTTCGATTCTGATGCTACCCACTCGTTCGTGGCTAGGACTTTCGTAGAGCGTCATTGTCTGACTCTCGACCTAGTTGGTGATTCGTTGCGCGTTAAGTTTCCTTCTAGTGATTTAGTGGTGTCATACCAAGGTATCCAGAGTTGTCTGATTTGTTTAGGATATTTACTAGTTGTACAACCCCGTATCCGGCGAGTGGGGTCGCCAGGAGACACAGACCGGTCGGCTCCCTTTTTCAAGTCAAGGGCGAGCACCTAGGGGGCTAAAGCTCGGCAGCCTCCGGCTCGCCCAGGCGAGCCCGACAAGTAGAAGGCGAGTAGGGACAGCCGGGCCCGCACTCGCCAAGAGGCGGGTAGGGGCGGCGAGTACCAGCTCCATTGAGAACTCGCCAGGCCAGACACTTAATGTCGTTCTGCCTTGGCGTTGAGAAAAGTCTGCCCAGTCGACTCAGTTCGTCGAACGGAGCTCGGTGTTCGTCGAACGGAGCTCGGCGTTTGTCAAATGGAGCTCAGTGTTCGTCGAGCTCAGTTTCTCAAGAGCCGATCAGCCGGATTAAACGATCTAAGTCCCAAGCAAGCAGTCAAGGGACCGGAGCTCGGCAGCCCCCGGCTCGCCCAGGCGAGGTGATATTACCAGGGGCGAGTAGAGCCGAAGGGCTCGCCCTCGCCGAGAAAAGGCTGGCAAGAGTTAGGCGAGTAGGGCCAGCCAGGCCCGTACTCGCCGCCCCAGACGAGCAGAGGCTTCAGGGGGCCACTCGCCCAGCGACCTATGATGTTCATTACATTTTGCCCCCGCTTGTGTGCCTATAGCCTTTTAGAACAACGGAGTTACATTGTTGGAAGACCCAGTTGGGCTGCATATAGTTGTTCAAAACAGTGGAGGTTGGATATTTGCAGAACCAGTAAACACAGTTTTTAAGCCGAAAATAATTTAAGTCCAAAAGCATTGAGTGGTGTCGAGACCACTCAACACCGCATTGAGTGGCGTTGAGACCACTCAACGCCACATTGAGTGGCGTTAAGTGGTGTTGAGACCACTCAACGCCGCATTGAGTGGCGTTGAGACCACTCAACGCCGCATTGAGTGGCGTTGAGACCACTCAACGTCGCGTTGAGTGGCGTTGAGACCACTCAACGTCGTGTTGAGTGGTGTTAAGTGGCATTGAGTGGTGTTGAGACAACTCAACACTGCGTTGAGTGGAGTTGAGACCACTCAACATCATGTTGATTCCACTCAATACCAACAACAAGATGAAAATACTATCCAAAAGCATTGAGTCCAATCGACGCTTTTTCGAATGACGTCGTGTTCACTCGATGCCTATTAATTAAATAGCATGGAGTTGAGTCCACTCAACACACTCGACACTTTGTCGAGTGGCGCCGTGTTCACTCGACGCCAATTGATTAAAGAGCAAGACATTGAGTCCACTCAACGCACTCGACGCTTCATCGAGTGGTGTCATTTTCACTCGACGCCCTGTTGAATTCACCCTATCTCCTTTAGTCAAACCTAGCCTAACCCCATTCACTCACCACATGTTCTACCCTAAAACCAGTTAAGGGGTCTCGAAGAAAATGGGATGTTTCAAATCCCAATAAACAAAAAAAAATAATTTCGTCCCCGAAATTCATGTTCGGGTCTACGAGGTTTCTATGCACTAGAATTTTAAGAAACTTTCAAACATAAATAAAATATACCTGTGGTGAAGAGTCCCAGATATCATTCCTGCTTCAGATCCATCGGTTGCCAGGTGTGCTCCTCCTGTCTATGGTTGGATCACAACACCTTGACCAAGGGAACCTTCTTCTTCCGCAACACTCGAATCAGTGTATCATCGATCCGGATTGGTTGTAAAAAGACTGATCGATTAGGTACTATCAGGCCTGCTGTAGTGGTAATATGATGCTATGGCTGAAAGAGAGCTCTCTGAAGCGAGGAGACGTGGAATACGTCGTGTAGTGTCCATAACTCTAGCGGCAGCTCCAGTCGGTAAGTTAAGGGACCGATCTGCTCCAGGATTGGGTATAGTCCCATAAATCGAGGGCTGAGCTTCTTGTGCCTTCGCACCCGCAAGACACCATGTACTAGATGTATCTTCAAGAACACCCTGTCCCCCACCTAGAACTCCACCTTCCGATTCCTCGTATCGTAGTACTTGGTCTGCCTACTCTGTGCCTCCAACATCTGAACCCTGATCAGCCGTATCTGAGCATCCATATCCTCAATATAATCTGATCTAAGTGCCCTGGGGTCCTCATCTTGGACCCGAGATAGTGGTGTCCGACACTTTTTTCCGTATAGGGCCTCATATGGTGCCATCCCAATGCTCGTCTGGTGACTGTTGTTGTAGGAGAACTCATTTAGTGGCAAAAGTCTCTCCCTTGCCGCCAGACTGAGCGAAGAAGATGTTTGTCTACCGGATCAGCTCGCTGTGGAGCCCTTTGTTCTCCTCCCTCAGTTTGTTATTATCCTTCTCCAATTCGGCAGCGCGAGCCTCCAGCTCGATGGCGCGAGCCCACTGCTCTCCTGCAGCTTCGGCATCTTGGGAATAAAGGCAATGTATGATTAATATGCGTGAAAAATCCTAAGGGAAAAAGGAAGGGGTTAGCTGGCGCTTACCATCCCGCTGGCGGCTTTTGCGAGAAGGTTCTTAGCGACCTTTAGTCGCCTCTCCAGGTTGGTGACGTTGTCCTTGGCGATGTCGCGCTCCTGCTCGGTTTTTAGCATCTGAAGTTTGAGGCTGAATTCGTGACGAACCACCATATGATGCAGCTTTAGGGCCCGCATCTGGGCTTGTAGACCTTCATGGTCGAGCTGCCGAAGAATCGGGCCCTTGTAGGCCTCGGCATTCTCGTGCCCATACAGGATGAAGCCCAGCGCATAGGCATTCCCAGAGGTGGGTAGACACCCCGACCAGGAGGGATGGAGTGATGAGATGGAAACCCTGCGGGTCTGCTCATCTCATCGTACTATCGGCTCGCCGGCAGAGTCTTGATTTTCCACCAAAGCTGAAAAGGGGGTGGCTCTTCGGCAGACCCGACTCGCGGGCCACAGTTTCTGCTGCAGTAGGGGGAGCGGAGGGCTCGCCACCCTCCTGGTGTAAGACCCACCCCCGCCCCCCCCCCCCCTCCCGGATCCCAAAACACGGCACGAAGAGGGGTATTATGCCCAGAACAGTCGCCATGTTGTAGCATTATCACACGGGCTAACCTGTACCACAAGACGCCTATTCTGCCGGCTACAATCAATATCAATATATACATGCCAACCCAACCATAATATAAACAAGAGAGAAGAGAAGTCAAATCCACACCAAGTATATAGTCCAAATACAACAAAAGAGAGAAGCTAAAACATGCTTCTACAATATCAGAGTACAGCTATAAAAGTTTCCCAAACGGGCTAGATCAGAATCTCACAACACTCACATCCGTAACTGACGGTAGCAATGACACCGTCACTTCAGGCCTTGTCGTCCTAGCCTGGCTACCCTGCTGCATGGTCTGCGACTACTCTACCTACAGGGTGACCTCCTAAAAACGAAGACGTAGCAACCATTAGTCGAATAGACTAAGTGCCTTCACATTCGCTCCCCCGGCGACTCCTCAGCACCGGGCGGAGAAAAGAGCAAGGGTGCAAGTATGATAATTAGCGTAACAGGTACAAGCAGGTGGTAATGGTATAATAAGATTAATAGTATTTTATTCTAGCAGTTCTAAATAAATAATAACAAACTATCAAGTATATGTGTCTACAACAGGAAAGTAACTTAACTTATAAGGATGCTCATACAAGCTTATAAGTTAAGGATCGGGTTACATAAAAGTAACTCATCTTATAAGAGTGCTCATACAAACTTATACGATGAAGATCTTGTTTGTGCAATGCTATGTAATGCTATGTATGCTATGCAATGACTCACCCATGACCACACCATGCAAACACTATGTCAACATAGACTAGTAGTTCCCACTATTCGAGTAGGTAGCTAACCTCTCAGGCATCAACCGTTGTGGCCATGCGGTGATAGTAGAGCGGGCATCTCTATTACTATGAGGGTATCCACACTACTTCACCTAGGCCTCTGTACGCCTCAACGCTAAGAACACAACAGCGGAGCCTATGCGTACTATGGCCCAGCGGGGTCTGTTGAAATTTGTGAAGTGGAAGTGTGTGACGGGACAGGCCAGGCGGCCTGGGCGGACAGCATTGGTGGACTGGGCGGACTGCGATGTGCGGCCTGGTGGAAAGTCTGGTGGAAGCCGGCTGTTTTCTGAGCGGGTTGTTGCATGGAGTCTGCGGTTTGTGCGGCCTGGTATCTGCGGATAGAGAGGCTTGCGGACTGGTGCTTTGCTCAGTGGCCGTGGTGCAAGTTTGTGCTGATAGGCGGGTTGGCCTGTGTCCGCGGGAAGCTTGCGGACTGATGTGTCCGCGGTTTTGGCTATTACGGACTGAGCATAGAGCTTGGCTGAGGCCTTGTCGAGCTCTGGTGTTACAGCAGGTGTTTGCTGTGGAGATCGTTTGGAGGCCTGGTTTTGGAGTCCGAGAGATGACCGCTGCGATGGGGCAGGAGTGCGAGGAGCTCGCGGACTGCTGGCGGTCTGTGCTTTGGTGTTTTGGCGGACGGGGGTTTGCGTCCGCCATGCTCGCATTGGCCTTTGATGGTTTTGGACTTGGTCACACTTTGTGCCAAGTTCATTGTGTCCGCCGTATCCGCCAAGTCCGCTGTGACCGGGCGGACTGTTGCTAGTTGCCTTTGGTCGTGGACTTGTGGCGGATTGAGGTGTAAGTCTTGCGGACTGCCTCGGGTTGGTGCGGACAGCCATTGAAGGGGGTTTGCTGTCCTGCAGTGGTTGGAGCTTTGCGGGCTGATGTCTTGTCCGCTTAGCTTGGGCGGACTGGACAGGGTTCGTCAATGGTTGCCTTGCTCCTGGCAGTTTTCCTTGGTAACCGGCCAAGTTCTTGCGGACTCGGCGGACGGTGTTCTGCGATCGCACGGGCTGGGGCGGTGTCTCTATCTCTAGGGCGGTGACCACACTCCTCACCTCGCCTATAAATAGGACCCCCCTGGCAGGTCTACAGTAACCTAAGTAACTTGAGTGAACAGTAAGTTGGGTTGTGCAAGAAGCTGCGGTCTCTGTTTGTCAGTCCGCGCGGATTGTTTCAGTGCTCACATTTGCTGTGTGCAGGTCGCGTGGTTTGCTTCAAGGAGGCAAGAGTTTGGCTGTGACTTCGGTCAAGTGCTTGGAAGTGTGCGGTCTCTGCGGACTCAGCAGGAGGTCGCTCTACGGCTTGTCAGTTCTGTTTCTTCTTTGCCAGCTTCAATAACCTGTCCGCCGGCTTCAGGCGGGTAGGGGTGTTCCTCAGTTCAGGTTCAGCTGGAGATGAATAACGGTGTGTCCGCGCGGCCTCGCGGCTTCGGCGGACTCTGTGGCTATTCGGCGGATTGCAGCTTAGTTCGGGCGACTTCGGCGACCTCGGCGACCTTGGCGGTCTCGGCGGACTCCGGTTCTGTCCGCCCAGCTTGAATTTTTTTTGGTGCTTTCTGTTTACAGTTGTTATACTAGCGAAATCATGTCTCGCTATGTATGCCTCGTGATGTAAAGAAGTGAATGAATAAAAGACCTGCTTGTGCTTCCATTGTTTGTTGGGTGTAACCCTTGTTCCTTGGTTTTCCGCTAGTTCAACGTGAGAACTGGGTAGTTCCGAAGATATTAATTTGGCATTTGGGCTATCTTGCTGACGACGTTGAGAAAATTTAACATGGTATCAGATCCAGGTTCAGTTGCGTGAGCGGAAGTCAACCAGCGTTGTTACTCAGTGAGTGGTGCTCAACCTGTGTTGTTGCTCGGAGCTTCTGAAAGGGTGCCAATAGGTGTTTGCAATGGAAGGGAGTTTTGCAAGAGGTTTGGGCATTGAACTCTTAACGCCGACTAACTTCAAGAAGTGAAAGTCATGCATGAAGAGTTATCTTCTTGGCGAGGAGCTGTGGGAAGTCGTCGGTGGTGACGACAGACAGGAAGTGACTGCTGCTTTCGGTACTGCTGAGCAGGTGAGGCTCTGGAGAAGAACAAATGCTAAGGCGGAGTTCATTCTGAAGAGAGCTGTGTCTCCGGAACTGTTTGATCACATCATTGGGTGTGAGTCGGCTGCTGATATTTGGACAACCATTGATGAGTTGTTCAATAGGAAGAATGTGGTGCGGCTTCAGTTCCTGGAGAATGAGTTGGCCAGGGCAACTCAGGGAGACCTTTCCATCTCCAAATACTTCTTAAAGATGAAGAGCTTGTGTGCTGAGCTGTCGGCACTGGATCCTGATGAGCCTATCTCTGAGGCTAAGATGAAAATGCACATTATCCGCGGCTTGCGGAAGGAGTATGTGGCCTTTGTTACATATGTTCAAGGGTGGGCTACTCAGCCATCTTTGCTGGAGCTGGAGAATCTGCTTTCCTCGCAGGAGAGCTTAGCAAGGCAGATGGCTGGAGAGAATCTGAATCAGGAAGGCAGCGAAGCTCTCTTCTCAGGCAAGAAGAAAGGATGGGAAGGGAAGAAGAAGAAGAAGGTGCAGGCCGCTGGTGAGAAGGAGACTACAACTTCATATCCGCCGGAGAGGAGAAATGCTCCTAAGGACTGGAAGAAGAACCTGAAGTGCTACCGGTGTCATCAGCTAGGGCACTTCAAGCGGGACTGCAAGGTCAAACTGAAGCCTGGTCATGCTGCGGGAAAGGAGGAAGCTTGCTCGAGAAGTGAAGAAGCAGAATGGGGCGGAGCCTTTATGACGGGCACTTGTTTCCGGGCCTTGTCTGCTGAGGACTTCAACGGCGAGTGGATCGTGGACTCCGAGTGTGGTCATCACCTCACCGGAGACAAATCAAAGTTCAACTCCATGCAGGCATACTCAGGTAATGAAGCTATTATCACTGCTGATAATACTGTTTATGCAGTAGAGAAAGAGGGGGTCGTGTCTTTGGGTAGTGATCAGGGGCCACTCACGTTAAGGAGTGTGTATCACGTGCCGGGCATGAAGAAGAACCACTTCTTGGTGACCAATGCAGTGGACGCTGGGTATCACGTTCTGTTTGGGCCAACAGACGTGAGGTTCCTTCACAACGTATCAGCAGTGAAGGCTGATGTTGCTCATGTTGGGAGGAGGGTGAAGAACTTGTTTGTTCTTTCCACCAGTGCTTATGTTGATAGAATGAGAGCCAATGATAGCGCTGCTATCTGGCATGAGAGGCTGGGGCATGTTGGCATGGACAAGCTGAAGGCGATGGCTAGTAGAAGTCTGGTGAGGGGGTTGCCGAAGTTGTCCTCCTTTGGTGATGAGCATGTTTGTGCGGGCTGTCAATATGGTAAGGCACATCGCCTTCTGTTTGATAAATCACAAACAAGGAGCAAAAAACCATTGGAGTGTATTCATGGCGACCTGATGGGACCGACGGTTACTGCTAGCCTTGGTGGAAGCAGATAAATGCTTGTCTTGGTTGATGACTACTCAAGGTATACTTGGGTGTACTTCTTAAAGGAGAAGTCGGAAGCATTCCGTTTGTTTGTGGAGTTTAAGGAGTTGGTAGAAGGCCGGCTTGGCTTGCGGATTAAGAAGCTTAGAACTGATAACGGGGGTGAGTTTGTCTCCTCCGAGTTTTCTAACTTCTGCAGGAAGCACGGGATCCAATGGAAGCTAACTTGTGCCCACACTCCACAACAAATTGTGGTAGCGGAGCGGAAGATCCGTCATCTGACAGAGACCTGCAAATGCTGGCTTCATGCGAAAGATATCCCAAGGTCCTTTTGGGTGGAGGGAATGTCTTGTGCTGCTTATGTTATCAATCGGATGCCACTCAGCCCTATCAACATGAAGACTCCAGTTGAGCTGTTGCTAAAGGAGAAGCCGTGTGTGGGACACCTTAGGGTGTTCGGTTCAACTTGCTACTTGCATGTCCCGGATGCTTCACGGACCAAGCTGGATGTGAAGGCAAGGAAACTTGTCTTTGTTGGCTACGATGAGCGGAAGAAGGGATGGAAATGCATGGACCCTGTGACGAAGAAGTTTGTGGTATCAAGAGACGTTATCTTTGACGAGCTGACATCATATGGAGGTGGCTCAGTGGAGCTAACCGGAGATAGCAAGGTTGAGGAAGCACCGGTGGTACCTGCTAAAGGCTTGGAAGAGGAGCTTGTTGTTTCACCAGCAGCTCCTGTTGCTTCGAACTCCGAGGCTGAGCCTTCTGGCTCAAGAAGCAGGGGGAGCACTGCTCAATGCTTGCCCCAGGTAGGAGTGGAGCCTGAAGAAGCAACGGAAGCCGTGAGCAAGGAGCCAATTCTTCGGATATCGAAGAGGGTGGTTAAGCCACCGACTCGGTACTGTGATGGGAATGCAGTGAGCTTTGTCTCTTGTTTCTTTGCAGGTCCTCTAGATGAGCGAGAGCCTGCAAGCTTCAACGAGGCCACTGGAGTGAAGGAGTGGGATGGTGCCATGAAGGAAGAGATTGATGCTCTGAAGAAGAATGAAACCTGGGACCTTGTGCCCAAGGTTGATGACATTACTCCGGTTACTTGCAAGTGGGTGTATAAGTTGAAGAAGAAGGCTGATGGGAGCATTGATCGTTTCAAGGCTCGCCTGGTCGCTAGAGGATTCTCACAGCAGTATGGAGAAGACTATGAGGAGACATTCAGTCCAGTTGCGAAGATGACTTCAGTAAGAGTGGTGATCGCCTTGGCTGCTAGCAAGGGATGGAGGTTGTGGCAACTCGATGTGAAGAATGCTTTTCTTTACGGAGAGATTGACAAGGACATCTTCATGGATCAGCCGCTTGGTTTTGTCTCTGAAAAACATCCGCACTATGTCTGCAAGCTCAGGAAGGCTCTCTACGGGTTGAAGCAAGCTCCTAGAGCGTGGTATGGGAAGATTGTAGAGTACCTGCAATTCTGTGGATACTTTGCTTCTAACTCGGATTCAAGCTTGTTCGTCAAGAAGAAGGGAGAGCTTCATGTCTTGGTCCTGCTGTATGTGGATGACATGATCATCACAGGGAATTCGGAGGGGGAAGTAGCAAGGCTCAGGGCAGAGCTTGCTATACGCTTCGAGATGAAAGACTTGGGAGAGTTGCATCACTTTCTCGGTCTGGAAGTGGAGAGGAAGGAGTGCGGGATTCTCATTAGCCAGAAAGGGTATGCTAATCGCATTGTGAAACTGTTCGGCATGGGAAAGGGAAGAAGTGCTCTACTCCACTGGAATATGGGCTGAAGCTTCGACGAGATGAGGGAAGGGTTCTTCATGATCCCTTGGTGTTCAGGGCTCTTGTTGGGAGCTTGATTTATCTGACGATTACAAGGTCGGATATAGCTTATGCTGTTGGCCGAGTAAGTCGGTTTATGGCTGAACCAGGGCAATCTCATCTAGTGGCGGCAAAGGGAATTCTGAAGTATGTCAAGGTGACTTCTGACATGGGACTCCTCTATGGAAGGGACGCGGAGTTTGCGTTGCTCGGGTACACGGATGCTGACTATGGCGGTGATTCGGATGATTGGAGGTCTACTTCAGGTTATGTGTTCACTTGCGGTTCAGCTAGCATCTCGTGGTGTAGCAAGAAGCAGGACTCGGTGTCGGTTTCAACCACGGAGGCGGAGTATAAGGCTTCGGCCTTGGCTGCTCGGGAAGCCGTTTGGTTGAGGAGGCTTATAGAGGATGTTCATGAAGAAGTGCAAGGGCCTACTTTACTCCGGGGTGACAATGAGAGTGCTCTCAAGCTGGTAAACAATCCAGTGTGTCACGCTAGGACCAAGCATATAGAGATTGATCACCATTTCATCAGGGAGAAGGTGTTGGAAGGATCTCTGCTGGTCGGGCATGTTCGGAGTGAAGATAATCTTGCTGACATCTTCACGAAGCCACTATCGAAGGGGCCCTTTGAACGCTTGCGCAGCTTGCTAGGCTTGGTCACCACTTCTCACTTCAAGGGGGAGTGTTGAAATTTGTGAAGTGGAAGTGTGTGACGGGACAGGCCAGGCGGCCTGGGCGGACAACATTGGTGGACTAGGCGGACTGGGCGGACTGCGATGTGCGGCCTGGTGGAATGTCTGGTGGAAGCCGGCTGTTTTCTGAGCGGGTTGTTGCATGCAGTCCGCGGTTTGTGCGGCCTGGTATCTGCGGATAGAGAGGCTTGCGGACTGGTGCTCTGCTCAATGGCCGTAGTGCAAGTTTGTGCTGATAGGCGGGTTGGCTTCTGTCCGCGGGAAGCTTGCGGACTGATGTGTCCGCGGTTTTGGCTGTTGCGGACTGAGCTTAGAGCTTGGCCGAGGCCTTGTCGAGCTCTGGTGTTACAGCAGGTGTTTGCTGTGGAGATCGTTTGGCGGCCTGGTTTTGGAGTCCGGGAGATGACCGCTGCGATGGGGCAGGAGTGCGAGGAGCTCGCGGACTGCTGGCGGTCTGTGCTTTGGTGTTTTGGCGGACGGGGGTTTGCGTCCGCCATGCTCGCATTGGCCTTTGATGGTTTTGGACTTGGTCACACTTTGTGCCAAGTTCATTGTGTCCGCCGTATCTGCCAAGTCCGTTGTGACCGGGCGGACTGTTGCTAGTTGCCTTTGGTCGTGGACTTGTGGCGGATTGAGGTGTGAGTCTTGCGGACTGCCTCGGGTTGGTGCGGACAGCCATTGAAGGGGTTTGCTGTCCTGCAGTGGTTGGAGCTTTGCGGGCTGATGCCTTGTCCGCTTAGCTTGGGAGGACTGGAGAGGGTTCGTCAATGGTTGCCTTGCTCCTGGCGGTTTTCCTTGGTAACCGGCCAAGTTCTTGCGGACTCGGCGGACGGTGTTCTGCGATCGCGCGGGCTGGGGCGGTGTCTCTATCTCTAGGGTGGTGACCACACTCCTCACCTTGCCTATAAATAGGACCCCCCTGGCAGGTCTACAGTAACCTAAGTAACTTGAGTGAACAGTAAGTTGGGTTGTGCAAGGAGCTGCGGTCTCTGTTTGTCAGTCCGCGTTGATTGTTTCAGTGCTGACATTTGCTGTGTGCAGGTCGCGCGGTTTGCTTCAAGGAGCCAGGAGTTTGGCTGTGACTTCGGTCAAGTGCTTGGAAGTGTGCGGTCTCTGCGGACTCAGCAGGAGGTCGCTCTGCGGCTTGTCAGTTCTGTTTCATCTTTGCCAGCTTCACTAACCTGTCCGCCGGCTTCAGGCGGGTAGGGGTGTTCCTCAGTTCAGGTTCAGAAGGAGACGAATAACGGTGTGTCCACGCGGCCTCGCGGCTTCAGCGGACTCTGTGGCTATTCGGCGGATTGCAGCTTAGTTCGGGCGACTTCGGCGACCTCGGCGACCTCGGCGGTCTCGGCGGTCTCGGCGGACTCCGGTTCTGTCCGCCCGGCTTGAATTTTTTTTTGGTGCTTTCTGTTTACAGCTGTTATACTAGCGAAATCATTTCTCGCTATGTATGCCTCGTGATGTAAAGAAGTGAATGAATAAAAGACCTGCTTGTGCTTCCATTGTTTATTGGGTGTAACCCTTGTTCCTTGGTTTTCCGCGGGTTCAACGTGAGAACTGGGTAGTTTCGAAGATATTAATTTGGCGTTTGGGCTATCTTTCTGACCACGTTGAGAAAATTTAACAGGGTCTCGGGTAGATGTGCACTGAGAACATAGCCCGAACTGGCCTGGTGTGACCCGGAAGGGGCCTCGAAAGAAAGCATGAGGACATAGCCCAACCGTTCACTTGGCATGGAAGGGGCCTCGGGACGTGAACACCGAGGATACAGCCCAACTGCCCAAAGTCTAACTATCAACTCCCGTCGGTATGACGATCGTCGAGCTCGTAGACCTGTCACACTATCCTTTACCCAGGATTACGACACCGCGTGTCGACTCACACTGCATGCAAATTCCACATCACCGTGGTATGGAAGGGGCCTCGAAAGTAAGCACGAGGACACGGCCCAACCATCCATCTATACCTCATCTCAACACTAACCCAACTAGTGATGGTCAACACCGCACTTACATCCCTCCATAATACTACCTGTAGGGATACTACGATCTAAGTATTGGACTACTAAATTTCATTCCAACCCTCAAATATACTCATGGCCATAGTTTATCTATCTATATGTCATTCCAAATGATTTCCACATAATATAACATAATGCGCATAAATAATAGTCTACCAATTTCTAACAAGTCACTTTATTTAAATAAGCTTGCTTCACAATTCAGTTATATGAAATCCAATTAGTAATCTTCATCATTCATAGCACTACGGTGGTTAACATAAAATAGTTCACCAAAATCTCGAGTTAATTTGTAACATCAATTCCACCGAATCCAAATTCATATCATATAAAAACCCAGAGTTTAAGTGCAGAATAAATCTGGACAACAAATTCAACCGGAGATTTCTGAAGCTACAGGAAACCGATTAAGACGTGTAGCCCCTCGATGGAAAGGTATTTGCATGGGCTCCAACTTTTATGTTCAGACCACAACCCAGATTCAATAGTATCAAACTTGAAATCAGCCTTGAATTTTGCTGCGTACAGAACACAATTTCTGCATATAGGATTTATCGGATGCCATGTTCGTTCAGACTTTCCTGCGGCTACAAACTTCGCATGAAGACGTGCAACCACTCGTTGGAAAGGCATTTTCAAGGGTTTCAACTTTCGTGTTTAGTCAAAAGCCCATATCTGGCCATATCACATCTGAAAATGGCTAAGAAGATTACTGTGCGCAGAACACAGATTCTGCACGCATCTTAAAGAGGAATGTACAATATCAGTTCATCTTCCTCCTCAAGTCGATCCTCCAAAATCACCTCCAGAAATTCCTCCACCCTTATTCACCCTCATGAGGCCTTTATGCTTCACGAAGCCATCCCCCATCTTCGCATAGAAGGTTGGAGAGGTTGAAGACACAACTAGCCTTAGAGCACAAGCCCTAGGACGGCCTCTTCCTAGAGAAATCACCATCTCGCAAGTCTAGACTCTTTTGAGTCGACATCTCGCCTAGATAACTACAGATCAAGCACCAAGGGAGAGGGGAGGAAGCTCACCTCATTTCCGGCATTTCCACTATTTCCGGCCATGGATCATGTAACTCTTATTGGCGTCATCTTCTCCTTCACGACGACGGCGGATCTTCTCCTCCAAAACTTTCTCCAGCAATTTCCCTCTCTACAGAAGTTTCTCTCAGAAAATAGGGGATGAAATGAGCATGGAAATGGCTAGGGTTTTCACTTCCCCTTATATATGAAAATTGACACTGGTAGGGACACGCCCGTGTCCTTACCCGTGTACTGCTTCAGGCGAAGCGTCAACGATGGTTTTAGCGTCGGTTTAACACTCGACATGGCTAGGGACATGCCCGTGTCCCGACCCGTGCCCACATGACACGGTCGTGTTCCCTGGCCGTGTCCTTCTCTGGATACCTTTCGGCGAACTCAACTCGACACATCGCCACATGGGTAGGGACACGCCCGTGTCTCTACCCGTGTCATACAATTCGTCGATCCCGACACATAGTTCGTAGATCTCGACATGCTCTGTCGAGTTTAACTCGACACACACGGGAAGGGACAAGCCAGTGTCGCTACACGTATAATACGATGTCGAAACACCTCGTCGACCTCGACACGCCTCATCGAGTTCAACTCGACACAACGACACACGGGTAGGGACACGCCCGTGTCTCCACCCATGTCATAAAATTCGTCGACCTTGACACGCAGTTCGTTGATCTCGACACGTTGTGTCGTGTTCAACTCGACGCACATGCACACGGGTAGGGACAGGACCGTGTCTATACCCATGTCACTTCATATGAGCAGTGACACGCCCGTGTCACTACCCGTGTCCTTCTATGGACATACTCTAGTCTTTGGCTGGAGAGCTGGCCACTCCCACACGGGTAGGGACACGTCCGTGTCTCTACCCGTATACTATGCTTGACTTATTTCTCCTCCTGTCCACATGTGCTTCCTAGTTTTCAGCACTCCCCATGAACCCTAGTCAGCTCTCCTGACTCAAAAACACGCACGAGGGGCCTAGTGCGATTCAGGACGTTACAAATACTATAAACAAAATAAAAGATTTCGTCCCCAAAACCAGGCTTAGGTTATGGGGAGAAAAGCATAACGGAAAATATAATATTCTTTTAAATAAAATTACCTTGAGCAAACAACTCCGGATAGCGTTTTTGCATCAAATCCATTGGCTCCCATGTATATTCCTTCTTCCCATGATTAGACCATAGCACCTTCACCAAGGGAACACTTTTGCGGTGCAACATTCTTGTCTCGTTATCTACGATCCGCACCAGCTCTAGTCGCACCGACCTATCAGACGCCACAACACCATCAGTTGTGGGGATGTATTGATCGGGCTGTAAAAAGCGCCTTCCGAAGCGACGACACATGGAACACGTTGTGGAGTTTCTCTAGCTCAGACGGTAACTCCAACTGATAGGCCAACGGGCCAATCCTTTCCAATATAGTATGAGGCCCAACATACCTTAGGCTGAGCTTTTTCACACCACGCACACGTGACACTCCATGCATCGGTCGTATTTTTAGGAAAACCTTATCACCCACTTGAAACTCCACCATCCGGTGCCTTGCATTATAATACTTTGCCTGCCGAATTTGAGCCTCCAACATCCAATCCCGTATCAGTCTAATCGCCACATTGGTATCACCAATGTATTCCACACCCAAAGCCTTCGGGTCTTCATCGTGTACCCAAGACAAGGGGGTTCTACACCTCCTTCCATGAAGAGCTTCATGAGGAGCCATGCCGATACTAGCCTGGTGGCTGTTGTTGTAGGAGAATTCTACCAACGGTAAGATCCTTTACCACGGCTCTCCGCTATCCAACACACATAATCTCAACAAATCTTCCAATGTTCGGATTTTCCTTTCTGATTGCCCATCCGTCTGAGGATGAAACACGGTGCTAAAGGTAAGGCGCGAACCCAGATACGCCTGAACCACTTTCCACTCCTTGGAGGTAAACCGACCATCACAATCAGACACGATCGTCTTAGGCACTTCATGATACCGTACAAATTGCTCCACAAAGATGCGTACTAAGACATCCACATGAGCTTCTTTCTTCGTTGGGATAAATCGTGCTACTTTCGTTAGGAGATCAACTATCACCCACACCGAATCATTTTCTGAGCGTGAGCGAGGTAACCCATGGACAAAGTCCATGGATATATCCTCAAACTTCGACTCGGGGATGGGCAACGATTGTAGCAAACCACCGGGACTCTTGCATTCCGCCTTCACCCTTTGACAAGCTTCGCAATGTGTAACAAAATGTCGGACATCCTTTTTCATTCCCGGCCAACACATGGTTTTCCATAGACCGGCGTACATCTTAGCAATGCCCGGGTGCACTGAATATTGAGAGAAATGAGCCTCTCTCAAGATATCCTCCCGGATTTTACCGTCTTTGGGAATGTAGAGCCGACCACGAAAATAAATGAGGTCGTCTTTTAGCATATATTCATCTGTAGTCCCATCTTCGATTACTTGATTTTCGGGGCCAGAGCTGCATCCATTCCTTGCTCCACTCTGATTCGGTCCCGGATATCACAAACTATGCTCAAGCTTGCCAAGTACTTCGTATACTCTACCGAAGGAGCCTTAAATATCAACGCAATATCCATCTCCTCAATCATCCGAGCCAACTTCATACTCATCAACAGAGACTCTAGGCTAGAACCTGGTACCTTTATACTCACTGCATCGGCCACCGAGTTCGCCTTTCTGGGGTGGTAGTTCATGGTGAACTCATAGTCGCATAGAAATTCTAACCACCGCCGTTGCCTCAGGTTCAACTCCTTCTGAGTATGAACGTACTTCAAGTTTTTGTGGTCTGAAAAGATCTTGCAGTGGACGTCGTATAGATAATGCCTCCAAACCTTCAAGGCGAACACCACTGCTCCCAATTCCAAATCATGAACCGGGTAATTGATTTCATGCTTCTTCAACTATCTTGAAGTATAGGCAATCACGTGTCCGTGCTGCATCAACACCGCTCCCATCCCTTGATATGAAGCGTCAGTGTAAACTTGAAATCCTTCCTTCCCAGGCGGAAGTGTAAGGATGGGGGCGGAGGTAAGTCTATCCTTCAGCTCCTGGAATGCCGCTTCACATTAGTGTGTCCACTCAAATGGCACGCCTTTCTTCGTCAATGAAGTAAGAGGAAGAGCAATCTCTGAAAATCCTTTTACGAACTTGCGGTAGTATCGGGCAAGTCCAAGGAAACTCCTCACATCAGTCGCCGACTTCAAGGGAGACCACTCCTTCACGACACGCACCTTGGCCGGATCCACTGCTAGTCCTACTCCACTGATCACATGCCCCAAGAAAGCAACCTCTTTAAGCCAGAATTCGCACTTGCTGAACTTGGCGAACAAGGCGTGCTCTTTTAATTTCTTCAATACCAAGGTCAAGTGCTCAACATGCTCCTCCTCCGTCTTTGAGTAGACCAAGATGTCGTCGATGAAAACAATGATGAAGACATCCAAATAAGGTTCAAACACCTTGTTCATCAGGCTCATGAAGGCCGAAGGGGCATTTGTGAGCCCAAACGGCATTACCGTGAACTCGTACAGTCCATATCTTGAACTAAAGGTCGTTTTTTGGATGTCACCTTCTTGTATTCTCAACTGATAATACCCTAAGTGCAAGTCCAGCTTAGAAAACCAATGCGCTCCCACTAGTTGATCGAACAACTTGTCGATCCGAGGTAGCAGATAAGTGTTCCGCACCGTCAACTGATTGAGTTCCCGATAGTCTTAAGTAGATTCGTTTCTCTGCACGGTCAATCCTTGCAAAGTGCCAGTCCAACCACGCCATGCCCAGAATGATGTCAAACTCTGGCATTCTCAAGACTGTGGCAGGTGTATAAAAGGCCTTTCCTTCAATAAATATCTCGAACTCGCACTTAGCGGTTGCAATCATCTCCGAGCCGTTCGGTAGGCGCACTCGTCAAGCTACACCAGTAAAGTATTGTACACCTTCTAGGTTTTCAATGAAGTTCGCCACACCAATGACTGTGTGGCACCGGTATCGAATGGAGTGTAGGCCGGTTTCTCACTAACCATTACGCCTAAGTATAAAGATTGTGAAGAGTCAATCCAGATTCCTAGAACAAACTTAGGTAGACTACGGTCTAATGTTTAATTTCTTCCTCGTAGTCCCCATCCTGCTTCAATTACTCCTTCAGCGAGACTCTTAACGCTTGTCTGAACCCCCAAAAGACCCGTTTCCAACCACTTTAACATATCCATTATCTCCACCAAGCTCAAGTTTGCTATAAACAAAAGTTGTTGCCCTAGGAAATCTGCCATGTTTATTATCTCTGCTAGATTCAATATCCGCTATAAACAAAAGTTTTTGCCCTAGGGGATCTCGCATGACTTTATATAATCAGTTTACATACTTAGGGTCGTCCAAACTTCAAGACATCAATGTATAAAGATACGTACCTAAGGTCAGGTTGGCTAATCTTAAGGTCAAAGTTGGACAAACTTAGTGTGAATTACATATGGGCACACCACTGCTTCCGCTAAGTCAGTTTTTCCGCAAACTGAATAATCAAACGGGGGTCGTACCATTATTGAATGACTTCTTTAGTTGAGGATCGTGGCAAACTGATACCATTTGTAATACCCCCCTCCCAGATCCCAAAACATGACATGAAGGGGGGTATTATGCCCAGAACAGTCGCCCTATGGTAGCATTAGCACACGGGCTAACTTGTACCACAAGACGCCTATTCTGCCGACTACAATCAATATCAATATATACATGCCAACCCAACCATAATATAAACAATAGAGAAGAGAAGTCAAATCCACACTAAGTATATAGTCCAAATACAACAAAAGAGAGAAGCTAAAACATGCTTCTACAATATCAGAGTACAGGTATAAAAGTTGCCCAAACGGGCTACATTAGAATCTCAAGACACTCACATCCATAACCGATGGTAGCGACGACACCGCCACTTCAGGCCCTATAATCCTGGCCTTGCTGCCCTGCTGCATGGTCTGCGGCTGCTCTACCTATGGGGTGACCTCCTAAAAAGGAAGACGTAGAAACCGTTAGTCGAAAAGACTAAGTGGCTTCAAATTCAGTCCCCCGGCGACTCCTCGGCACCGGGCGGAGAAAAGAGCAAGGGTACAAGTATAATAAATAGTGTAACAGGTACAAGCAGGTGGTAATGGTACAACAAGATTAATAGTATTTTATTCTAGCAGTTCTACATAAATAATAACAAACTATCAAGTACATGTATCTACAGCAGGAAAGTAACTTAACTTATAAGAATGCTCATACAAGCTTATAAGTTAAGGATCGGGTTACATAAAAGTAACTCATCGTATAAGAGTGCCCATACAAACTTATACAATGAGGATCTTGTTTGTGCAATGTTATGTAATGGTATGTATGTTATGCAATGACTCACCCATGACCACACCATGCAAACGCTATGTCAACATAGACTAGTAGTTTCCACTATTCGAGCAGGTAACAAACTTCTCAGGCATCAACCGCCGTGGCCAGGCGGTGACAGTATAGCGGGCATCTCTACTACTAGGCGGGTATCCACACTACTTCACCTAGGCCTCTGTACGCCTCAACGCTAAGAACACAACAGCGGAGCCCATGCGTACTATGGCCCAGCGGGGTCTCGGGTAGATGTGCACCGAGAACACAGCCCGAACTGGCCTGATGTGACCTGGAAGGGGCCTTGGAAGAAAGCATGAGGACACAGCTCAACCGTTCACTTGGCACAAAAGAGGCCTCGGGACGTGAACACCAAGGACACAGCCCAACCGCCCAAAGTATAACTGTCAACTCCCGTCAGTGTGACGATCGGCGAGCCCGTAGACCTGTCACACTATCTGTTGGGTATTGTATCCACAACGTACCTGATTTGAAGAAGCCCCTGTACAAGCTAAGGTAAATAGGCAATGTTTTTGACAAATTATTTCAAGTTGTGCTTGCAGTTATTCCACGCTAAGTGCACACCAATGTCAGGGTGCAGTAGGTCAATATACACAGGTCTGCACGACGTAATCCCTCGTTGAGCAGATCAGTGTGTTGGCCTACGTGTAATCTCTCTATTGTAGTGCACTTACTTTCAAGTACAGGGCTGTAATCTTGCAAGAGCAGACAAGGAGCAAGGATGGGTCAAGGAGCTCATCATGGGTGGAAAGACGAAAATTCGTCTAAGTGAAAATCGACGAGAATCGCCAAGTGATTCTCGCCGACTCGACGAGAATCACAAGTGATTCTCGCCGAATCGTCGAGAATCAGTGGCTGATTCTCGCCGACTCGATCCAACTACACTTCAAAGCTAGCAACTCTGATTCTAAGTAAGAATCGACGAGAATCACCAAGTGATTCTCGCCGATTCGGCGAGAATCACTAGTGATTCTCGCCGAATCGTCGAGAATCTCTGGCTGATTCTCGCCGTCTCGACCCGGGCTGAATCAGTGCGTGCAACCAAGTCAACTTCGACGATAATCATCCTTGATTCTGGCCGAATCGTCGAGAATCACCTTTGAATATCGACGATTCGACGAGACTCACTTTTGATTCTCGCCGATTTTTACTTGGGCATTTTTCTGGAAATTCCTGAACCGGATTCTGCCGCTGTCGATGTTCTGGACCGGGATTTGGGGATTCTCCTTGTGGGTCCCTCAACGGTCATATTGATTTGTCTACAGTATAAATACGGGATTATTTTTGAATAGCAGGACTACGGATTAAAACACACAGAAAGAAGCCGAGCACGAACGAACCCTAAAATCGTGAGTTCCGCTCCGCCGCCGCCGTCGTCGCTCGAGCAAGTTGGTCGCCGCTTTTGATCGAGATTTCTTCCTGATCTTCCGGCGACAGAAGCTTAGCCAAGCTTAGTGTCTCACGCGTCTATCCAGAGATCCCTTGTCTCTCGGTTTGTTGATCGGGAAAAACTTCCCCGTCCGAATCGATCGAGACGACCGATCCTCGTGTGACCGTTGGAAGATCTAGCTAGCTTCGCTACGAAGTTTGGATCTCCAAAGTACAGCAGCCGCACATCGTCATCTCTGCCGAACCTGTGAACCGTGCCGCCACTCATCTTGCCGCCGCCGGCTCCGGGGAGATCCTCTCCAAGAGAGATCTAGGGTTGTGGACTCTTTGTGGACTTCAAGAACACGTCGTCAACAAAGAGGGACATCTTAGTCTCCAAATGAAGTTTGTATTTCGTGTACATTCTAGTTTTACTTTTGTTGTAAATGAACGTTTGTTCCGTGTTGTAAGGGTTGGGTGCAACCCGGTTTGTGGGAGTGTTGACTCCTACGTGTGGAAGGGTTCCTTCCGATAGTGCAAGGATTGGATTTCAATCCTGTTGGAGAAGTGACCGAGTCGTCCCTTGTTGGGAGATAGGTCGAAGGGGGATAGTTGATGTACCCAAGTCGGGGAACCACTCTAAATTGCCTGTGTATTCTGTGTGTTGTGCTGTTTATTTTTATTGTGTAGGTACAATCTTAAATTCCGCAAAAATGCTGCACGTCACCTATTCCCCCCCCCCATAGGTGAACATAGTTGACACTATGTAAGGGATGCTGTTTTCTAAGAACTTAGTAAGGGATGCTCCCAGTATCAAGTGCATCAAAGATAGCCCCTGTCCTGCATGCAAAATGGGCAAACAGACTCGGGCTACCTTTAAGTGCATCGCTGACAAAGACTCTTCCCGATGTCTTTACCTCTTACATATGCACTTGTTTGGTCCAATGCAAGTTCATAGCTTGGGAGGCAAGTCCTATACGCTAGTGATAGTTGATGATCATTCTCAGTTTACATGGGTGTTCTTTTTGAAACGAAAGTCAGATACGTTTGACATCTTCACTAGTTTTGTCAAGTAGGTTCAGAACGAATTTAACTGCTCAGTGGTCAAAATCAGAAGTGACCATGGAACAGAATTCGAATCTGGTGCTATGACAGAATTTTATGAAGAACAAGGTATCTTTCATGAGTTTTCCTCCCCGCGCACTCCTCAGCAAAATGGAGTTGTGGAGAGGAGAAATAGAACTCTCATTGAAGCCTGCACGACAATGTTGAAAGACGCTTCTCTCCCAGAATACTTCTGGGCAGAGGCTGTCAATACAGCTTGTCATGTACAAAACCGAGCTTTGATCAACAAGCATCATCGTAAGACGCCTTATGAGCTACTGAAAGGCAGGAAACCAACCATGGCCTACTTGAGTATTTTTGGTTGCAGATGCTATGTACTGAATAATGGGAAGTACCCGCGTACTAAATTTGGTGAAAAATGCTTCGAAGGCATATTCATGGGCTATAGTTCCCACAGTCGGGCATATAGGGTCTTCAATAAGAAAACCCTAGTGGTAGAAGAATCAATAAATGTTGTATTTGATGAAGGAAGTTTGCTTAACAGCAATTCTTCCAGTGGTATTCTTGAAGATGCAGGTGCACGACTTGAACAGCTGAGTCTGGATGAGACCGCTAAAGATGACACTCCTAAGTACGTCAAAGTTTCCACCTCCACGTCATCTAAAAATGTTGAAGATCGAAATGGAACAAATCTCTTAGAAGAAAGAGAAGCCCAAGAAGTAGTCGATGCTCCAGACGCCAGACTTCTAGAGCTCCGACACGTGAGGGATCATCCTAGAGATCAGATCATCGGAGATCCTCGTGTCGGTGTCAGAACTCGAAGAGGTACTATTAACGAAGTATTGCATCTTAGCTTCCTGTCCCAGGTTGAGCCAAAGAAGTTCGACGAGGCGAACAAGGATGCGGCATGGATTCTGGCCATGCAAGATGAACTACATCAATTCGAACGTTGCAACGTTTGGACGCTAGTTCCCAGACCATACAAGCAGAATGTGATTGGCACCAAGTGGATCTTCAGAAACAAGCTGGATGAACATGGTGTCATCATAAAGAACAAGGCAAGGCTGGTGGCTCAAGGTTACAGACAGGAGGAGGGGATTGACTTCGACCAGACCTTCGCACCAGTCGCAAGGCTCGAGGCAATCAGATTGTTCCTGGCGTATGCTTCGCACAAAGGATTCACAGTTTATCAAATGGATGTGAAATCAGCATTCCTGAACGGAGACCTGAAAGAGGAAGTATACGTCGCTCATCCCCCAGGTTTTGTCGATCCTACTTTTCCCAATCATGTCTATTTTCTTAATAAAGCTTTATATGGGTTTAAAACAAGCTCCACGAGCTTGGTATGAGACTTTATCTAGTTTTCTTCTTGAGAACAAGTTCTCTAGAGGTAAAATAGATAAAACATTGTTTCTCAGGGAAGTCAAAGGCAAGATTTTGCTGGTGCAAATCTATGTCGATGACATAATATTCGGCTCAACGGACAACAATCTTTGCAAAACGTTTTCTAAACTTATGCAAGGAAAGTTTGAAATGAGCAGTATGGGAGAGCTCAAGTATTTCTTGGGACTTCAAGTGAAATAGTCTGAGGATGGAATCTTCATCTCTCAGACGAAGTTCACAAATGAACTCCTTAAGAAATTCGGTATGGAGAGTGCAACCTCTATGAGGACTCCAATGGGATCCACTATGTCTCTGGATAAGGATGAGAAAGGTAAACCTTTCGATGAAACCAAATACAGAAGCATCATTGGATCCCTGCTCTATCTTACTGCTAGTAGACTGGATATCATGTTCTCCACATGTGTCTGTGCCAGATATCAGGTGAACACTAAGGAATCTCACTATGTCGCTGCAAAGCGAATTCTAAGATACCTTAAAGGTACTCCCAATCTTGGCTTGTGGTACCCGAGAAACAATGATGTCGAGCTAATAGGCTTTTCAGATGCTGATTTTGCAGGGAGTAGGGATGACAGGAAAAGCACTTCCGGGACGTGTCAATTCCTCGGAAGAAGGCTTATCTCATGGAACAGCAAGAAGCAGAATTGTGTAGCTACATCCACAGCAGAGTCTGAGTACATCTCGGCAGGCAGCTGTTGCGCACAACTCCTATGGATCAGAAACCAGTTAGCCGACTACGACCTTCAGTTCAAGGATATACCAATGTACTGCGACTCCTCCAGTGCTATTGCAATTGCCAACAATCCGGTATCGCACAGCAGAACGAAGCATATTGAAGTGCGCCACCACTTCATTCGGGAGCACGTGGAGAACAAGGACATTTCTCTCTGTTATGTCCCCACGGACAAGCAGATTGCAGATATATTCACAAAGCCCTTAGACGAAGCCAAGTTCAGTCTCTTCAAAACTGAATTGGGAATGCTAAATTATGAGGAATGAAGACCACCGAAGCTCCAGGCTCATGCATCTAGAGGGAGCCTCTGCAAGTACTCACGATGAGCACAGGCACAAGAACTGAGGGGGAGCAAGATACTCAAGTATGAGCACAGGAGCAAGAACTGAGGGGTAGCAAGGGGTCAAATGCTACAGACCCCGATTTGCAGAAGCCGAAAAGGGGGAGATTACCCTCTCGGCTACGGCTAAGGTGGCTCCAAGCTTGCTCTCAAGAAATTGGTACTGGTCTTGAATAACTCAATTTCAAGTTTATGATTTTCATTCCTATACGCTTTATTCACCTTAGCTTGTAGGGTTTAGGCTTCTTCAAATAGGGGGAGATTGTTGGGTATTGTATCCACAACGTACCTGATTTGAAGAAGCCCCTGTACAAGCTAAGGTAAATAGGCAATGTTTTTGACAAATTATTTCAAGTTGTGCTTGCAGTTATTCCACGCTAAGTGCACACCAATGTCAGGGTGCAGTAGGTCAATATACACGGGTCTGCACGACGTAATCCCTCGTTGAGCAGATCAGTGTGTTGGCCTACGTGTACTCTCTCTATTGGAGTGCACTTACATTCAAGTATAGGGCTGTAATCTTGCAAGAGCAGACAAGGAGCAAGGATGGGTCAAGGAGCTCATCATGGGTGGAAAGACGAAAATTCTTCTAAGTGAAAATCGACGAGAATCGGCAAGTGATTCTCGCCGACTCGACGAGAATCACAAGTGATTCTCGCCGAATCGTCGAGAATCAGTGGATGATTCTCGCTGACTCGATCCAACTACACTTCAAAGCTAGCAACTCTGATTCTAAGTAAGAATCGACGAGAATCACCAAGTGATTCTCACCGATTCGGAGAGAATCACTAGTGATTCTCGCCGAATCGTCGAGAAACTCTGGCTGATTCTCGCCGTCTCGACCCGGGCTGAATCAGTGCGTGCAACCAAGTCAACTTCGACGAGAATCATCCTTGATTCTCGCCGAATCGTCGAGAATCACCTTTGAATCTCGACGATTCGACGAGACTCACTTTTGATTCTCGCCGATTTTTACTTGGGCATTTTTCTGGAAATTCCTGAACCGGATTCTGCCGCTGTCGATGTTCTGGACCAGGATTTGGGGATTCTCCTTGTGGGTCCCTCAACGGTCATATTGAGTTGTCTACAGTATAAATACGAGATTATTTTTGAACAGCAGGACTACGGATTAAAACACACAGAAAGAAGCCGAGCACGAACGAACCCTAAAATCGCGAGTTCCGCTCCGCCGCCGCCGTCGTCGCTCGAGCAAGTTGGTCGCCGCTTTTGATCGAGATTTCTTCCTGATCTTCCGGCTACAGAAGCTTAGCCAAGCTTAGTGTCTCACGCGTCTATCCAGAGATCCCTTGTCTCTCGGTTTGTTGATCGGGAAAAACTTCCCCGTCCGAATCGATCGAGACGACCGATCGTCGTGTGACCGTTTGAAGACCTAGCTAGCTTCGCTACGAAGTTTGGATCTCCAAAGTACAGCAGCCGCACATCGTCATTGCCGCCGAAACCGTGAACCGTGCCGCCGCTCATCTTGCCGCCGCCGGCTCCGGGGAGATCCTCTCCAAGAGAGATCTAGGGTTGTGGACTCTTTGTGGACTTCAAGAACACGTCGTCAACAAAGAGGGACATCTTAGTCTCCAAACGAAGTTTGTATCTCGTGTACATTCTAGTTTTACTTTTGTTGTAAAGGAACGTTTGTTCCGTGTTGTAAGAGTTGGGTGCAACCCGGTTTGTGGGAGTGTTGACTCTTACGTGTGGAAGGGTTCCTTCCGATAGTGCAAGGATTGGATTTCAATCCTGTTGGAGAAGTGACCGAGTCGTCCCTTGTTGGGAGATAGGTCGAAGGGGGATAGTGGATGTACCCAAGTCGGGGAACCACTCTAAATTGCCTGTGTATTCTGTGTGCTGTGCTGTTTATTTTTATTGTGCAGGTACAATCTTAAATTCCGCAAAAACGTCGCACGTCACCTATTCCCCCCCCCCCCCATAGGTGAACATAGTTGACACTAGGTGGACTTTCACTATCCTTAACCCAGGATTACGACACCGCATGTCGACTCACACCGCATGCAAATTCCACATCACCGTGGTATGGAAGGGGCATCGAAAGTAAGCACGAGGACACATACCATCCATCCATCTATACCTTATCTCAACACTAACCCAACTAGTGACGGTCAACACCGCACTTGCATCCCTCCATAATACTACCTGTAGGGAGACTACGCTCTAAGTAATTGACTACTAAATTTCATTCCAACCCTCAAATATACTGATGGCCATAGTTTATCTTTCTATATGTCATTCCAAATGATTTCAACATAATATAACATAATGCGCATAAATAATAGTCTACCAATTTCTAACAAGTCACTTTTTTTAAATAAGCTTGCTTCACAATTCAGTTATATGAAATCCAATTAGTAATCTTCATCATTCATAGCACTACGGTGGTTAGCATAAAATAGTTCATCAAAATCTCGAGTTAATTTGCAACATCAATTCCACTGAATCCAAATTTATATCATATAAAAACCCAGAGTTTAAGTGCAGAATAAATCTGAACAGCAACTTCAACCGGGGATTCCCGAAGCTACATGAAACCGGTGAAGACGTGTAACCCCTCGATGGAAAGGTCTTTCCATGGGCTACAACCTTTATGTTCCGGCCACAACCCAGATTCAATAGTACCAAACTTGAAATCAGCCTTGAAGTCCGCTGCGTACAGAACACAATTTCTGCATGCAGGATTTATCGGCCGTCATGTTCATTCAGACTTCCCTATGGCTACAGACTTTGCATAAAGACATGCAACCACTCGTTGGAAAGTTATTTTCAAGGGCTTCAACTTTCGTGTTTAGTCAAAAGCCCAGATCTGGATATATCACTTCAGAAAATGGTCAAGAAGCTTACTGCGCGCAGAACACAGATTCTGCACGCATCTTAAAGAGGAATGAATGGCATCGGTTCATCTTCCTCCTCAAGTCGATCCTCCAAAATCACCTCCAGAAATTCCTCCACCCATATTCATCCTCATGAGGACTTTACTCTTCACGAAGCCATCCCCCATCTTCGTATATAAGGTTGGAGAGGCTGAAGACATAACTAGCCTTAGAGCACAAGCCCTAGGACGGCCTCTTCCTAGAGAAATCACCATCTCGCAAGTCTAGACTCTTTTGAGTCAACATCTCGCCTAGATAACCATAGATCTATCACCAAGGTAGAGGGGAGGAAGCTCACCTCATTTCTGGTGTTTTCACTATTTCCGGCCATGGATCGTGTAACTCTTCTTGGCGGCATCTTCTCCTTCACGACGACGGCAGATCTTCTCCTCCAAAACTTTATCTAGCAGTTTCCCTCTATATAGAAGTTTCTCTCAGGAAATAGGGGATGAAATGAGCATGGAAACGGCTAGGGTTTTCACTTCCCCTTATATATGAAAATTGACATGGGTAGGAGCACGCCAGTGTCCTTACCCATATCCTGCTTCGGACGAAGCGTCAACGACAGTTTTAGCGTCTGTTCAACACTCAACACGGGTAGGGACATGCCCGGGTCCCGACCCGTGTCTACATGACACGGCCATGTTCCCTGGCCATGTCCTTCTCTGGATACCTTTCGACGAACTCAACTCGACACAATGGCACACGGGTAGGGACACGCCTGTGTCTCTATCCGTGTCATACAATTCGTCGATCTCTACACGTAGTTCATCGATATCAACATGCTCTATAGATTTTAACTCGACACACACGGGTAGGGACACGCCCGAATCGCTACCCGTGTCATACGATGTCGACACACCTTGTTGACCTCGACACGCCTCGTCGAGTTCAACTCGACACAACGACGCACGGGTAGGGACACGCCCGTGTCTCCACCCGTGTCATACAATTCGTTGACCTCGACACGCAGTTCGTCGATCTCGACATGCTGTGTCGAGTTCAACTCGACGCACACGCACACAAGTAGGGACACGCCTCTGTCTCTACCCGTGTCACTTCACAAGGGTAGTGACACGCCCGTGTCACTACCCGTGTCCTTCTCTGGACATACTAGAGTCTTCAAATCGAGAGCTGGCCACTCCCACATGGGTAGGGACACGTCCGTGTCTCTACCCATATAGTATGCTTGACTGTCTTCTCCTCATGTCCACATGTGCTGCCCAGTTGTCAGCACTCCCCATGAACCCTAGTCAGCTCTCCTGACTCAAAAACATGCACGAGGGTCCTAGTGCGATTCAGGACGTTACACCTGGTCTTTGCTCAGTGATCCCTTCAGTGAGCTCTCTAGTGACCCTTCGGGTGTGGTCTCCGGCGAGCTTATGTAGATTTGTTGTGGTTTCCTCCTGGAAACCACCAGAGCTTTCATCTTTTTGTCGACGGGGGGCGTTGAGGTGAGTTGTATCCAATGCATTCAGGTCGCCTCTTACTGGAGGAGGGTACACTAGACCCTAGCTCGCCTCGACAGGCGGACGCGGCTGCCCGCTCGCACACGAGCGGGTCCGGGTAGAGTCCTGAGTCCGCATGGGGCGGATTCTCGGGAATTGATCGCTCTAATGCAAGAAATGACTTGGAGTTAGAAAGGGATAATCAAATGCGAGCCCGTAAAGAGAAAAGGGAAAGTGTACCTTCGATAGGGAGGACGGGGGGAAGCAAGTAGATACCGATCCGCAGGATGGTGGCCTCGAAGTCCTTCTCAAGTAAGAACTTATGCAACTCGGCATCAATGCCCGATACCGTCGGGGTCTGGTACACTTCCAAGCTCTTCTGTTGGGGGTGAAGGGTATGTTGTTTAGGTCTCCCTTGATGAAGACGATCTTGGATACCTAGTTATGATTTTTGTTCGCGGTCTCGCGAACCTTGATGTGCGAGCCCATCAGATAAGCATCCCTGTCATTGGTCGTGTGGTAGGTGAAGAGCTTGCGGAAGATGGTGAGGTTGAATTCAATCCGCTCCCGGTGGAAGAGGCAGGCGAATGCGACCATCATGGCGATCATATTCGGGTCAGTTGAGCGGGCACCGAGCCGAAGTATTTGAAGATCTGGTGGATTTTTGGCTAGAGGGGTGAGTGCAACCCCACCTCAAAGTGTGATATGGGGATGGCCAGCTCATCCTCATAGAATGTATTAATGGCCACGCCCTTTGCGGGCTGGCGCGCCTCATAGCCATTGGGCACGTTCTTGGCTATGAAGAGGGCGAGCTTGCACTTGGTGGTATTTCCGTCAAAGAAAACGTAGTCGGCGAACTGTGGAGCACACTTGGACCGCCCGTCGGCATCAGGTCGAGTCTTGCCCATGTCCGCAAATGGGTTGGGATGCGAGAGAAGGTAGCGAGAAGAGCAGCAAAGGAGGGTATGAATGCAATAAAGGCGATGGCCTGGGGGTTGGTGAGGGGGCCTATTTATAGAAAATCGAATTTATGGCCGGGCTGACCGGCCATTCCAGCATGCCAGTCCCGGCTCGCCAGCCCCGGATCGCAAACTCCGACTCGCCGGCTCGACGACCTGGCCTATCCTAGTGCGAGCTGAACCTATATGGCATATCATTTTATTTCAAGTAGCATATTGAGTTCTAAAAATTATTTAAGTTATTACAGACAGGGACATTGGCAGCCCCAAGAAGGAAGGAGTTCATAACAAATAGAAGAAAGTCCGGGCAACACGTGTGAGCTGGGATACTGGGGGCGAGGGCCAGTAGGCTCAGCTAGGGAGCCATTTCCATCTACCCCGGCCTCGCGCCCCTATCCCTGGAGGTTGGCGCGGGTTGAGGAACTCGCGGACCAGGTCCAGGTCCCGACCAAAGGTCTGCAGGTTGTCATCAAGTCTCTCCATAACTGGGGTAGGAGACATCATCTCACTCGACGAGCTGCGTTAGATCTTATCCACGAGCATCACATAGTCCCGCTCAAGCACCTGCAGTCTCTGCTCTCTATATGTGTTGTCCGCTCGAAGTTGGGGCAAGGCATCGCCGTGCTTCTTCAACACTTCTATTACTCGCCGCCTCAGCTCGGGAGGATCAAGCGAGTCATTCAGGAAGCTTTCCACCCCAGGCTCAGGGGGTGGAGAGTGGCGAGCTTGTTCTGAAGATTCCTTCTCTTCAGACGGAGCAGGGAGCCCTGCAAAAACAATCAGCTCCGGTAGAAAGAAGGTGCATGTTGGGTACTTTGGTCAAATGTACCTGATTTGAAGAAGCCTCACCCAACTCAATGATATACATCATAATGTATTTGATGTATGTTTGAGTTACTTGTGCAGGTTAAGAAATCACTGGACTGAAGCAAAAAGTTTCTAAGTCCATGTGTCGACACCCAGAGGGAAAGTGTCGACACTTAAGAAAGCTTGTGTCGACACCCAGACAAGCAGTGTCGACACTTGGAGTCATTGTGTCGACACCTGGGATGCAGAGTCGACACCAGACAGAAAGTGTCGACACTTGGAGCTGTGTCAACACTCAGTGAAGAAAAGTGCAGACAGAAAGTGTCGACACAAGGAGCTGTGTCGACACCCAGTGAAGCTGTGTCTACACCAGAAAGTGTCGACACTTGGAGCTGTGTCGACACTCAGCAAAAGTCTGCAGAGTCTAAGTACAAGTGTCGACACTCAACACAATGTGTCGACACTATGCAGAAGAGTCAGCACTTGAAGTAAGTGTCGACACTCAACACAATGTGTCGACACTCAACAGAAGAGTCAACATTTGAAGTATGTGTCGACACCCAGAACAATGTGTCGACACACAGCTGAAGACTCAACACTGGAAGAAAGTGTCGACACATGGAGCTGTGTCGACACTTAGCAAAGAACAGAAAGAACAACAAATTATTCTAAGTACAAGTGTCGACACTATGGGAATGTGTCGACACTCAGCTGAAGTCTCAACAACAAGAAGGTGTGTCGACACAAGGAGCTGTGTCGACACTCAGCAAGATTCAACATAGAAGACTATGTGTCGACACCAAGAAGCAGTGTCGACACTTGACAGATTCAACACAAGAAGATGTGTCGACACAAAGGAGATGTGTCGACACATAGAAGAATTCAGCAAAAGCTAGAAGAACAAGTACTTGTGTCGACACTCAATTTCAGTGTCGACACATGAAGAAGAATCTGTGTCGAGACATACAAGGAGTTGTGTCGACACCTTGTAGACTTGTGTCGACACTTACCAACATGTGTCGACACTTGGTCTATAAGTGTCGACACTTAAAGACAGAAAGTCTCGACACTTTCAGACAGTTAGAGAATTTCAAGAAATGACTGGATGATTTGACAGCTGCCGTTCCAGCCGGTCTACAGCACCTGTCAGAGATATCAGAAGTCAGTTATGGACCGGTCCAGCCGGTTACCATGAAGAAAGCCTATAAATAGGCACCTACAGTTTACAGAAACAGTTGTTAAAAAAGTTAGTTCAGAGTTGTTGAAGTTGTTGATCAGATTATTATTAAAGTAATAGTGGTACAAAGAGTATCAACACAAGAAGATCTAGCAGTTCAAGTGCAGATCTAAGAAGTTGGAGAGAGAGGGCTCCATCCAAGAAATCAGCCTTTGGAACTAGGCTGAGAAGAAGGATTCAGATTCAATCTGGATCTTAAGTGGCAGAGGTCAAGGAACAACTGCAGAGGATTCAGTCTTATTCAGTTCTACTCAAGAAGCTTTGAAGAAAGCTAAGTCAGGGTGAATCCAGTTGAGTTCTTCCAAGAACTCATCAAGAATCTCTCAACTCCCCTCCTTTAAAGTCTGATTTGTAGAGTTATTATTTGTATTACATTTTTAACTTGTAGGATCCATTGGATCTGAGTGAATTGTAAGCCTGTATTTATAAAGGCTGAGGGTAGGGCTTGTTAGCCTGAGTGTAGGAGATAGAGATCTCTGAGTGTAGGCCTTGTTGGCTGAGTGTAGGCCTTGGTTGGCTGAGTGTAGGCCTTGATTGGCTGAGTGTAGGCTTTGGGATAAAGCTGAGTTGTAAGGCTTTGGGCCTGAGGTGTAGGAACCAATTTGGGTTCTGAGACAGTGGAGAAGTTTGGCCGAATCTAGTACACTGCTAGATAGGCGAAGGGGGAAAGTGGATGTACCCATATCTTGGGGAACCACTATAAAACACTGTGTGTTGTGCTGTGATTGTGCTGTGGATTAGCTGTGTATGTTTTGTTATTGCTGTTTGCTGTGCAAAAGTAGTTAGAAATCTGTGATATAACTGTTTGGCTGCCAACAAAGTTAGAAAAGGATTAGGTCACCTATTCACCCCCCCCTCTAGGTGTTTAGGTACCATATCTTTCAAGTGGTATCAGAGCCAGGTTCCTCAAAACAAGGACTAACAGTCTGAGGAGATCCTGTTTGGCAGATTCAGTGTAAGGACAACACAGATTCAAGAAATTCAAGAAAATCAAGAAACATGGGTTCCTATGAGAATCACAAGGAATTGGGTTCCATGAAATTACCCATATGCAGGAAGGAGATCTTTGGGATCTGGAAAGAAAGGGTAAGGCTATTTATGGAGGCCTCAGACCCTAGAATCTACATCACAGTAAAGGAAGGGCCTTATGTGCCTATGAAGATTTCAGTTCTAGATGCAAACCAGAGAACTCCAAAGGATTTCTCTGAGATGACTAAGGATGAAATTGTCCTGGCCACCATGGACAAGAGGGCACAAAACATAATAGTGAGTGCCATTGATGATGCAACTTTTCAGAACTTAATTCACTGTAAAACAGCAAAAGAGATGTGGGATACTCTCATTGTCTATATGGAAGGTTCTGAAGAAGTTAGGCAAGATAGGAAGTCCTTGCTAAATCAGGAGTATGAAAGCTTTAGGCAAGGAAAGGGTGATAGCATCACTGAGTGCTATAAGGAATTTTACAGAATAGTTAATGAACTCATGTCTTATGGAAGAGAATTCAGTAACTATGAACTAAATGACAAGTTCTTAAGGTCCCTAACCAAAGATTGGGACACTAAGATCTGTGCCATAAGAGAAATGGCTAAGTTGGGGGAAATTCCTCCTCCCACACTGTTTGGCAAGCTATTGTCTTATGAAATGCAGTTAACAGTGAGAAAAGAGGAGGAGAAATCAACAAGGACTGAGCACAAAGAAAGAACTGTTGCTTTCAAGACAGAAGTTCCCAGAAAGTGCAGGAATAAGTCTTCAACTCCACCTCCAGAGGTAGTTGAATCAGAGTCTGATGAGTCTGTCAGCACAAAGTCTAAGAGCAGTGAAAGTGATGAAGACTTTGCTGCTTTCACTAGACACTTTCAGAAGTTTTTGAAAAAGAAACAGTGGAGGTCAAGGCCTTCTACATCACAAGGAAAGGAAGACTCTTATCAGAAAAAGAGGTCTTCAAAGAATGACAAGAAAAGGACAAAATCAAGCAAGGCAACTAGTTCAAAGATTGTTTGCTATTGCTGCAATAGACAGGGCCATGTTATTGCAGATTGTCCAGAGAAGAGAAAGGAATCTGGTGACAGGAAAAAGACTCACTTCAAAGGGAAGAGAGAAAAGTCTTTTGTTGCTAAGAAGGAGAAGACTCTATCAGATATCTCTTCTTCAGAAACTGAGTCTGAGGCTGAAGCCTACATAGGGCTGTTTGCTGAAGAAGAAGAGGAAGAATTCATGCAGATCTTGGAGTCAATTTATGAACAAGAAGACAGTCATTGCCAAGGGCTAATGGCATTGACAGAAAGTGCCAAAATCCTGGAGCAGCCAGGACCCAGTCAGGTACAAAGTTCAAGTTTAAATTCAGTTTCTTGTTCTAGTTCAAATTCAGATTCTTCTTCATCAAGTGATGAGAATGTATCTGAGTCTGAGGATGATATTCATCAACTTATAGATGAATATAGAGTGCTGTTGCAAGCTTACAAGAAAAGCAAGTCCCTTGCCAAAAGTCAGGCAAAGGAAATTGCTGATCTTAAAGCTGTTGCAACAGATTTTGAGAAGCAATTTGATCAAAAACTGAATGAGATAGCCAGGCTGAAACACATAACAGTGATTCAGATGGGAACTATCACTTTTAAGAATGATCAAATTAAGTGTCTGGAGAACAATCTTCAGAAGGAGAAGGACTTGGTTGCTAGGTTTTCTAAACCTAAGTCAGTGTTACCCATAATTGATGAATTTGTTCATCATAAGGGTAAAGCTGGACTGGGCTTTGTTAGACCTGTAGGTACTGAGCAGTCCAAGTATAAGTCCAAGGGAAAAGCCCCAACATTCAACAAGCCTGCTGTAGTCAAGACAGCCAAGGCAGTACCTAAGCAAAGGTACAATAAATTTGAATGTTGGTGCTGTGGCAAAGTTGGCCATTTTGCAGTAGACTGTTGGCACAATGTGATTGCCAAAGTGAGTTCCAAACTACCTGTTGGAAAGCCAGTAGGTAGGTTTGTCAAATTGCAAACTAACAATCACCAAGGACCCAAGAATACTTTGGGTTCTAAGGTTCATTAATTTGTTTTGCAGGTGAGTCCAAGTGGCCATACCCCTACATGGTACTTGGACAGTGGATGTTCCAGACATATGACTGGAACTAGGGGACTACTGAAGGACTACATTCCAATCAAAAATGGTCCTAAAGTGACCTTTGGTGGTTCTGAAAAAGGAATCATCAAAGGGTTTGGTAACATTTCTTCAAACTTAGTTACCATTACTCAAGTGGCTTATGTTAAAGGGTTGAAACACAACCTAATAAGTATAAGTCAATTAAGTGATGTAGGGTATGACATCTCATTTGTTAAAAATGGTTGTCATATCAAGAGGTCAAGTGATCAAGAGATCATTTTGACAGGTTATAGGAAGAGGAATGTCTACTGCCTAGACATTATGATTGAGAACAATGGTTCTCCAGTTTGTCTTGTAGCTGATGAGACAGTCTCTCATTGTGTCAAATGGCAAAAGAGGCTAGCCCATCTTAAATACAAGACTATTAGCAAACTCTTTAGCAAAGAGTTAGTGAGGAATGGTCCTCAAGTTAAGTGTGTTAAAGATGGCATTTGCTCAGCTTGTCAGAAGGGCAAGCAGACTAAATCCACCTTTAGAAGCATAGATAACAAAGATGCTGTGGGGTGTTTGTACCTCTTGCATTTGGATCTCTTTGGTCCAATGCCAGTTCACAGCTTAGGTAGGAAGGTCTATACCCTTGTAGTTGTAGATGACTACTCAAGGTTTTCCTGGGTGTTCTTCTTAAGACAGAAATCTGAAACACCTAGTGTCTTCTACAGCTTTGTCAAGCAAATTCAGAATGAACTAAATAGTACTGTGGTCAGAATTAGAAGTGACCATGGTACAGAATTTCAGTCTGATAGCATGACAAAACTGTGTGAAGACTTTGGGATATTTCAAGAATTCTCTTCACCTAGAACACCTCAGCAAAATGGCATTGCTGAAAGAAAAAATAGGACCTTGATAGAGGCTGGTAGAACCCTACTAAGTGATACATCACTGCCAGAGTATTTCTGGGCTGAAGCAGTTAATACTGCATGCCATGTTATAAATAGGGCTACCATCACTAAAGGGCTAAATAAGACCCCCTATGAAGTTGTGAAAGGCAGGAAACCAAACCTATCCTACTTCAGGATCTTTGGTTGCAAATGCTTCATACTTAACAATGGGAAGTCTTACTTAACTAAGTTTGCTGCCAAGTCCCAAGAGGGAATTTTTGTTGGGTACAACAATAATAGTAAGGCTTATAGAGTATACAACTTGACTACACAAGTTGTAGAAGAATCAGTGCATGTAGTTTTTGATGAGACTAAACTTATTAATAATGAGTTGTCTAGCAATGTATGCAGCCCCACAGGTTTGACAAAGAGAATGGACAAGCTTACTATAGAAGAAGTGCCTGCTGCAAGACAGCAAGGAGAGGAGAGTAGCTGCTGTCCAGGGGGAGAACTACATGTGCCAATTGCTGAAGAAATCCAAGGTATACAGCATGATGCAGATGCTGAAGTGGTTCAACCAGAAGTGAGGATGCCTCCAGCCCACAGGCATCTTAGAGATCATCCAGTAGAGCTGATTATTGGAGATCCAAGACAAGGAGTTCAAACTAGGAGCAGAAATCAGGATGCTGCAATCTATTCCAGCTTTCTGTCACAAGTTGAACCTAAGAAATTTGAAGAAGCAATACAAGATCCACAATGGACTGAAGAAATGCAAGAAGAGCTTAATCAGTTCAAGAGGTGCAAGGTTTGGGAACTTGTTCCTAAACCTAAAGACCACAATGTAATAGGAGTTAAGTGGATCTACAGGAATAAGATGGATGAACAAGGTGTCATCATTAAGAATAAAGCTAGACTGGTTGCTAAAGGATATAGGCAAGAAGAAGGTATTGATTTTGATCAAACCTTTGCTCCAGTAGCCAGACTGGAAGCCATAAGAATGTTCTTGGCCTATGCAACCTATCAAGGATTCAAGGTATACCAAATGGATGTCAAGTCAGCATTCCTAAATGGTAATTTGAAAGAAGAAGTCTATGTGGAGCAGCCTTCAGGTTTTGTTGATCCAACTCTACCTCATTATGTCTATAGACTTAGGAAAGCTTTATATGGGTTAAAGCAAGCCCCTAGGGCTTGGTATGAAACTCTATCTAGTTTCCTCATTGAGAACAAGTTCTCAAGGGGGAAATAGATAAGACTCTATTCCTTAGGGAATCTAGAGGCAAAGTCATACTAGTCCAAATATATGTAGATGACATTATATTTGGGTCTACTGAAAGCAGCCTTTGCAAAAAGTTTGCAAAACTTATGCAAGGTCAGTTTGAAATGAGTAGTATGGGAGAGCTGAAGTTTTTCTTGGGTCTCCAAGTTAAACAGACTGAAAATGGTTTATCCATATGTCAGTCAAAGTTCACCCTAGAACTCATAAGGAAGTATGGTATGGATTCATCCAGTACCATGAAGACTCCTATGGGGTCAAGTATGTCTCTTAGCAAGGATGATGCAGGGAAACCTGTAGATGAAACCTTGTATAGAGGGATAGTTGGCTCCCTATTATACTTGACTGCTAGTAGACCAGACATCATGTATGCTACATGTGTTTGTGCAAGGTATCAAGCCTGCCCTAAAGAGTCTCATTTGACTGCAGTCAAAAGAATATTGAGATATCTAAAGGGCACTCCCTATCTAGGCCTCTGGTACCCTAGGAATGGAGATTTTGATCTAACAGGTTATTCAGATGCAGACTTTGCAGGATGCAAAGAGGATAGAAAGAGCACTACTGGAACCTGTCAATTCCTAGGTGGGACACTAATTTCATGGAGCAGCAAAAAGCAAACCAGTGTGGTTATCTCCACAGCTGAGTCAGAGTATGTGGCTGCAGGAAGTTGCTGTGCTCAACTTCTGTGGATTCAACATCAGCTAGAGGACTATGGATTTCAGGTAAGTAGAACTCCACTTTACTGTGATTCTACAAGTGCTATTTCAATAGCTAATAACCCTGTATCTCATAGTAGAACAAAACATATTGAGATTAAATATCACTTTCTTAGAGAACATGTAGAAAGAAAAGATATTTCACTTGAATATGTTAAAACTGATATTCAGATAGCTGACATGTTTACTAAGCCCCTAGAAGAAGCTAAGTTCAATAGATTCAAAATTGAACTAGGAATGATAAACTTAGACTAAGTTTACAGAATAGAAAATTGGCTAAGTAAAAAGGTGTCGACACATAGACAAGTCTATGTCGACACAGAATAGTGGTGTCGACACTTCAGGAGAAAGGTGTCGACACATCTAGGAATGTGGTGTCGACACTTCAGAATGATAGTGTCGACACATGTCAAGTAGGTGTCAACACATCCAATATGGTGTCGACACTTAAGTTTTACTCAGAATTTTTCTAAGTCTCGACAATGTGTCGAGTTATGTTGTGTCGACACATAACCAAGTGTCGACACATAAAATCTGTTGACTAAACTTGTGTCGACACATATGTGTCGAGACATTATAAGTCAGTGTCGACACTTATTGCCAGTGTCGACACATGTTAAGCTAGCTGTCCCGCCTGTTCATCTTCAAAATCAGAAAGGTATAAATAGGGTTCTGTCTTTGTTTGTCGACACGCTTTCAAAGTTTCGAGACCAAAACTCCTGTGTCGACACCTCTCTTTTTTAAAGACAAATTCTCCAAACCCTAATGGCTCCTAAGCTTGAGGAGAACGTTAACGAGGGCTATGAGCTAGTGAGTGGCGCGTTCGACGATGCTGATGCGGAAATCAAGGCGGTAGTAACCCTAGTCGCCGATTCTGGATTGGAATACTTAGTTTCAGAACCAACAAAGATTTGGAAAAAGGAAGTTCTTGAATTCCTTAATGGAGCTGTTGTAGATGAATCTGGATACAGAATCAAATCCAGAGTTCATGGATCTAAGGTCAAGATTTCACCAAAAAGTGTGAGGAAGGTACTCCAGCTACCTAAAACACAAGATGAAGAAGAAGTAACTGCTTCAAAGACCAGAGAAGCTTTAACCTGGTGTGGTCTTGATCCTAAGATGAAGATAGGATCTGTATTCAACAGGAAAGGCATGAATAACCAAGGAAAGTTCATGTCTGAGATTGTAGGAAAAGTCTTACTCAGCAAGACTGGAGGGCATGACAGAGTGTCTGCCAACATGTTTGAAATCATGACTAGAATAATCTTCACTCTGAAAACAGATTGGTCTCAAGTGGTGTATGAGAAAATCAAGGAGAGTCTGAAGAAGCCCAACCTGGGCAGAATACTTAGTCTCTACCTAGCTGGTACCATACCAGAGGTAATGAATACAGCTGCAGGAAGTAAGATAAACCACATGAGGAAGATGGATCTAAGGATCTTTTCCAGATGGGACAGGGTATTGTCCAAGAAATGCCAACTCCAGAGAAGCCAGTTACTAAGAAAGATTCTCCTCCAAGGAAGAAAAGGAAGACAGCTCCTGTGACACAGGAGTCCTCCAGCAGTTCAGGGAGTGAGGAACAAGTTGTTTTCACTCCTGATGATCAAGAGGAAGTGGCTGCAGAGAAGACCCCTGCTGCTCAAGATGTAGCTGAGATCCAGGGGGAGCTGCCTCAAGCTAGCCCCATTCATAGGGATCACAGCCAGGGGGAGCTCCCAGTTGTAGAGGAACCATCTACACTGGACAGTGAGCAAGCCACCATCATTATCCAAGAGGTACTCACTGACCTAAAAACTTTAGAATATCTTATAGAAGATGCTAATTTGTCTGATGATCTTCAGCAAACTCAGCTGAATACTCAAGTTCCAGATGTTATTTTAGAAGACACATCTACTGTAGTTCAAGATGATACTTCTCAAGTGGTGGAAGAACCAAGAACTTCTCCTGCACAGTCTCCACCTGAATATACAATGGAAGATTTGTTTCTCAATCTAGATCAAGAAGATTTTAACATGGACAAGGATGCTGCTGCTGAAGATAAGAGTACTGCTGCTGAGGGGGAGCAAGTACAAGATTTGGAAGAGCCTATTAGGCTGGAAACTGAGCAAGCACCTGATGTGCAAACTGAGAAGCCTCAAAGCCCTAAGGACAGGGTTGATATTGCGAGCACTTCTGCCTCTGAAGATGAGGAGAGTGCTAGGGCCAAGAAAAAGAAACTCTATGTCTTCAAGAGGAGAAGTCAGAGTTATAAGAAAGCCTTGCAATCCATTGCCCCACAGCCTATAGTTCAACAAGCTCCAACTGCTGATTATAGTGCTTTAATGGTTGCACTACAGATCAAATTGGATGAGCAAAGAAAGGCAATTGAGACATATGTGGATGAAGGGCACAAGACCCTACAGTTTGATCTTGCACAGGAAATAAAGTCTATAAGGTTTGAGATGAATCTCAACAAGAAGGAGATGACAGACTGCTTCCACAAGGGTGGGAATGCAGTGGTCTATCTAGCAACACATAAGGAGAAGATCAAAGCCCAAGTAGATGATATAGCATTGAAGCAAGGGTATGTACTGGAAAATCAATTAAGAATGAATGACAATTTGACTGAATCCCACAATGCTATAGTCACTGAATTGAAGAATAAGACTGCTGAACCTTCTACATCTGCTGCTGCAGTTAAGGCTGACTTTGATAAAGTATTTCAAGCTGAGATTACTGTTGTTAAGTCTGCTATTAAAGATTCCCAGAAAGTCATCTCTGAACAACTTACAAAGCTGAAACCATTCTTTAAAGAGGGAATCAGGTATTTGGATAGTCAAATAAGATTTCAAAAGGATGATGTCAGAGACCATATGGCTAGAGAAGTCATAAAGGGGGAGAGAGTATTAGTCAAAGCTAGATCTGACCATGCCAAATAGATATCTAACTCCATCAGAGCTACACTGGGCTATCCTCCACTCTATGATGATGATAATGTTGCTGAATCAGGGATTCAAACTGCCTATCTTGGAGGTGAGCAACCAGAGGTAGCTCAAGTGATTTATCCACCTCCAGATTTTGACATGGTTCAAGCAGATGTAAGCACAATGTATAGCCCACTTGAGGGCAAGGACAATGTACACATTGACAAGGTTGTTCAACCTATTTCTGCAGCTATGCAAGAGGCATTAGAGAAAGAAGAAGAGGCAAGGTTGTCAAAGAAGAGGTTTAGGGAACAAGCAGAACAAAGGCCAGATTTTGAACAGTGGAGCCCTACCTCTAGGAATATAATTTTAACTGCCTGGAAAGCTGCCAAGGACAATGCTCATGAAAGGAACAAGTGGTTCTCTGAAGCAGAATGGAGGAAACATGAAATAAGACAGGAGGCCATTGTTCAATATAGAAGAAAGGCAAAGATGGGAAAGCTACCTCCTACTGCAGTGGAGCCTAGCAAGTACTTCCCCAAGCCATACCACTATTTTGAAAGGCAGAAAATCAAAGCAGAAGAGCTGAAGAAGAAGGACTTAAAAGGCAAGAAGCCTGCTGTTGCTGAAACTGCTGAAGCCACTGTCAAAGCTCAAGTCCAATCTGGCAAAGACATTGTTATCAAAGAACCAGATCAGAAATAGATTAGGAATTGACTTGAAGATTGTTGTAATCTTTTGAATGAAAAACATTTTTGTAAACCATTGAAGATGTATTAGAAAAAATGTTAGAACAATATATGATAAATATATTTCATGATTGTTCTGAGAATATGTCTATTTCTTGTTTGTTCTGCAATGTTGAATGTGTATACATGTGTGAAATATTACATGTTTATGTTTACCCTGCTGTTTATAATCTGCTTTACATCATTTTGTAATTTTAATTATGAATGGTGTATATCATTGACTAAGGGTTATGACTTCTCCAAATAGGGGGAGATTGTTGGGTACATTGGTCAAATGTACCTGATTTGAAGAAGCCTCACCCAACTCAATGATATACATCATAATGTATTTGATGTATGTTTGAGTTACTTGTGCAGGTTAAGAAATCACTGGACTGAAGCAAAAAGTTTCTAAGTCCATGTGTCGACACCCAGAGGGAAAGTGTCGACACTTAAGAAAGCTTGTGTCGACACCCAGACAAGCAGTGTCGACACTTGGAGTCATTGTGTCGACACCTGGGATGCAGAGTCGACACCAGACAGAAAGTGTCGACACTTGGAGCTGTGTCGACACTCAGTGAAGAAAAGTGCAGACAGAAAGTGTCGACACAAGGAGCTGTGTCGACACCCAGTGAAGCTGTATCTACACCAGAAAGTGTCGACACTTGGAGCTGTGTCGACACTCAGCAAAAGTCTGCAGAGTCTAAGTACAAGTGTCGACACTCAACACAATGTGTCGACATTATGCAGAAGAGTCAGCACTTGAAGTAAGTGTCGACACTCAACACAATGTGTCGACACTCAACAGAAGAGTCAGCATTTGAAGTATGTGTCGACACCCAGAACAATGTGTCGACACACAGCTGAAGACTCAACACTGGAAGAAAGTGTCGACACATGGAGCTGTGTCGACACTTAGCAAAGAATAGAAAGAACAACAAATTATTCTAAGTATAAGTGTCGACACTATGGGAATGTGTCGACACTCAGCTGAAGTCTCAACAACAAGAAGGTGTGTCGACACAAGGAGCTGTGTCGACACTCAGCAAGATTTAACATATAAGACTATGTGTCGACACCAAGAAGCAGTGTCGACACTTGACAGATTCAACACAAGAAGATGTGTCGACACAAAGGAGATGTGTCGACACATAGAAGAATTCAGCAAAAGCTAGAAGAACAAGTACTTGTGTCGACACTCAATTTCAGTGTCGACACATGAAGAAGAATCTGTGTCGAGACATACAAGGAGTTGTGTCGACACCTTGTAGACTTGTGTCGACACTTATCCAACATGTGTCGACACTTGGTCTATAAGTGTCGACACTTAAAGACAGAAAGTCTCGACACTTTCAGACAGTTAAAGAATTTCAAGAAATGACTGGATGATTTGACAGCTGCCGTTCCAGCCGGTCTACAGCACCTGTCAGAGATATCAGAAGTCAGTTATGGACCGGTCCAGCCGGTTACCATGAAGAAAGCCTATAAATAGGCACCTATAGTTTACAGAAACAGTAGTTAAAAAAAGTAGTTCAGAGTTGTTGAAGTTGTTGATCAGATTATTGTTAAAGTAATAGTGGTACAAAGAGTATCAACACAAGAAGATCTAGCAGTTTAAGTGCAGATCTAAGAAGTTGGAGAGAGAGGGCTCCATCCAAGAAATCATCCTTTGGAACTAGGCTGAGAAGAAGGATTCAGATTCAGTCTGGATCTTAAGTGGCAGAGGTCAAGGAACAACTGCAGAGGATTCAGTCTTATTCAGTTCTACTCAAGAAGCTTTGAAGAAAGCTAAGTCAGGGTGAATCCAACTGAGTTCTTCCAAGAACTCATCAAGAATCTCTCAACTCACCTCCTTTAAAGTCTGAGTTGTAGAGTTATTATTTGTATTACATTTTTAACTTGTAGGATCCATTGGATCTGAGTGAATTGTAAGCCTGTATTTATAAAGGCTGAGGGTAGGGCTTGTTAGCCCGAGTGTAGGAGATAGAGATCTCTGAGTGTAGGCCTTGTTGGCTGAGTGTAGGCCTTGGTTGGCTGAGTGTAGGCCTTGATTGGCTGAGTGTAGGCTTTGGGATAAAGCTGAGTTGTAAGGCTTTGGGCCTGAGGTGTAGGAACCAATTTGGGTTCTGAGACAGTGGAGAAGTTTGGCCGAATCTAGTACACTGCTAGATAGGCGAAGGGGGAAAGTGGATGTACCCATATCTTGGGGAACCACTATAAAACACTGTGTGCTGTGCTGTGATTGTGCTGTGGATTAGCTGTGTATGTTTTTTTATTGCTGTTTGCTGTGCAAAAGTAGTTAGAAATCTGTGATATAAATGTTTGGCTGCCAACAAAGTTAGAAAAGGATTAGGTCACCTATTCACCCCCCCCCCCCTCTAGGTGTTTAGGTACCATATCTTTCAGTGCAAGTGCAGTAAAGATACCTAGGAAAAATGTTCTAGTAAAAGTGGAGCTTACGGGATGAGCTCGGCATCTTTGGAGGGTGTGCGAAGGAAGTAAGGCTAAGTTCTTGTCGCGACCCAGAGGATGTATTCCTGGGGAGATGAGGTTGAAGCTGGGAACCGGGATTTCTCCGGCCCCTCCCCCACGAGTGCCAGAGTAGGTGCGGGCTTCTGAGAAGGAGTGGGAACTGGCGACCTGGACTTCAGCGAGTCCAGCCCCGTGGTCCCAAAGGGAGGTGATTTGCATTGTGGGAGAGTGACGGGGGAATCTGAGGCCGTGAGTCATTTTGTGGGGTGTGGACTCGTAACGTGGAGGTCTCGACATCGGTCTGGTGGTTCTCAGGGTCGGATGGAATGCTGACGACCATTTTCCCTTTGGGGTCGGCGACCGATTTATAGGAGGAGAGCTTGGGATTCAAGGTAGACTCCAGATCACGGTAGATGGATTCAACATCTTTCGGTATGGACTTAGCCTTCTTGGCAGGATTGGATTTCGTCGGCTCGCACAGTGCAGCGTCGGGAGACATGCCGACTAGCGTGGTAGCACGAGTGGCGTTGAGCTCGCGACCGCGGCTAAGCTTCTCTTGGAGCTCTTTGGAGAGAAGCATCTCGATAAGGTTCAAGTAAGGGGAATGAAGGAGGCCACCCAGGTATGTGGGCATGTATTTATAACCGCTGGTGGAGCCTACCGAAAGATTCTCTGGCCCCTATCGCACTCGCCACATATTGTGGGGTTGGATGTTTCTTTTTGAGCTTGGGCCAACCTTGTAAAGAGCAGGGATTGTGTACAACCTCATATCCGGCGAGTAGTGGTCAACAAGAGCCAGATCGACCAGCCCAGAAGTCCGGCTCGCCCAAGTGGGGTGGATCGTTTGAGGGGCATGTGGAGCGGGTTGGCTCGCACTCGCCCTAGGGGCTCGGCGAGCAGCGGATGAGTGGAGCGGGACGGCTCGCACTCGCCCTAGGGGGTCTCGGTGAGCAACGGGCGAGTGGGGCAGGTCAGGCCCACACTCGCCTAGGGTTGGGAAGAGGCGGCGAGTGTCAGCTCCATCGAGCACTCGCCGCCACCGGTGAGTGGAGGTTCCAAAGGGCCACTCGCCCAGTCTCTTGTGTTATGTTTTTCCATTCCACCCCCGTTTTCCTGCCTATAGCCTGTCGGAATAGCGGAGTTACGTTGTTGTGCAGACTCAGGTTGGCTGCACATAACTGTTTGGAATAGCAGAGGTTGTCTATTTGCAGGAGATTTTCAAAAATCTATAAATAGACCCAAGGGGGTACCTCGGAAGGCATGGTTACTTGTGCCCCAGTCTTCTTGCGCTTTCTGAGGTTACGTTGTAGCTCGACATTTGACTAGGGAGGGGAAACGCTCTAAAATCTTCCGGTGTGTGGTGGGTCCTCCACGCCGAACCCTTGGGTCTGTCCTCTGTATGTTTTTCGTAGTCATTTGGCTCGCGAGAGAGAAGTGTGTGATCACCGCTTTCCCAAAGTTGAACTATACAGAGACTGAGTTTTTGGTTTCAACAGTTATAGAGTAATTGATGATGCTTTGAATTTGGGTGAAGATTAGTTGCGGGAGTTCATTAACCTTACAAAGGAAATAACATGCAATGATATGTACAGACATCATCAGGAATACAAGTCTAACAAAGTTAATAACATCTCTTGACTATAGGATAGTGTCTACTCCACTTGAATATACAATTTTGCCTTTGTGTTCTGCATGCACTGAAGACTTCAAGATTGTATTCATTGGATTTGTTAATGGTAACAATTTCATCCGCTTACTTATACACGGGAATTGTCCTCTTCTCCCTGTTGTTTTTGTTGTTTGGACAAGATATCATGATATGATGTCGAAAACATGAGATTTGTCATATATCTCACATGTTAGAACTTCTAAATCCAAGAATATTATAAAGAAAGTAGTCAATTTATTTGATTAATGACATAAGGTAATTCAATATTATACTAAATTCAATATTATTTTATGTTTTACAATCATTATCTAATCACTTTTTGTCAAATTAGGTCCGACCATCATACTTTATGGAGGTTCTAAATATTTAGGTGAGTAGGTAGCAAGAAGTCTAACAGAAATTAAAGTATAATACATTCAATTTAACTATCTTTCAATTTAGTTAAAATATTGACAGAGACTAATATATCATTTTTATACTTTTAGGTGGCAAAAACAAGGGCATTTGATAAAATTATGGGTGATGTTTGATTTTCATGAAATTATTGTTGAAATTTGTAAAGTGGAAGTGGGTGACGGGACAGGCCGGGCGGCCTGGGCGGACAGCTTTGGCGGACTGGGCGGACTGGGCGGACTGCGTTGTGCGGCCAGGTGGAAGGTCTAGTGGGAAGCCGGCTGTTCTTCTGAGCGGGTTGTTTGCATAGAGAGGCTTGCGTACTGGTGCATTGCTCAGTGACCGCGGGTGCAAGCTTGTGCTGACAGGCGGGTTGGCTCTTGTTCGCGGGAAGCTTGCGGACTGGCGTGTCCGCGGTTTGGGCTGTTGCGAACTGAGCTTAGAGCTTGGCTGAGGCCTTGTCGAGCTCTGGTGGCACAGCAGGTGCTTTGCTGTGGAGATCGTTTTGGCGGCCTGGTGTTGGAGTCCAGGATAAGACCGCTGCGTTGGGGCAGGAGTGCGAGGAGCTCGCGGACTGATGGCGGTCTGTGCTCGGTGTTTTAGCGGACGGGGCTTTGCGTCTGCCATGCTCGCATTGGCCCTTGATGGTTTTGGGCTTGGTCACACTTTGTGCCAAGTTCAGTGTGTCCGCCGTATCCGCCAAGTCCGCTGTGACCGGGCGGACTGTTGTTGGCTGCCTTTGGTCGTGGACTTGTGGCGGATTGAGGTGTGAGTCTTGCGGACTGCCTCGGGTTGGTGCGGACAGCCATTGAAGGGGTTTGCTGTCCTGCAGTGGTTGGAGCTTTGCGGGCTGATGCCTTGTCCGCTTAGCTTGGGCGGACTGGAGAGGGTTCGTCAATGGTTGCCTTGCTCCTGGCGGTTTTCCTTGGTGATCGGCTAAGTCCTCGCGGACTCGGCGGATGGTCTTTTGCATTCGCACGGGCTGGGGCGGTGTCTCTATCTCTAGGGCGGTGACCACACTCCTCACCTCGCCTATAAATAGGACCCCTCTGGCACATCTACAGGAACCTAAGTAACTTGAGTGAACAGTAAGTTGAGTTGTGCAAGGAGCTGCGGTCTGTGTTTGTCAGTCCGCGCGGATTGTTTCAGGCTGACGGTTTGCTATGTGCAGGTCGCGCGGATAACTTCAAGGAGCCAGGAGTTTGGCTGTGACTTCGGTCAAGTGCTTGGAAGTGTGCGGTCTCTGCGGACTCAGCAGGAGGTCGCTCTGTGGCTTGTCAGTTCTGTTTCAGCTTTGCCAGCTTCAATAACCTGTCCGCCGGCTTCAGGCGGGTAGGGGTGTTCCTCAATTCAGGTTCATCAGGAGGCGAATAACGGTGTGTCCGCGCGGCCTCACGGCTTTGGCGGACTCCGTGGCTATTCGGCGGATTGCAGCTTAGCTTGGGCAATCTCAGCGGACTCGGCGACCTCGGCGACCTCGCGGTCTCGGCGGACTCCGGTGCTGTCCGCCCGGCTTGGTTTTTGGTGCTTTCTATTTACAGCTGTAATACTAGCGAAATCATGTCTCGCTATATATGCCTCAGATTGTAAAGAAGTGAATGTGTAAAAGATCTGCTTGTGCTTCCATTGTTTGTTGGGTGAAACCTCTGGTCCTCGGGTTTTCCGCTGGTTCAACGTGAGAACTGGGTAGTTCCGAAGATATTAATTTGGCGTTTGGGCTATCTTGCTGACCACATTGAGAAAATTTAACATGGTATCAGAGGCAGGTTTGTGAGGTTCAGTTGCGTGAGTGGAAGTCAACCAGCGTTGTTACTCAGTGACTGAGTGGTGCTCAACCTGTGTTGTTGCTCGGAGCTTCTAAAAGGGTGCCAACAGGTGTAGCAATGGAAGGGAGCTTTGCAAGAGGTCTGGGCATTGAACCCTTAACGCCGACTAACTTCAAGAAGTGGAAGTCGTGCATGAAGAGTTATCTTCTTGGCGAGGAGCTGTGGGAAGTCGTCGGTGGTGACGACAGACAGGAAGTGACTGCTGCTTTCGGTACTGCTGAGCAGGTGAGGCTCTGGAGAAGAACAAATGCTAAGGCGGAGTTCATTCTGAAGAGAGTTGTGTCTCCAGAACTGTTTGATCACATCGTTGGGTGTGAGTCGGCTGTTGATATTTAGATAACCATTGATGAGTTATTCAATAGGAAGAATGTGGCGCGGCTTCAGTTCCTGGAGAATGAGTTGGCCAGGGCAACTCAGGGAGACCTTTCCATCTCCAAGTACTTCTTAAAGATGAAGAGCTTATGTCATGAGCTGTCGGCACTGGATCCTGATGAGCCTATCTCTGAGGCTAAGATGAAAAGGCACATTATCCGCGGCTTGCGGAAGGAATATGTGGCCTTTGTTACATCTGTTCAAGGGTGGGCTACTCAGCCGTCTTTGCTGGAGCTGGAGAATCTGCTTGCCTCACAGGAGAGCTTAGTAAGTCAGATGGCGGGAGTGAATCTGAATCAGGAAGGCAGCGAAGCTCTCTTCTCAGGCAAGAAGAAAGGATGGGAAGGGAAGAAGAAGAAGAAGGTGCAGGCCGCTGGTGAGAAGGAGACTTCAACTTCATATCCGTCAGAGAGGAGCAATGCTCCTAAGGACTGGAAGAAGAACCTGAAGTGCTACCGGTGTCATCAGCGAGGGCACTTCAAGCGGGACTGCAAGGTCAAACTGCAGCCTGGGCATGCTGCGGGAAAGGAGGAAGCTTGCTCGAGAAGTGAAGAAGCAGAATGGGGCGGAGCTTTTATGACGGGCACTTGTGTCTAGGCCTTGTCTGCTGAGGACTTCAACGGCGAGTGGATCGTGGACTCCGAGTGTGGTCATCACCTCACCGGAGACAAGTCAAATTTCACCTCCATGCAGACATACTCAAGTAATGAAGCTATTATCACTGCTGATAATACTGTTTATGCAGTAGAGAAAGAGGGGGTCGTGTCTTTGGGTAGTGATCAGGGGCCACTCACGTTAAGGAGTGTGTATCATGTGCCGGGCATGAAGAAGAACCTCTTCTCGGTGACCAACGCGGTGGACGCTGGGTATCATGTTCTGTTTGGGCCAACAGACGTGAGGTTCCTTCGCAACGTATCAGCGGTTAAGGCTGATGTTGCTCATGTTGGGAGGAGGGTGAAGAACTTGTTTGTTCTTTTCACCAATGCTTATGTTGATAGAATGAGGGCCAATGATAGTGCTGCTATCTGGCATGAGAGGCTGGGGCATGTTGGCATGGACAAGCTGAAGGCGATGGCTAGTAGAAGTCTGGTGAGGGGATTGCCGAAGTTGTCCTCCTTTGGTGATGGGCATGTTTGTGCGGGCTGTCAATATGGTAAGGCACATCGTCTTCCATTTGATAAATCACAAACAATGAGCAAGAAACCATTGGAGTGCATTCATGGCGACCTGATGGGACCGACGGTTACTGCCAGCCTTGGTGGAAGTAGATACATGCTTGTCTTGGTTGATGACTACTCAAGGTATACTTGGGTGTACTTCTTAAAGGAGAAGTCGGAAGCCTTCCGTTTGTTTGTGGAGTTTAAGGAGTTGGTTGAAGGCCGGCTTGGCTTGCGGATTAAGAAGCTTAGAACTGATAACGGGGGTGAGTTTGTCTCCTCCGAGTTTTCTAACTTCTGTAGGAAGCACGGGATCCAACGGGAGCTTACTTGTGTCCACACTCCACAACAAAATGGGGTAGCAGAGCGGAAGATCCGTCATCTGACGGAGACTTGCAAATGCTGGCTTCATGTGAAAGATATCCCAAGGTCCTTTTGGGCGGAGGGAATGTCTTGTGCTGCTTATGTTATCAACCGGATGCCACTCAGCCCTATCAACATGAAGACTCCAGTTGAGCTGTTGCTGAAGGAGAAGCCGAGTGTGGGACACCTTAGGGTGTTCGGTTCAACTTGCTTCGTGCATGTCCCGGATGCTTCACGAACAAAGCTGGATGCGAAGGCAAGGAAACTTGTCTTTGTTGGCTACGATGAGTGGAAGATGGGATGGAAATGCATGGACGCTGTGACGAAGAAGTTAGTGGTATCAAGAGACGTTGTCTTTGACGAGCTGACGTCATATGGAGGTGGCTCGGTGGAGCTAACCGGAGGTAGCAAGGTTGAGGAAGCACCGGTGGTGGCTGCTGAAGGCTTGGAAGAGGAGCTTGTTGTTTCACCAGCAGCTCCTGTTGCTTCGAACTCCGAGGCTGAGCCTTCTGGCTCAGGAAGCAGGGGGAGCACTGCTCAATGCTTGCCCCAAGTAGGAGTGGAGCCTGAAGAAGCAACGGAAGCCGTGAGCAAGAAGCCAAATCTTCGGAGATCGAAGAGGGTGGTTAAGCCATCGGCTCAGTACTGTGATGGTAATGCAGTGAGCTTTGTCTCCTGCTTCTTTGCAGGTCCTCTGGATGAGCGAGAGCCTGCAAACTTCAACGAGGCCACTGGATTGAAGGAGTGGGAAGGTGCCATGAAGGAAGAGATTGATGCTCTGAAGAAAAATGAATCCTGGGACCTTGTACCCAAGGTTGATGGCATTACCCCGGTTACTTGCAAGTGGGTGTATAAGTTGAAGAAGAAGGCTGATGGGAGCATTGATAGGTTCAAGGCTCGCCTGGTCGCTAGAGGATTCTCACAGCAGTATGGAGAAGACTATGAGGAGACATTCAGTCCAGTTGCGAAGATGACTTCTGTAAGAGTGGTGATCGCCTTGGCTGCTAGCAAGGGATGGAGGTTGTGGCAACTCGATATGAAGAATGCCTTTCTTTACGGAGAGATTGACAAGGACATCTTCATGGATCAACCGCTTGGTTTTGTCTCTGAAAAGCATCCGGACTATGTCTGCAAGCTCAGGAAGGCTCTCTACGGGTTGAAGCAAGCTCCTAGAGCGTGGTATGGGAAGATTGCAGAGTACCTGCAATTCTGTGGATACTTTGCTTCTAACTCGGATTCAAGCTTGTTCGTCAAGAAGAAGGGAGAGCTTCGTGTCTTGGTCCTGCTGTATGTGGATGACATGATCATCACAGGGAATTCGGAGGAGGAAGTAGCAAGGCTCAGGGCTGAGCTTGCTATACGCTTCGAGATGAAAGACTTGGGATAGTTGCATCACTTTCTCGGTCTGGAAGTGGAGAGGAAGGAGTGCGGTATTCTCATTAGCCAGAAAGGGTATGTTGATCGCATTGTGAAGCGGTTCGGCATGGGCGAAGGGAAGAAGTGCTCTACTCCACTAGAATCTGGGCTGAAGCTTCGACGAGATGAGGGAAGGGTTATTCTTGATCCCTTGGTGTTCAGGGCTCTTGTTGGGAGCTTGATTTATCTGACGATAACAAGGCCGGATATAGCTTATGTTGTTGGCCGAGTAAGTCGGTTTATGGCTGAACCAAGGCAATCTCATCTAGTGGCGGCAAAGGGGATTCTGAAGTATGTCAAGGTGACTTCTGAGATGGGACTCCTCTATGGAAGGGATGCGGAGTTTTCATTGCTTGGGTACATGGATGTTGACTATGGCGGTGATTCAGATGATCGGAGGTCTACTTCAGGTTATGTGTTCACTTGCGGTTCAGCTAGCATCTCGTGGTGTAGCAAGAAGCAGGACTCGGTGTCGGTTTCAACCACGGAGGCGGAGTATAAGGCTTCGGCCTTGGCTGCTCGGGAAGCCGTTTGGTTGAGGAGGCTTATAGAGGATGTCCATGAAGAAGTGCAAGGGCCTACTTTACTCCGAGGTGATAATGAGAGTGCTCTCAAACTGGTTAACAATCCAGTGTGTCACGCCAGGACCAAGCATATAGAGATTGATCATCATTTCATCAGGGAGAAGGTGTTGGAAGGATCTCTGCTGGTCGGGCATGTTCGAAGTGAAGATAATCTTGCTGACATCTTCACGAAGCCACTGTCAAAGGGGCCCTTTGAACGCTTGCGCAGCTTGCTGGGCTTGGTCACCACTTCTCACTTCAAGGGGGAGTGTTGAAATTTGTGAAGTGGAAGTGGGTGACGGGACAGGCCGGGCGGCCTGGGCGGACAGCTTTGGCGGACTGGGCGGACTGGGCGGACTGCGTTGTGCGGCCTGGTGGAAGGTCTAGTGGGAAGCCGGCTGTTCTTCTGAGCGGGTTGTTTGCAAAGAGAGGCTTGCGGACTGGTGCATTGCTCAGTGGCCGCGGGTGCAAGCTTGTGCTGACAGGCGGGTTGGCTCTTGTTCGCGGGAAGCTTGCGGACTGGCGTGTCCGCGGTTTGGGCTGTTGCGGACTGAGCTTAGAGCTTGGATGAGGCCTTGTCGAGCTCTGGTGGCACAGCAGGTGCTTTGCTGTGGAGATCGTTTTGGCGGCCTGGTGTTGGAGTCCGGGATAAGACTGCTGCGTTGGGGCAGGAGTGCGAGGAGCTCACGGACTGATGGCGGTCTGTGCTCGGTGTTTTGGAGGACGGGGCTTTGCGTCCGCCATGCTCGCATTGGCCCTTGATGGTTTTGGGCTTGGTCACACTTTGTGCCAAGTTCAGTGTGTCCGCCGTATCCGCCAAGTCCGCTGTGACCGGGCGGACTGTTGTTGGCTGCCTTTGGTCGTGGACTTGTGGCGGATTGAGGTGTGAGTCTTGCGGACTGCCTCGGGTTGGTGCGGACAGCCATTGAAGGGGTTTGCTGTCCTGCAGTGGTTGGAGCTTTGCGGGCTGATGCCTTGTCCGCTTAGCTTGGGCGGACTGGAGAGGGTTCGTCAATGGTTGCCTTGCTCCTGGCGGTTTTCCTTGGTGATCGGCTAAGTCCTCGCGGACTAGGCGGATGGTCTTTTGCATTCGCGCGGGCTGGGGCGGTGTCTCTATCTCTAGGGCGGTGACCACACTCCTCACCTCGCCTATAAATAGGACCCCCTGGCACATCTACAGGAACCTAAGTAACTTGAGTGAACAGTAAGTTGAGTTGTGTGAGGAGCTGCGGTCTGTGTTTGTCAGTCCGCGCTGATTGTTTCAGGCTGACGGTTTGCTGTGTGCAGGTCGCGCGGATAACTTCAAGGAGCCAGGAGTTTGGCTGTGACTTCGGTCAAGTGCTTGGAAGTGTGCGGTCTCTGCGGACTCAGCAGGAGGTCTCTCTGCGGCTTGTCAGTTCTTTTTCAGCTTTGCCAGCTTCAATAACCTGTCCGCCGGCTTCAGGCGGGTAGGGGTGTTCCTCAGTTCAGGTTTAGCAGGAGGCGAATAACGGTGTGTCCGCTCGGCCTCGCGGCTTTGGCGGACTCCGTGGCTATTCGGCGGATTGTAGCTTAGCTTGGGCGATCTCAGCGGACTCGGCGACCTCGGCGACCTCGCGGTCTCGGCGGACTCCGGTGCTGTCCGCCCGGCTTGGTTTTTGGTGCTTTCTGTTTACAGCTATAATACTAGCGAAATCATGTCTCGCTATGTATGCCTCGGATTGTAAAGAAGTGAATGTGTAAAAGATCTCCTTGTGCTTCCATTGTTTGTTGGGTGAAACCTCTGGTCCTCGGGTTTTCCGCTGGTTCAACGTGAGAACTGGGTAGTTCCGAAGATATTAATTTGGCGTTTGGGCTATCTTGCTGACCACGTTGAGAAAATTTAACAATTATACAATTATATATATTTTGAAGTCTTTTGATGTTTTGTTTGAATTTGCATTCACCGTTATGTGATTTGAAAAAAATGAAAAAAATGTAAACTTTTTATGGTGTGTTAACAACATCCTTGTGTGTAGACATAATTTGATGAGTTGTTATTATTATATGGTAGCTAATAGCAACTTCAGAAGTGTTATTAACATTGCTCTACTAAAATTACACATGCAAGATCAATAAATAAAGGTGACTGATATTCATAGACCCCCTTTGGCTATTTGAAGCCTACTGTTATTCGTAGATCTCAGAATAATAATTGTACCCCATGAAGCTATTTCTTGACCCCAAAAAAATGAAATTATTAAAATTGATTTTTTTTAAGATAGAACTATTGATATATATTAAGTGAATCCTTCTAATTAAATCCACTCCAAGGGCCAAGTATAGAACAACTTACCTCTTTGTAATAAAGTACGGCTTAGCGAAGTATTCTGCAATTCAATTAGCTGACTATTATGAAATGCTAAAACAGCTCTCCCATGAAAAACAAGGGCATTCAATAAAATTTTGGGTGATGTTTGATTTCATCAAATTGTATAATTACATATATTTTGAAGTCTTTTTATGTTTTGTTTGAGTTTAGATTCAACACTATGTGATTTGAAAAAAAATGAAAATTTTTAAACTTTTTTATGGTGTGTTAATAGCATCATAGTGTAAAGAGATAATTTTATGAGTTGCTATTATAACATTGCGACTAATAGCAATTTCATAAGTGTTATTAACATTGCTCTACTAAAATTATACATGCAAAGATCAATAAATAAATGTGATTGATATCCATAGACCATCTTTGACTATTTGTAGCCTACCGTTATTCATAGATCTCACAATTATAATTATACCCCCACAAAGCTATTTACTGACCCAAAATGAAATTATTTAAATTGATTTTATTAAATATACAACTAGACACATATATTAATCCAATGGACAAGTATAGAACAACTTAGTTCTTGGTAATAAAGTTTGGCCTTAGCTAAGTATTCTGCAATTCAATTAGCCGACTATTTTGAAATGCTTGAACAAATCTCCCATGATATTTTTGATCATGTCATTGTCTATTTATCAAAGCAGCGCCAAGGCTACAATGGCACTGGAGGGCAAGAAGTGAGGCTACATATAACATAGTCAAAAAAAATTGAAAGAAAAATGGAGAGAGGACTTATCGGAGGGCAAGGAACGAGGCTACAAATTCGAAATGGAAGGAAAATTGGACCTCACCGGCTGAAAATTGTCGTGGAGGCAATGCGAGGGGGCGGTCGGGCAAGAACTTCCAAATCACAAAAATGCAAGGGATGGTTGTCGGGCGTGAGCGAGAGAGGAGTGGGGTGTGTTTAGGTTTTTGAGGGTTGCAATATTGTAATGCTGAATAAAAATGAGGATATTTTAATGCTTGATGGGGTTAACCAATATAGGTTCGATCAAACCAAATTGGCGCGACGTCAACCAGATCGCTGACACAGTTCCAACATGCCCAATCTCGCACGATTCCGAGTTCGTTTGGTCTTATAAATGGACATCAAGACACTCGTACACGCATATACGCTAACCGCACCACCTATCATGGAGGCACAAAGAGTAAAATTCTCAATCATTGTGGTGTAAATAGTAAAATCCTCCAATATGATGGCAAATACTAAAAATCTCATCATGGAGTGCAAATAGTAATATTCCTCGTCATTAGGTGCAAATAGTAAAATTCTCAATCATTGGGGGTGCAAATAGTAAAATTCTCCAATATAAGGGTGCAAATAGTTAAATTACTCATCATGGGATGCGAATAATAAAATTCTCCATCATAGGGTGTAAATAGTAAAATCCTCTCATATGGGAGTGCAAATAGTAAAATTCGCGTCATGATGTGCATATAGTAAAATCCCCCAACATAGGGAAAATCCACATATTATGGAGGTGCACATACCTGAATCCCATAATGGTGTGCGCATAATAAATTTCCAAAAAATGTCCATCATAAAGAATTAGGGTGTAAATATTGAATATGGTAGTTACTGTCTGCGGATAGCGTGTAACCACCATAACCACCCATCAGGCCTATTAATAGGACCCAGTGTCTCCTTCATTCTCATTTTCTCCTCATCTTTATTCTCCTCCGACGCACATGAGACCTCCCTCGAAAATCTCCTTGTGTCTTCAAAGAATCATTCGAAGATCTTCGAGCGTCTTTGAAGATCCTACGAAGATCTCTGATCTTCTCCGAGCGGCCTTGTGCATGTTCCTCCTTATGCGTGTTCCTCTATGCAAACATTGCGCCCTGCGCATGTCCCTCCTTGCATACATTGCACCCTGTGCATATTGCACCCTACGCACATTGCACCCGGTGCATATTATGCCATGCGCACATTACGACGTGCACACATTGTGGCTGGCTCACATTGCGACATACGCACCATGATCTTTGTGCATGCTACACTCGGTGCACATTTAACTGCACACATTTAACCTTGTGCACTTCGCACATAGCGCACTTTGCGCCCAGCCCGCTGCTAAACGAACGTCGCTCAAGACTACTCTATGCGCAACAGGAGGCAACCCGCAGAATCTAGATCGGGACGTGTGCGCCGCTCCAGACTCCTTAGTGTGATGCAAGAGGCAAACTACAGTCTCGAAATCGCTCCAAGCACGCCTCTCCCACTTTCAAGCACCCATTGTAGACTCCAGATCGTGCAAAGCACGCTGCCCAAGCTTCCGATCATCAACAAAATACTCTAGAGCATAGCGCTCTTCTCCACGCAAGAAGAAACACTTAGCTCTATGAGCAGTGGCCTGTCACCATCAGACTTCTCTCTCTTCCACCATAATTGTAAAAAGAGGCAGCATGTAGCCCTATGTTCCTCAAAAAAACATTGTAACAATACAACAAGATAGTGAAAGTTTGGTGGGCACCGATCCGACTATGTGATTTTTCACCCCTTTCTAGGATTTTTCACATTAAAAATGGTATTGCCAGTCGTCTCAACTTACACTGACTGTTTTTGTGCACTGCCACTCTAGAGCTAAGATAGTCCAATTTAAATAGTTCTACCGGGATTATTGAGTGAGCTGCTACATTTTGGCACCGTCTGTGGGAAAGGTGTTCCCCAAAACTCTACAAAGATTCTATAGACAGTATCCCCTCACAATGATACTCGAAGACTGGCAGCAATGGAGAAATGGCCTACCAGCACAACTAAAGGAACAATCTTTGTGGGGCACGACGATCCAAGTCCCTCCCTCTTGCCCGTCAACTTACCTCTCAAAGCAAAGACCGAGAATGCACCTATCACAACATTGAAGGAACATCTGCGATAAATGAAACAACACCAAATAGAGATTCTTGCATTCCTAAGGAATGGAGGAGCGAAACAAGCTCATAATCCTGCCCCCGAACAAGGCAGTCAACCTTCGCCAGCTCTAGATTGCGCTTCAGCCGAGCACTTCGCTCGCAAGCCCCGCATACGTGAAGAAGAGTTCGCCGACATGGCCAACTCAACACACCTAGGTTGTTCGCCTGAAGAGCCTGAAACACATTTTTAACACAACCACCCAGAAGTAGTAAGCTTCAGAACTTCGATAAAAGTCTCATGCATGAAGAAATTCTCAACATGAATACCAAAGAGCGTGAACAAGCCGAAGAATAATGCACAGCTTTGGCTCACCGCCCTTGTCATCCCCTCTCATCATTAACACCAGATGTTTTGGTGCACCCGATCCCACTCGGTTTCGAGCTCCCAAGAATTGAGATGTTTTACGGAACGGATGATCCGTCGGAGCACGTCTAATATTTCCTGGCCATCATAAGAATTAACAATGCACCTGATCAACTACTGTGTCAAGTGTCCCCAACAACTATAAAAGGACAAGACTGAACATGGTTCTGTTCTCTAAAGGAGGGAAAGATCGACAACTTTGTGAGTTTATCTCAGTTCTTTGTCAACCAATTTATTGCCAACCGTAGAGTCACCCATGACCCTTCCCACCTTTTGGGGTTCGTCAGGAAGAGAGTGAGGCCCTCAAGGATTTCTTCTTCCGCTTCACAGTCGAGGCATAACAAATCCCAGGGGTGGACTCGGAGCTCATATGAGAGTTTTTTCTTGGAGGACTCTGCCCTTGCCCCTTGTAACTTAATTATATTCTGCACTAATATAGGAGACTATTCCCAACTATCCAGATCTCATCCACCGAGTGGAAGTACATATCGTAGCTGATGAAGCGATTGAAGCGTAGTGCCAACAGTTTGAGAGGACTCGAAGAGACAGCGAGAGTAGGGGTCCTCCCCACCGCCAGTTCATAAGAAGAACGATGTGTGCCGCAACCACCCCTGTCGAAACTGAGCCCTACATCAACACCATGATTACACACCCCTCAACACCTCCAAGACTAATATACTTTACATAATTCAAGATAACGAGGTACTCTACAAGCCTATACCACTCGCTAAAAATGCAGGCGACCCGTCAAAGTTTTGCGAGTTCCACTATGGAAGAGGACACGACATAGAAACTTTCTCCAAGCTAAAGGAGGAAATCGAGGGCCTCGTCAGATAAGGGTTGTTGGAGAGGTTCTTGTAGGACCAGACACCAATTCAACCAGCAAGGGGTCAACCTTCTACTTGTCGGGAATGGCCGAGGGGCAACCCCTAGGGCAATCATCCCAAAAGGAAGCTCCCTATCTATCAACGGAGCTTTTCCCACGCCACCACTCTGTTGTATCCACTTTATTTTTCTAATAGTAGTTCATGTAAATTACCAAGATATCAGACGCGTGACTGTAACTCTAATGATTTTCAAAGTTTATTCATTTCAGGCCTATAAAAGGCAAACATCATCTGCGTCATCAGGACTATGCACACACCTTGCTCAAAATAAAGTACATCTACTTACATTTACAACACCTACGTTCAGGCAATGTAATGATTAACATCACCTGTCTCTGGGCAGCGTGCACATTAACAGCACCTACCTCTAGGTAGCACACTCATTAATAGCATCTACCTCTGAGCAGCGTGTTGCACCTGCCTCCGGGCAGCACGCTCATTAACAACACCCAACACCTGCCTCCAGGTAGAGCACTCACAGCACCTGCATCCAGCTAGTGAGCTCAAAGCACCTACCTCCTGCTTGTGTGCTCATTAACGTCACTAGCCTCTAGGTAGCGCGCTCATTAACAACACCTGCCTACGGGCAGCACGCTCACATCACCTGCCTCCGAGCTTCACGCTATTAATAACACCTATCTCCAAGCAGCGTGCTCATTAACAGCACCTGCCTCTAGGCAGCGCGCTCATAGCACCTGCCTTTGGGCAGCGCGCTCAATTAAAACACTTGCCTCCGGGCAGCGCGCTCAATTACAACACCTGCCTCTGATCAGCGCGCTCAATTATATCACCTGCCTTCGGGCAGCATACTCAATTACAACACCTGCCTCCGGGAAGCACGCTCAATTACAGAACCTGCCTCCAAGGCCTTGCTAATGTGACCTAGCACTACCATGGATTGATGGTTTACCCTTCTCCCTTATGGTAGGTCACAGCTCTGTCGGGTCCTGCCCCCTTACGATTTTTTAGGTTCGATGGTCTGCCCTTCACGACAACAATCAACGACACCCCCCAGCTCAATTGTCTTGCCCTCCTACTACCTGGCTAGAAGTGTTCTCCCTTCTCCCTAGTGGTAGGTTACGACTTCATCTGAGTCTCATCCTTCTGCTACTAACAAATTAGCGACAGACCTAGCTCGATGCTCTAACCTCTTACTATCCGTCTTGAAGTTTTTATCATTTGCCTTAGTGGTAGGTTATGATATCGTTTGGGTCTCCACCTACAACAACAAACATTCAGAAAATAAACCATAGTTATGCATAAAGCATCTGTGTTAACATCGCAAAAGCTCAATCAACACAAAAATAATGCTTTAAGCTGGAGCAATCCATGAGCAACAATCCAATAAATAAAAGGAGCCCAAGGCGGTACAGTAGCGTACAATATGGGTACAAGTATAAGGGTACACATAACTCATAAGCGTGCAAAGGTACAAATATACAAAATGCATGAGCTACTTCTTGACATCAACATCAGAGCACTTATCTTCAAGGAGATCTCAAATACCAAATTCGGCTACACCACTACAATGTGTATGCGGCACCATATGAGGGATTGTTGGGTACATTGGAAAATGTGTACCAGATTTGAAGAAGCCTCACCTTACTCAATGATATGCATCAAGGTGTATTTGATGTTGTTTTGAGTTTATATGTGCAGGTTAAGTAAATGCAGGAATGCAGAAAAATTTCTAAGTCCATGTGTCGACACCAGGAGAAGCTGTGTCGACACTTATGAAGGGTTGTGTCGACACTGGAGAAAAGCTATGTCGACACTTGGAGCTAATTGTGTCGACACTTAGAAAGGCTGTGTCGACACTTGAAGAAACTAAGTCGACATACAGAGGCAGTGTCGACATAAAGTGAAGCATTGTCGACATCAACTGTGTCGACACCAAGAGGCAGTGTCGGCACACAGGAATACTTGGTCGACATCAACTGTGTCGACACCAAGAGGCTGTGTCGACACACAGAAGACCTTGTTGACATCAACTGTGTCGACACACAGGACTTGTGTCGACACACATCAAAGTTTCAACTATGTTAAAGAAGAGAAGTGATTGTGTCGACACACAGAATCAGTGTCGACACATTCTACAAAAGGTTTTGTCGAATAGCATTAACAACAACAAAGGAGATGTGTCGACACCACCAAGGCTTGTGTCGATACTTAGTTCACTTGTGTCGACACTTAGTGTACTTGTGTCGACACATGATGAAGTTCAGTCTCGACACTTTCAGACAGAGACAGTATTTCAAGAAGTTACTGGATGACTTGACAGCTGCCATTTCTAACCGGTCTACTACAACTGTCAAAGCTGTCAAAGGTTTGTTAGAAGCCGGATCAGCCGGTTGCTATGGAGGAAGACTATATAAATGATTTCTCCTTCAACAGATGAGATGTACAAGACACAACAGAAATATATACAGAATTCTAAAGAAAGAGAAAAAGAAGAAGTTGGAGAGAGAGAGCTCCATCTACTAAAATGCAGTTGCTGAACCAGGCTGCCAAGAAAGATTCAGATTTAGATCCGAATCTCAAGTCAGAAGCTGATTGAAGATCAACTTCTCAAGAGTTCAACCCTACTGAGTTCAGATTCAAGAAGCTTTGAAGAAAGCTAAGAGAGGTTGTTCTCTGTCATCAGATTCTTCCAAGAACTGATCAAGAAGTCATCCATCCATTCTCTCTCTACCAGGGTGGTGGTAAAATACATTTGTTAAATCAATTTTTTGTAAGATCTATTCTAGATCTGAGCTGTAAGCATGTGTTATAAAGGCTGAGTGTATGAGAATATTTTCTCCGAGTGGTAGGCCTTGTTGAAGGCTGAGGTAGGGCTATAAGCCTGAGTTGTAGGAGATTGATATCTCTGAGTTGTAGGCTTTGTGTAGGCTGAGGTAGGTATGTGTGCCTGAGCTGTAGGAGTGTGGACTCACTCTGATTTGTAGGAGCCATTTTGGGGTTCTGAGCCACTGTAAGATCTAAGGATCTGAGGTGAAGAGAAGAAGTTAGGCCGAATCTAGCACACTGCTAGATAGGCGAAGGGGGAAAGTGGATGTACCCAGACCTTGGGGAACCACTATAAAAATCTGTGTGCAATCTGTGTTGTAGTAATTCTGTGAATCTGTGTTGTGTTAGCTATAGAATTATCTGTTGTTAAGTAAATAATTGAATAGATTTGCTGCCTTAAAAAGAAAAAGGAATTACATCTATTCACCCCCCCCCCCCCCTCCCTCTAGGTGGTTAGGCACTAATTCTTTCAAGTGGTATCAGAGGGAGGTTCCTCAAAAAAGGACTTAACAGTCTGAGTTAGATCCTTAAGGCAGATTCAAGATCAAGAAAATGGGTTCAGGAGAAAATCATAAGGAACTAGGTTCTATGAAATTACCTATATGCAGAAAGGAGATATTTGACATCTGGAAAGAAAGGGTCAGGCTGTTTATGGAGGCTTCTGATCCAAGGATCTACATTACAGTTAAGGAAGGTCCTTATATTCCTATGAAGATTTCAGTTCTTGATGCCAACCAAAGAATTCCCAAAGATTTTTCAGAGATGACTAAGGATTAGATCATCCTGACAACTATGGATAAAAGAGCCCAGAATATCATAGTAAGTGTCATAAATGATGCAACTTTTCAAAATTTGATTCACTGCAAGACCTCCAAGGAAATATGGGATACTTTGATAGTCTACATGGAGGGTTCTGAAGAAGTCAGGCAAGATAGAAAGTGTATGCTGAACTAGGAATATGAGAGTTTCAGACAAGGAAAGTCTGACAGTATAACTGAGTGTTACAAAAAGTTCTATAAAATAGTAAATGAGTTGATGTCCTATGGAAGAATCTTCAGTACATATGAACTGAATGATAAATTCCTAAGATCCTTGACAAAGGATTGGGACACTAAGATTTGTGCCATTAGGGAAGTGGCCAAACTTGCAGATATCTCACCTCCAACTTTGTTTGGAAAATTGCTGTCATATGAGATGCAGTTGATGACTAGGAAAGAGGAAGAGAAAAGTGCAAAAGGGGAGCATAAAGAAAAGTCTGTGTCCTTCAAGGTTGAAGCCACTAGGAAGAATAGGAGGATGTCTTCATCACCTCCTAAGATAGTTGATGAAATTGCTTCAGATAATTCAGACAACCAAAGTTCAGACAGCAGTGACTCAGATGAAGACTTTGCTACCTTCATAAGGCAGTTTCAGAGATTCCTGAAGAAGAAGCAGTGGAAGTCTAAGCCTTCCACATCTCAGCATAATGATGATTATTATCAAAAGAGGAAGTCATCCAGGAAGGACAGGAGCAGGTCTAAGCCAAGCAAATCTACAACATCAAAGATAGTTTGCTACTGCTATAATAGGCCTGGACATGTTGTGGTTGAGTGTCCAGACAAAAGAAAAGAGTCTGCTGATAAAACGAAGATTCAACACCAGAGCAAGAAGGAGAAATTCTTTGTTGCTAAGAAGGAGAAGAGCTTGACAGACCAATCATCTTCAGAGTCGGAATCTGAAGTTGAGGTATACATTGGTCTATATGCAGCAGATGAAGAAGAAGAGTTTCTGCAAGTGCTGAACTCTATCTATGAACAAGAAGACCATCAGTGTAAGGGACTGATGGCTGTGTAAGAAGAAGACAAGTGCCAGGATCAGCCTGGTCCTAGTATGGTAGAATGTTTCTCTAGAAATTCAGATTGTAGTACTGGGTCAGAGTCAGCAACATTTGCATCAAGTGATGTGGATGGGTCTGAGTCTGAAGGCGATATTCATCAGCTGATAGATGAATATTGGGACTTATTGCAGACACTAAAGAAAAGCAAAACCTGGCCAAAACTCTGGCTAAGGAAATTGCAGATCTTAAGATGGCTGCATATGATTCAGAGAAGTTGCTAGATCAAAAGCTGAATGAAATTGCCAGATTGAAAAACATAACTGTTATTCAAATGGGAACAATAACATTCAAGAATGATCAAATAAAAATCTGGAGATTAGACTTCAGAAAGAAAAGGAGATTGTGGCTAGTTTTTCTAAGCCAAAATCTGTATTACCCTTAATAGATGACTTTGTGTCACAAAAGGGTAAGGCAGGAATAGGCTTTAAGAGAATAGCATGGGCTGCTAAGTCCAATAAGAAAGGCAAAGCCCCAGCACAAAACAAGAAAGCTGCTGTAAACAATTCAGCTAAGGTTGTACCTAAACAAAGGTATAACAAGTTTGAGTGTTGGTGTTGTGGCAAGGTAGGCCACTTTGCCTTAGACTGTTGGCACAATACTAGTGTCAAGGAGAGTAGCAGTCTACCTGTTAGAAAAGCTGCAGACAGATTTGTTAAATTTTAGGCTAACATGAACCAAGGACCCAAACTCATTTGGGTTCTAAGGTTAAGTAATTCTTTATTGCAGGTGAGTCCAAGTTGACATGCCCCTATATGGTACTTGGACAGTGGATGTTCCAGGCACATGACTGAAACAAGGGGGTTGCTGAAGGACTACTCACCTATCATGAATGGGCCTAAAGTAACCTTTGGTGGTTCTGAAAAAGGAATCATCAAAGGATTTGGTAACATTTCTAATAACTAGCTTACTATCTCTCAAGTGGCCTATGTGAAGGGTTTGAAACACAACCTTATAAGCATAAGTCAGTTGAGTGATTTAGGATATGTCATTTCATTTATTAAGAATGGATGTCATATCAAAATGTCAAGTGATCAAAAGGTCATATTGACAGGATATAGAAAAAGAAATGTGTACTGTCTTAACTTTGAGTGTGAGAACAATGTTTCTCCTATTTGTCTTGTAGCTAATGAGAGAGTCTCTCATTGTGTTAAATGGCACAAGAGGCTGGCCCATCTTAACTACAAGACTATTGGCCAACTCTTTAGCAAAGAGTTAGTGAGAAATGGTTCTCAAGTTAAGTGTATAAAGGATAGGATATGCTCAGCTTGTCAAAAAGTCAAGCAGACCAAATCCTCCTTTCATAGCCTTGAAACCAAGGATTCAGTGAGGTGTTTATACATCTTGCATATGGATCTATTTGGTCCTATGCCTGTTCATAGTCTAGATAGGAAGGTCTATACTTTTGTGGTAGTAGATGACTATTCGAGATATTCATGGGTGTTCTTTCTGAGACAAAAGTCTGAAACCCCAAGTGTTTTATATAGTTTTGTCAAACAAATTCAGAATGAGCTGGACAGTACAGTGGTCAAAATCAGAAGTGACCATGACACTGAATTTCAATCTGAAAGTATGACAAGACTGTGTGAAGAATTTAGGATTTTTCAAGAATTCTTCTCACCTAGAACACCACAACAAAATGATATTGCTGAAAGGAAGAATAGAACACTGATTGAGGCTGGTAGAACTTTATTGAGTGACACTTCTCTCCCAGAATATTACTGGGCTGAGACAGTAAACACTGCATGTCATGCGATCAATAGGGCTTCTATCACCAAAAGCAGCAGAAAAAGACTCCCTATGAGATTATGAAGGGCAGAAAACCAAACTTGTCCTATTTTAGGATCTTTGGTTGCAAGTGTTATGTCCTTAACAATGACAAATCTTATCTAACTAAGTTTGCTGCCAAATCCCAAGATGAGATATTTATTGGGTACAACAACAATAGTAAGTCTTATAGGGTCTACAACTTGATTACTCAAGTTGTAGAAGAGTCTGTACATGTTGTCTTTGATGAAACAAGACTGATTAACTTACTTAATCAGATTTCTTTATTATAATTAATTACTATTTTAAAAATCCGATTTTAATAAAAAGGACAATGCTGAATGCTAATCTAATTAATCCCACATCGTGGGTTTCCTAATCAATTTTTCTAATTCTTTTTCATTCTATAAATACAATTTTATCTATCCTTTAAATGATCATTATCATTCACTAGAATTTCATGCCATATTTTGAGAATTTGCAACAGTGCATCAGTCGATCCAAGATCTGCTTCTTGGATCTTCATCAGATCTGCCTCATCTCGCCGGAACGGTTCTTCATCATCCTTACATATTCTTTTATATATACAGATATATACTAATTCCCCATGGTCAATATCACCGTTGCTATTGAACCTTACAAACTCAGTAATTACAATAATGAAAAACTCTATATTCTAATTAATTAGGGACGATCTGATTGAAGCCTGGGAGATAACTGGATCATGCACCGTTGATTTAATTGATGGCTGGAGGTCAGTGATGATAACAGCGCCTTATTGCTGACCGTTGGATTGGGTTTAGGCGGGATGATTCCTGACGCTAGATTGCTGCTGTATATTATCCTCATTCCTCAAGAAGCTTTGCTATCTCTTATGGAACAAAACTGCGTCATTTTTTTACCATCTTGGAGGAATCAAGGTATTTTGCCAGCTCGAGTTCAATTAGAGTAATATCAACCTATAGTCTTTATATTTACATATCTTCATGCCATCCTGCTAGTATAGTTTTCTTTATCAAAAGCACGAAAAAATTTTCAGGTGATAATTTAAATTTGAAATCTTCTCATGTGTTTTATAAATGCAATCATTATTTAAATTCAAATGTTAGCATAACGATTTATATATTAGTTAGGCTGTCTAGTTTTTTGTTCTTTTATATATAACGTGTTTTCATAATCAGCCTTATAATTTTTTAATAAAATAAGTCTTATATAATGTTATCATATTAATTTTCATACATCATTATAGATAGAGCTCGTAGTTCTTCAATCCTAACAAATTTTTTTAATTAAGTTTTTGAATATTGAAGATTGTAGGATATTTGTTGCATTTTTGTGTACTTTTTATTCCAAAAACCTATTCAACCGCTTGTACGGGTCTGGTATGTCCCACTGACCTTTGGAAAAAGGTTGGTAAAACTCTGTTATATAGTGAGAATTTTTAGGGTGCTAAGATGAGCGGGACTCCTCTTAGCAAGTGAGTAGGGATCCGGGGATCCCAACACTTTAAATCTGTCTCTTAATTCTTTAGTATTTCATTTATTATTTATTAAATAATTAAGTAGTACTGAATATTCTTATCATTATTTTGAATATTTTCTTATAAAAATTTGGTGCTCTCTTGCCAATAATTTTTTTATGGTGTTTATATTGGCAGCCCCTATATGAATATTGACAGCCCAAAGATAATGACAGCCTAAAATATGACTATTGACAGCCCGATGGATACTGGCAGCCCAAAAATTAAATTTTTAAATAGACATTTTTAGAAAAAGTGTTCAACATAAAAGTTGTAGATCTCGTCGAGATCTACAACTTTTATGTTGAACACTTTTTCAAAAAATATCATATAGTAGACCTATTTTCAAAATACGCGTGTTTCGCATTTTGGGCTGCTATTAGCGGTCATATTATGTATGTTTTTTATTATTTTGTTGGGCTGCCAATATCCAAAGCTGGGCTGCTAATATAAACGCCCTTTTTAAAGAATCTCTGTGAGCGGTGGCATGTCACTCTCAGATCTTTTGTGTCTTCCCCAATAATTGTATTGAGAGCCGGTCTGTTGCCCTCGATTTCTCAAAAAAAAAAAATTGTAACACAAAAAGATAGTGGAGTTTTGGTCGGCACCGATCCGACCACGTAATTTTCGCCCATTTCTGGGGTTTTGCTCCTTAAAAAAATTATCTTGTCACTAGTCTAAACTTACATTGACTGATTGTGCGCTCGACCACTCCAAAGCTAAGACGTTATAATTTAGACCGGTCTGTCGGGAGCCTCGAATGAGTCGCTACAATGAAGAATGAAATTGAGGATATTTTAATTTTGCTAAATAAAATTAAGGATATTTTAATGTTGATGGTTCCCCTTAAGAAATTCCAAGGCAGGCCAAGCGGTCCAAGCTGTTGAAGCCAAAATTTGACTTCGACGAATGTTCACAAAATAGGGGCGTAGCCGACTCCTACTTGGCCTAAGCTCCGACCTCCGACCGGTCGTGAAGGATTAGAAAACTGGCCCAAAGCCGCAGCAGGGAGGTCCCACCGCTTACCCGGAAGGTCATAGAGAGCTTCCCCTCCAAAGCCAAAAGCTGGGCTTGGAGTGCCTCAGAAGACTGTACCAATGAATCCTCTTCTGAATCCGAAAAAAGTTCCTTCTGAAGAACCCCTATGGGCTTATTTATAGATTTCAGAATCTGAACTGCCAATAACAAAACTGCACCGGTCTGAAATTACCAGGGTACCCTTGGCTGGGTCTGCCAACAGCCAAACTTCGCTGTTCTGAGGAGCTATATGCAGTCCACTAAGGGCAAGAGGTAAAAGCACCCGGGGTAGAAGAGTAAAAACCTCTGTTTGACAGGGAAATATAATATATAATACAAAAAGACCTCTTCTCGCCCTGGCGAGTGGAAAGGCACCTGCCGGCGAGAGGGACCCACCGCTCGTCTCGACGGCGCCTCTCGCCCTGTACTGCGAGACCTCCTTGCTGATGGAGACTCTCTCCCCCAGGCGGTCCTCTCGCTCCTGGAGGCCCTCTCGCCTCTGGATGGGGGTATCCTGCCCATTGGAGAGTCCATCGTCTCGCCTCTTGCGAGTGGGCCCCCCTGGCCACATCTGCCCATCTCGACCTATTTGCTTCTTGAGGGCTCTTTACGAGCCCGAGGTTGTACACAATCCCCGCTCTTTTTGAGATTATTCTAAGCTCAAAAAGAATGTTCAACCGAGGCTCGTTATTTGAGGAGGCGCATTAAAAAACGTATTTATGAGGAATCTTCTGAGGCCTCCACCGGGGCCTATAAATATATGACTCCTGCCCCGCACACCTGGCGCCCCGTTCTGCATATTCTTCTTCTTCTCTATTCTTGAGTCTCTTGGAATGACGCACAGTCAAAGTTTTCGTGAACGTCTCGTACTGGTGCGAGAGCAACATAAGGCCAACGTGACTTCTTTTACCTCTTCCCTGGTTCGCCCTCTCGCCCCGTCGTCTCGCCTGAAAAAGACGAAGGCTGGGGGCCCATCATATGCCGCAGGAGATTTGTCTCGCGTCGCTTTGGAAACCATCCCCACTCCCCATGCGCCCTCCACGGAAAAAGAGGTGGGTACTTGCCTCTACCACTGTTATCTCCGCGACCGGGTGCTCTCACTTGCTGACTAATGCTGTTTCAGGGGTTCTTGTGGTTCCGCAGCCCCCGAAGAGTCCGCGAGATGGTTCTGCTGCCCGCTGCGAGGAGTTCGATTCGCAGCCCTCATCTACTCCCCCAACTACTCCCAGCGAGAGGAGGGACGACCCTCCCCGGCCGCCGATACCTCTCGCCATCCTGGTAATGGACCTTCCCTCACCCTTTTTAATCTCCTTCGCTACTCTCACTCCCTTCTGCGAGTGCCTCTTCACCTTGCCTCTGCACCCCTTGCGCAGATTCTCGGGCCAACTCTCCTATTGAGGGGCAGCCAAAGCGACTCTCCGTCTCGCCTCCTCCTGTAGACGGGATTGAAGACTATCTGGGTGACCCTTCAAATCCAGTGGAGATGAAGCGGAAGACGGCTGAGCTCTTCCGGAAGCACGCGCGCCTCATTCACTCCTTGACTCTGGACAAGCAGGCCGCAGAGAAGCGCATCGAGTCGCTGGAGGGCGAGTGCGCTCATCTATCTTCTGGAGCTAATGCCGAGCTAGATGTCGACGGCACCGACCCCGAGGCCATCATCAATGAGACCGATATGCAGCTCTGTCTCGCGCGCCGTGGTCTTCAATCCATCCGCTCCTTCCACTTACGGAGTAGACCTTCTCGCGGGGGAGCTCGCGGTGGCCGCTGGGAATGGCACCCGTACTGAAGAATGTCCGTCTCGCTATTCTTCTTTTTCTTCTTCTCGCAAAAGCTGTAATAATGGTAGTCTCGCCAAAGTATGCAGAGAGCTTGGTCCCCGCGGGACGATTTCTGGACATGTATATTTTATTGCTTAATTTTTCATTCCTTTTTTGCCTCTCCTTTTAATTTATGCTATATATTTATATATATATTTTTTCCTGATTGTGATGGGTCGCGCCGATCGAGGTTTAGGAGAGAGAAAAGGGACATCGGCTCTTCCTCTCCCCCCATGTTTTCCCGCCCTTTTAATCATTGGCTATGTATCAGTTATAAATATGCCTAGTCCGGGATCAGATACCGCACTTTCCGCTTCTGATGTTACCCGAGTTCTTGGCTTTCTGACCTTTCCGTCTCGTCGGGCCCTTCTCGCCTTCCTTTCCTAGATCTCTCGCCTATTTCTTCCTTCGTCTCGCCGAAGACCATTTCGCCAATGAAGATGGTAAGAAGAAGGTGGAGGAGGGTGAGGGGCGTAGTCGCTGCGGGAAGAGATTCACTGACCATGACTTCCCGCTCGGCCGGCTCCCTCGAGAAGATCATGATGAGTTTGCCTGCGAGTACCTGGGAGAAGGGGTCGAGTCGCGCCCCCCCAAGATCGGCGAGTGCATCAACACTTATTACCCGGGGGAACTCGCGTTCCCCGTCTTGCATTTCGAGGCGGGGTTGCGATTACCCCTTTGGCCTGAGGTGAAGCAGACCTTCAAGTACTTTGGCGTCGTCCGACACAGTTCAACCCTAACGCCATCTCGGTGTTGATCGCATTCGCCTGCTATATGCGCCGGGAGCGCATCGAGTTCAGCTTGACGGCCTTCCGCAAGCTTTTCATCTACCACGCCAACGCCAATGGCGTCATCGTATTTTACTGGGCAGGGGCTCAAGGTATGCGAGACGCCCAACAAGAAACCATTCACTGGCTTGCAATCCCGATTTCGTCTTCATCCGGGGAGACCGTGCTGACTTTGGCGGCATCCCTCTCGCGCCGGTCTCTCCGCCAGAGAGCTTCTACGCCACCCCCCAAGTCAGCGGTCCAGAAAAGCTGCTGTGCGAGTACTTAGTCGGCAAGAATTTCGATGTCAACTTCTTGCGGCGAGGTCTTGACTCGGTTCTTCTAGTGTCCCGGGCGAAGGTATTCTTACCCTTTCGTTTCTCTCTTCTCGCCATTTTCCGTCTCGCTTCTTCCTAATCCCTGCTCGCTTTTAGGTGAGGCGAATTGTTCCATCAGCGTCCCTCCTTACAAGAGCAATATTCACCCCGCCAAGGGTCTTGATCTCTCCAATGCAGCGGCAGAGGCGGCGAGAGATTCCCTGGCGGTCATCCCGCCAAAGCGGCCCGGAGACGACATGATTCCCTCGTCGCTCTAGCCCTCCCAAAAAAGAAAATGAAGAAGGCTGTAGTTATTTCTAAGGAGAGGAAGAAAGCTCCCC